>BSBM01000675.1:7915000-8515000 GCA_027924585.1 Larix kaempferi
ATATTATTCTGTTGCAGTGACCTCTGTCCTTTTCTTTTGGTCATATTATCTTGGCCTCTATTATCGTAGCAATAAATCTTAGTTTAATAAGTCTAAGGCTGAAAACATTGGGTAGGTGATAACTCTTATCTCTGGTAAGCATCATAACTTTATGGAAAACAAAATATTAAAAAGTCAAATGTCCTTTCCATAAAGTTTGTGCACTTCTTTTAAAAAATAATATTGAAAGCAAAATGTTGTGGACTATAAAGACAATCTGAAGGAATAAGAAGGGTAGATGGTATGGCGTGGTACACGATATAGCTGAAGACATTTTCTTAGATATGAAAGATATGAAAACATTTGAATCAGTGATGGGATTGCGACTTTAAGGTTGTGAATATATTACAGAGCGTTCATGGCGCATGATCACTTTACAAATATCGTGCATCTCCACCTTTTCTTTTTATAATATAAATTTTTTTGTCAACTCATGAATTTTGTATTCAATTCATCTGTCCATCAGCTTGTGGCCACACCACTGAAAACAATGGGAGCGCATTAATAACTTGATGGTGGGAGAGGCATATTTGGTTTTTATATTGCAAAATGTAGATCTTCTTGCGTTCATGCCAATGGCGGTCAGATCAGAAGACAGATGCTGATAATAACGCCGAGAGAATTGATTTGTCTGTGTTCAGGATAGTGGAGAAAGTGGATACAGATCGGAGACTGAATGATAGATACCTCCACTTTTGGAGGCCATAGCCATTAGCAGCACTATTGCCAATTGAGACGTGTGGTGACATTGATTGAATTTGACACCATCAAACTGTAAATCATTTGACAGAGAATTCTGCATGAGCAACAGTATCAGCGAAAGCTCTCACTCTGCTTTTGTTTGAGATTTATATAAGAACATCCAGAATTAGGTTTAATGCCACTGATTGCAGAAATAAAATGAAAGGCTGGTTGGTTGGATCTCTGAAATTATGGATTGAAAGTATTATACAAGTGAGAAGAATACTTAAAAGAGAACTAAGGATTCCCAGTACAATGACAGAAATGAAGATTGGGAGGATCAATAGACTTGCCTTCGGAGTCATCTTTGTGGGCTTTTTGGTTGTGGTCGCTGTCTTCTTTTCATGCCCAGGTACATAGCTGAATCTGCCTTCTAAAAGTAAAGGACGTACCTTTTTGGCCATGAAAGATTCCTGAACTTGTCGATCATGAAATTTGTGACAGATTTTTTTTTGCAATACAGATTACTGCATGAGAATATATATAGATGTATACTAGCTGCCTATACCCATTATGATCTAGGGTTTTCAAAGGTTTTTAAGCTCTAATTCTGTTGTTTGAAGATATACATTTAATTCTGTTGTTTGAACATATACATTTCAAGTTTGTTAACTTCATGGTGTATATCAAAATCTGCCTCCTAAAAGTAGACAAGGACGTACATTTTTTGGCTTGGCCATGAAAGATTCCTGAACTTGTCAATCATGAAATTTGTGACAGATATTTTTTTGCAATACAGATTAATACTGCATGAGAATATATATAGATGTATACTAGCTGCCTATACCCATTATGATCTAGGGTTTCCAAAGGTTTTTAAGCTCTAATTCTGTTGTTTTAAGATATACATTTAATTCTGTTGTTTGAACATATACATTTTAAGTTTGTTAACTTCATGGTATATATCAAAATCTGGTTATACTGAGTATGTTTTTCCTAGATTGTAAGAGGATTAATACAGATAATTCCTAAATTGTGGAGGACGAGTACAGCTAACTCCTAGATTGTAAGAGAACGAATACAGATAATTGATAGCTAAGACATAAACATCTGATGAGAAATAACTTGTTAAGTTGGTGTGCTGGTTTAAATACATCTGCTTAGTATTTATAATATTCATAATGTTCTTGGATCACACTATCTCATTATGGTGCTTGCTTCTACCTTCTCTGGATGGAATAATTTATGCTAGCAATATGGACTGTACACCTTTGTGTTTTATATTGAAAGCTTACAGCTTCATGTTCATATTTCATTTCGAATTTAATTCTTTTGGATGTCGATCTGCAAAGCAGGCGTTTCTTGCTCTAAGACTGGAAAATTGCTAAGCGAGCACTTTGCAAAATCAAAGGTACAAGTATTGTTTGTTATAGATTTTCTAAAAGTAAATTCATCTTCAAAAGTTTTAGGTTATCAAATCATGAGTAAATTTCTATTATAATTTAAGACTAAAATGAAGCTATGAATCTATTCCACCTTTCTTCTCAAAATCCTGAAACCAACATCGGAACTAATCTCACTCCAATTATTGCAGGAGACTGCATCAACAGTTGTTGCAGCAACGGCCCCGCTCGATAAAACCAAAACCAGTGACAAAAACAAAAACGCTATGAAGGCGCAAAGTGAAGCTACGTCGAGATCAAACTCAAGCTGGAAAGGAGGAGGCGAGCCAGTAGCTGCTGCAGATTTTGAGACTGACGATTATCGTTCAACTGATCCCACTCCTTCTCTCAAACAACCTCCACACAAACTCATTCCAAATCGATGAAAATTTACGCTCATTCAGCAGATCATCAAAGGCGGGATCGTAATTAAACGAATATATAACAATGTTTAATATCGTCCAAGTATTATCATATCATACGTAAATTCATGAATCTAGGGTTAAGCTTTATGCTGCAGGTAGTTGTGGATGCAAACCAGAGCGAATTTGTTACATGAACATTTGTAACCTATAAATATGAACAGATATTATACTGTAGATTCTTAAATTCTATAAGGCAACATAGAGCATTCAATGACTAGAAGATTTGTGAAATAATATTGTCTGTAGTTTGTATTTATGTTTATAAATCGTATTCTGGAGCACATTTACAACTTTTGATACATACTATGTTACGGTAGCCTTATCCTCGTGTCATATAGCATGCAAAATTTTGTTTGACTAAATTCATCATATGTCAATATATATATATATATATATAAGGAATTCAATGTTTCATATTTAATATTTTGAAAATGGTGAAAAACTATGTTTTATATATATGTTAATAATGTCGATTAAAAAAAATATCTCAAAACACATTTATAATTTTTTTTTAATAATTGATATGATTTCATTTTTATAATATTATTTATATATAAAAAATCTTATGTTATATTAGATTTTTAAGAGTTATATGAATTTATATTTATAATATTACTTACACATAAATATTGTTTATTTAATTAATTTATAATAGCATAGCCACTTAATTTGTGGTTGGTAAATATTGATAAGTCACAAGTTAAGTGTCTTAAAGTGAAGGTTGGAGGCATAAATAAGCAAAAGATAATGCAGAATGAGTTACGGCTCTTCAATTTTTATTCATAAAAGAAGATCAACTCATGTAATACAAACCAAAATGTAATGTGTATTTAAACACTTATAGAAACCCTAAAAACTCTAACCTAGCTTTTGCATGCATGCAAAGCAGGATGTTGCATTTATTAACTGAACTTCAAAACAGGAACTAAAGTAAAAGCTAAGTTAAGTGAAGTAATTACTATTTCTAACACTCCCTCTTAATTACTACTGCTGACTACTGCAGCTTTTACAATGCCTAAATTATTTCTATGGGTTTCAAAAATATCTTTTGTCAATGGCTTTATGAATATGTCAGCCAATTGGTTAATCGATTTACAATGCTCAACACGAACTTCACCATTGTTCACAAGTTTTCTTATGAAGTGATATCTGGTATCAATGTGCTTGCTTTTCTGGTGAAGAACATGGTTCTTGGATAGAGCGATTGTTGAATTGTTGTCACAATAGATTGTTGTTGGTCCTTCTTGTTTATGTTGAAGACCTTCTAAAACTCTACGTAACCAGACTGCTTGACATGCTGCTAATGTCGCTGCTACATACTCTGCTTTTGCTGATGAAAGTGTCACAATGGGATGCTTCTTGGATGCCCATGAAATCACCCTTGATCCAAGATGAAAAACATGACCGGAAGTGCTCTTCCTGTCATCCAAACTTCCTGCAAAATCACTATCATTGAAACTTGTCAAAACATCATACTCAGTGCTTGAGTATAAAATTCCATTTCTTGAAGTCCCTACAACATATTGTAAGATCATTTTTCGAACTTGCCAATGCGAGTCTTTGGGAGACTCCATGAACCTCGAAATCAAGCTGACAACAAACATAATATATGGTCTCGTAGTTGTGAGATACATGAGACTTCCTACAAGTCTCTTAAACAGTGTTGGATCTACATTAGGATCGTCATCTTTTGCTCAACTTTGTACCTGTTGCCACTGGTGTAGGTGTCGTCTTGCAATTATGCATTCTAAATCGCTTAAGAACATCATTAGCATATTTATTTTGAGAAATAAATATACCTTTTTTCTGATTGTTCTACTTCTAAGCCAAGAAAGAACTTCATCAATCCAAGGTCTGTCATCTCGAACTATTTTTTCATGGATTCCTTGAACTCATTTACTGACAGGTCACCTGTAAAAATCATATCATCAACATATAAACAAACTATCAAAATCTGTGCTTGTTGATTTACCTTTGTGTAAAGTGTTGATTCACTGCTGCTTCTGCTAAAACCATTTTTTATTAGATATGAATCAATTTTGTTGTACCAAGCTCTTGGAGCTTGCTTTAGCCCATATAGAGCTTTCTTCAACTTGTAAAATTTCTCCTTGTGTTCTTTTATTTCATACCCATGTGGCTGCTCCACATAAATTTCTTCTTCAAGAATTCCATTCAAGAATGCCGACTTGACATCCATCTGATACACTTCCCATTTTTTCTGGGCTGCAATTGCTAGGACTGCTCTTACTGTGTCTAATCTTGCCACTGGTGAAAATGTTTCTCCAAAATCAATTCCTGGTTGTTGCGAGAAACCTTTTGCTACTAACCTTGCCTTATACCTATCAATCTCACCTTTTTCATTGAGTTTGGTCTTATAGACCCACTTCACACCAATGGGTTTCTTATTCTTTGGTAGGTCAACTAGATCCCATGTATCATTTCTCTCAATGGAATCTATCTCTTCATCCATGGCTTTTACCCAATGCTCTTGTTTTACAGCCTCTTCATAAAACACAGGTTCACTAGTAATAAAAACATAATTGGTATTTGCATCCAATTCATCATAAATATCTTCCAATCTTCTAGTTTTTCTATTACTATGATCAGATTCATCACCTGATTGTGGACTTGATGCTTCACCTTGAACTGAGTTTCTAGGTGTTCTTTCTGGAGTATTTGTCCAATCGGCTCCTCTTCTTCTCCATCTTCTGGTTGGGGTATTGCCATTGTCCATGGTTCCATTCCATGACTCTTCCTCTTTGAACAAAACATCTCTAGTGAGGATAACCTTTTTGGTAATAGGGTTATACAGCTTGTAGGCTTTAGTTTCTTCACTGTATCCAAGAAATATATATTTCTCACTCCTGTCATCTAGCTTTTTTCTTAGCTGTTTAGGAACATGAGCATAAGCAACACAACCAAATATTCTGAAATGAGAAACATTACAATTCATACATGTCCATGTTTCCTCCGGTACTTTGTTCTTCACAATTTTGGTGGGAGATCTGTTCATCACATGAACAACACAAGCCACTGCGTCTCCCCAAAATTCATGAGACAAATTTCTTCCTTTCAACATGCTCCTAGCCATATTCATGATGGTTCTATTCTTGCGTTCTGCAATACTGTTCTACTAAGGTGTATATCTTGTAGTGAATTGCCGCTTGATTCCATGATGTTTGCAGTAATCATGAAATTCCTTTGAGTCATACTCTCCCTCTCCATCTGATCTCAATACTTTGAGTTGATAACCACTCTGTTTTTCAACCAGAGCCCTAAATTCCTTGAACTTGCCAAACGTTTCAAACTTATGACGAAGGAAACACACCCATGTTTTTCTACTGAAATCATCAATAAATGTAAGAAAATAATAGCTTCCACCAATTGACTATTTTTGCATTGGACCACATAGATCAGTATGAATAAGTTCTAGAGGTGTATGTGCCCTTCGAGACATACCTTTAGGAAAGCTATCCCTATGTTGCTTTGCAATGATGCAACACTCACAACTACTTTCTGGCTCCTTCATAGGGGCTAATCCTTTTACCATCTCTTTCTGCTGCAAAAAATTGAGACCACCAAAGTGAAGATGTCCATATCTAAAATGCCATAGCCAATAATCATCCATGCAAGTGGCTTTTTGAGCAAAAGAGGTTACCTTGCTGCTACAATTCATGACTAGTGGATACATCCTGTTCCTAGTCACTTGTATTTTGATGATCAACTGTCTATTTGGGGGTTTATCATAAATTTCACAGTCTGATCCATCAAAGACAAGTCTGTATTTCTTTTCAGTAAGTTGTCCAATGCTAAGCAGATTATGCTTCAATCCTAGAGCATAATATACATATGTGATTGTCTTTTGTTGGCCTTGTTTTGCCAAGAACTGGAACTACCTCATCCGTGCCGACTTTGACCTCTGTCCTCACTGATCCATCTAAGTCTGCAATTAGACCTCTATCACCTGTCATGTGGTTACTGTAGCCACTATCTAAAAGTCAAAGTCCCTTTGGGCTTTCGTGTGCAGCATGGCATATAAGAAATGGCATATCTTCTTTATCCTCAGAGGTATTAGTCACATTAGCATTATGATTTGCTTGATCAAACTTTTTCTTTCCACATTTATGAGCATAATGCTCAAATTTATTGCAATAATAACACTTAATATTAGATTTATCTAACCTTTTTTTGTCGTAGTTCTCGCCTTCATGGTTATGATGGTGATCTTGATCATCATTGCCATTACATCGGCCACTTCTGCCTCTTCCTCTTGATCCTCCTCTACCTCTACCTCTTCCTCTACTTTTTGAGAATGAGACATGTGCTTTGAAAGCATTCTCCATAGAGGATTCTTCATTCCTGTTGATTATGGATTCGTATGAAAGTAGAGATCCGGTCAACTTGTTTATAGAGAGAGTACTCAAATCCTTTGCTTCTTCAATCACTGCAACTTTCGGATTAAATTTTTGGGGTAAGAATCTCAGAACCCTTTCAACCACCTGTTGATCTTTGATCTTTTCACCATAGGTATTCAGCTGATTAACAATCCCCATGACTTGGGTCATGAAAGAATCTACTGAGTCTGATTCTTTCATCTTCAGATCGTGATGGCAAGGATCGTGATGGAGAGGATCGTGATGTTAAATCGGGCATCTAGCCCCCATAATCTTATTAAGCAAGTTTTCACACGATATAAAAGACATATGAAGATGCATAAATATTTTAGAACATATAGAAGACATGTGGGATGTATGATTATAAGAAAAACACAGTGGAATTAATTTCAATAGCACTTCCATAATACATTCCATCTATTCATCAAATGAATAATTGCAAAGTTAAAAACACAAGAGAATACTTATCTTGACAAAATAGTCCCAAGCAACTGGCTATGCAACTGCAACGTTCCACCCAACCATAGGCCAGTTGTGCTTATCCACCTCTTAATACAACTGCCACCCCAGAGCTGGGCATGATCTCTACAAGGAACCAGGAAACAACAGACTCACACATAGCTGAGCATACACCAAGATGAGCCAAGCCAATCTGCAATTGGGTTTATCAGGCTGCTAAGACATGGAAGGGAAGAATTGCTAAGCTAGTGAGCTCAACCAATGAGCTATGGGTACCTCTCCCAGATCTATTCAACTTGGCACTCACAATGCCTACACACCCAATCACAAGGAAGTATTCTCTTCACTGCCACACAGTCCCTCAAGCCATACCGTCCTTTCTAGTGCTCTCAGGGTGTGCATAGAAAAGTATCCAGCCCTCTTGATCTTATTGAGAGGTTACTCCCTACACTAGGTTTATCAAGCCAATTCTGTCCACTACCACTCCAGTTTCTTGCTCATAGGTTCACAACAAAACAAGGATGCACATAACAACAAAACTACACTTGCTGAGCATGAAGAAAACGTTTTCCACAGTGGAATGCATGAGATGGGGTTTCAACTAACTCAGAAAAACGTGGGAACCCACAAAAACGAAATGGGAAGTTGGGGAACAACCCAGGGAAGCCAAATCCATGTTAGAAAAACGTCCTTGGACATTCGGGGGAAAAAACGACCTCCATACAGTCCCCAAATCATGGCCCTTCTCTCCCAAGCTACTATATATGCAAAAACGAACTCCCAGGCATGGAAAAATGCAGGATTGGGATGAAAAACATGTAGAGAAAGACCCAGCTAGCTCCCACTGCGTGAATGAGTGAAGACTGACTATTCCGAATGGCTTTGGGCACCATTTCGTGGGTGTTTTCTTTCCCAAGGAGACAAACAACGAATTTTCAGGTTGATGGCTTGCCCATACACGAAAATGGCTGCCATACTTCTTCATTCCCAAGGCATTAACTGCCTCAACCAACTCTTGGAAGAATTAAATGATTGGGTCCATAACCCAAAATGGGTAGTTGGTGGTTTATGGGTTTTCTCATTGACACATGGATTAACACCATTGCCTCAAGGGTTTGGATAATTTCCCTCCCTATTCCTTGTAGAACCATGCCCCCATCTCTTTGTTGCATTGCATAGCTAGTTGTGGGTATTTTGCATTAATTCGTATTTACATGATGTCTTATTTACATCGTGCCCTTCTAGCACAAGAACCATAGGCATCTATTTCTTTAATTGCCGATACATAAAACGCTAAATCAATGGTGGGGCCTTGGCCTTGAGCTCCTCACCATGATTAAGTAACAATATTTACATCATTTACGATTTAAGTGCGAAGGGGGTCAAAATGGGGACGTGACATACCCCTCCCCTTACATTAGCACTGTCCTCAGTGCTCATCAAAATTGAACAAAAATGGATATGTCACCCTCATGGCATCCTCCAGCTCCCATGTAGCCTCATCGGGACCGTAGTGCCTCCATTGCACCTTTACCTGTCCGATGGCTCGGTTCCGAAGCAATGTTACTTTCTTGTCTAGGATGCACAACGGATCGGTTTGGAATTCTCCCTCGGGTTCCACCTGGATCACATCCCAATTAATCACATGGTTAGGATCATGTACATATTTCTTAAGCAAAGAGACATGAAAAACATTATGAGCTTTAGTGCTAGCAGGAAATGCAAGTCTATATGCAACTGGTCCTATTCTTTCGAGCACTTCAAATGGCCCACAATATCTAGGTGATAGCTTGGCACAGCTCCCAAGCTTCAAGGAACTCTTCCTTGATCTCACTCTAAGATATACATGATCCCCAACATTGAATTCCCTATGCATTCTATGTTTATCTGCATAGCTCTTGTGTCTATCCTGGGCTGCTTTTAAATTTTACCGGATCTTTGCAACCTCTTGTTCCATTTCCTTAAGCAATTTTGGCCCAAGTACAAGTCGGTTCACTGGATTGTCCCAAGTCACTGGTGTCCTACACCTTCTGCCGTACAAAGCCTCATATGGACTCATTCCCAATGATTCTTGTTTCCCATTATTATATGCAAACTCTACCAGGTGTAGATAATCCTCTCACTTGGATGGCTTGTCCATTACATACATGCGAAGCATGTCTTCAAGTACCTGATTTACTCTTTCTGTTTGCCCATCTGTTTAAGGATGGTACGCGGTGCTAAAGTTCAACTATGTACCCAAATCGGCAAAGAGACCTTTCCAAAAATTGGAAGTGAACTTGGTATCCCTGTCAAAAATTATTGCCTTAGGAAACCCATGTAATCTGAAAATATCCTTCATGAAAATATTTGCAATGGCATCGGCTTTATGTGTGGACTTAACCGGTATGAAATGTGCTGCCTTTGTTAACTTGTCCACCACAACCATGATGGAATCATGTTGTCTCTTAGTCATTGGCAATCTTGTAATAAAATCCATGGAAATTATTTCCCATTTCCATTTTGGGATTGGCATTGGGTGCAATAAACCTGCTGGGTGTTGGTGTTCAACCTTCACCTGCTGACATTCCATGCACTTAGAGATGTATTCAGCGATGTCCTTCTTCATACCTGGCCAGAAATAATATTTTCTTGCTGTAGCAATTGTTTTCTGATATCCTGGGTGACCAGAGTATGGAGCTTTATGGATTTCATCCATAACCATTCCCCTTAAATCTGCCGCATTTGGAACATAGACTCTATTCTTATACGTAAGAAGTCCTCCTTCTTCCAAATGATAGCCTTCATACTTCTTGCCAAGGTCATGCTGCTGCAATTTGTCCTTTATCTGCTCATACACTTCATCCTCAACCATATGGTTAACAATCTGCTGCTTCAAATCTGGTTGGCAAGTACTAAGCGCTGCCACATACATTTCATGTACCTTCCTGCTGAGTGCATTAGCCACCTTGTTTTCTTTCCCTTTTATGTGTTTGATCTCAAAATCAAATTCACACAAAAATTCCAACCATCTAGCTTGCCTAGCATTTAAAGTTGGCTGATCAAACAAATATTTCAGACCACAATGGTCTGTCCTTAACTCAAATTTTCTTCCCATTAAGTAATGCCTCCACATCTTTAAGACATGTACTATGGCTGCAAGTTCTATATCATGAGTAGCATAGTTCTTCTCATGCTCCTTCAACTTTCTTGACTCAAAGCATATCACGTGGTTGTCTTGCATAAGAACTCCTCCAAGTCCTTGATTGCATGCATCTGTACACACCACAAAGTCTTTTTCTGAGTCTGCGATCTTCAAAATTGGTGCACTTGTAAGAAGATTCTTCAACCGTTGAAAACTTTCCTCACATCTTGGTGACCATTCAAACTTTATCCCCTTCTTTTGCAAAGAAGTGATCGCGTTTGCAACCTTGGAGAATCCTTTGATAAACCTCCTGTAGTAACCAGCAAGGCCCATAAAAGATCTCACATCAGTCACATTCCTTGGAGTTGGCCAATTCATAATGGTTTCAATCTTCTCAGGGTCTACAGATATCCCTTCGTCGGAGATGATGTGACCCAAATAATGAATTCTATCTTTATAAAAGTCACATTTACTCAACTTTGCATACAGCTTATGCTCCCTTAGTAATTGCATTGTCATTCTTAAATGTTCTTCATGCTCTTCTTCATTCTTAGAATAGATGAGAATGTCGTCTATGAATACAAGAACAAACTTGTCCAAATATTTGCTAAAAACATTATTCATGAGACACATGAATGTAGCTGGTGCATTTGTGAGACCGAATGGTACCACTACAAACTCATAATGTCCATACCTTGTTCTAAAGGTTGTCTTATGAATATCTTCTTCTTTGATTATTACCTGATGGTAACCAGACCTCAAGTCAATCTTTGAAAATACCTTTGCTCCTCTCATTTGGTCAAAAAGGTCATCAATTCGGGGCAATGGGTATTTGTTCTTCACAGTGACTTTGTTCAACTGCCTGTAGTCAATATATAACCTGAGTGTTCCATCTTTCTTTTTCACAAATAGAACAGGTGCTCCCCACGGGGACACACTTGGCCTAATATATTTCTTTTCCAACAACTCTTGTAATTGCATTTTCAGTTCTAGCAATTCTGGTCTACTCATCCTATAGGGTGTCTTAGACACTGGTGCCGCTTCTGGCACAAGTTCAATTGTAAAGTCGATGTCTCTCTTTGGAGGGAGTCCTGGAATCTCATCGGGAAAAACATCCCTGAATTCTTGCAATACACGATAGTACTCCAATTTAAGAGTTTCATTCTCTGCTGCCTCTAAAATGTGGGCTGCATACAGTTGACATCCCTTCCTACAGAACTTCTTCAGTTGCATGGCTGAAACCTATCTAACAAAAGTCACCTTTGGAATGCCTTTTACCACCCTCGGGTTTCCTTCCTCATCCATGCATTCAAATGTCTTATTGTAGCAGTCAAGTTTAACCCTGTGTGCTTCTAACCAATCCATTCCAATGAAAATATCGTAGGAACCCAGTGGTAAAATATTCAGATCTGCATAAGTGAATAGCCCATCCATCTCTAATGGACATTTCTCTACTATTTCACTAACTTTTCTCTTGATTCCAGTGGCTAGTTGAACTAACCATGATTTACTATGCTTTAATTTCTTGAAAGCACAAATCTCAACAATTCTAGGAGTGACATAACTATGAGTGGATCCAGGATCAATCAAAATAGAAACAGATTGCTTAGCAATCTTACCTTCAACTTCAACCACAGTTGATTGATGATCTGCCTGGCAGTCTTCTACTGTTGCATAGATTCTAGGGATTGCTCTCGCCACTTGACCCACAGTTCTAGCTCCTTGGATGTTGTGAACTTGATTCGCATTCCCATTCCGATGTGGACAGTTCCTAAGCATGTGGTCTCCTCCACAACCCCAACATTGAAGTGGTTCTCTTGGCGCCTTTGGATGTCTTGGCTTGTCTCCCATCATCCTAGTTGGCTTAGTCACAATCTGTGATGGCTGCCTTTGCGGATTCTGGAATTGAGGAGGCTTGAACCCCTTCTTCCTTTGATCAAACTTCTCATTTTTCTTATCCTTCCATGCCTTATGGAATTATGGTTTGCTTCTGTTTTGATCAAAGCAATACTTGGCCTTTCTTATGGCCTCCTCTAGAGTTTGAGGTTCATCGAACTCAATTCTATCTTTATATGACTGGGGTAGTCCACTTAGGAAACGCTGAATTTTCACCTTATCATCTCGAATGTACCTGACATACCTCAGCAGCTCCAAGAACTTGTTTGCATATTCTTCCATGGTCGATTGTCCCAATCTCAGCTCATGGAACTCTTTGATCTTATCATCATAGTATCTATCAGAGAGGTATTTCTGCTTGAAGTATTTCTTGAACTGCTTCCACACGATCTTCCTTTCGTTGATCTTCTCCACTTGCCTGGAGTGTTCCCACCATATAGATGCTCTTCCATTCAAGTTGAAGATAGCTACCCTTGCCTTCATATTTCCCGAGTAGTCTTGGACTTGGAAATATTTTCTCATCCCAAGAAGCCAAGCCTCAGCTTCTTGACCGGACTTTATCTCTCCGTCAAATGTAGGAGGTTTTGCCTTCTTAAATTCCCCATGTGAATTGTTCTTATAGTGCTTCTTCCCCTTGCTCCCCTGGGATGAAGAACTTGAACCCTCAATGGATTCTTCCGAGTCAGATGATTCATTTGAAGATATTTCTGGAGTATATGTTCTGTTTGTAGAAACCCTTCTTGAGCTACTGGCCCTCTTGCGGGAATTCCTCCCAGAACTACTCCCACCCCTTTCTAGATTTGATGTTTGATGCCCAGAGTTTATTTGCCTTTGGATGTCTGTCAAACTCTGTATCATGGATGCATTCAGCTGATTTTGTTCTTCCTGAGCTTTAATCATCCTTTCATTATCTTCTCTGCAACTTTGCAATTCCTCCCTTAGGCTTCTCATGGTGGCCGCAATACCTGGAGGGGTCTCTTGATTTCTTCTCCCATTAGATTCTGTTTCAGCATTCTCAACCTGTATGTTCTCCCCCATGGCATCTGTTTCAGGCTCATAGGGATCCTGTGCGTCATCCATAATGTTGATTTTCTTGGCCCAACCAAGATTCAAAACTTTCCAACTGTACTATCTAGAGTGCTGCTCTGATGTAACTGTGATTCTGTAAAATGTGTTCATCAACACAATTGTTAGCTGCATTATTTCTCGGAAATTCATAATTTACCTTCATGCACGTGGAAAGAAGGTTATATTGACAATTTGTCAAATCGTAGAATTCTCTTACAACCAATGACATACGAGGGGAAAAACAAAAGGGGGTCAAGGGGGCTTGCCCCCTTGTGGCTCGCCACTGTAGGGCGGGTCGAGGGTAGCGCCCTCGTTTTTTTTTTTTTTTTTTTTTACAAATTGTGCCGCCGTCGCGGGGCAGTTCGGCGACGGCTTCCGCAATTACGGAGCAGTTCGCTGAACGCTTCCGCAATTGCGGAGCAGTTCGCCGAATGCTTCCGCAATGGCGGGGCGATTTGCCGAACGCTCCCACAATTGCAGAGCCATTCGGCGAAGGCTTCCGCAGTTGCAGAGCCATTCGGCGAATGCTCCCGCAATTGCGGAGCCATTCGGCGAAGGCTTCCGCAGTTGCGGAGCCATTCGGCGAATTCTCCTGCAATTGCAGAGTCATTCGGAAAAGGCTTCCGCAGTTTCAGAGCAGTTCGCGGAATGCTTCCGTCTTTGCGCGGAATGCTTCCCCGGTTTCGGGTGATTTGTTTCGGAACGATTCGGCGAAGCCTTCCGTAGTTGCGGGACAATTCGGCGAAGTCTTCCGCAGTTGCAGAACGATTCGGCGAAGTCTTCCGTAGTTGCGGAACGATTCACCGAAGTCTTCCGCAATTGCGGAATGATTCGCCGAAGTCTTCCGCAATTTCGGAACGACTCGCCGAACTCTTCCGCGTTGCGGAACAATTCGCGGAATCCTTCCGCAATTTCGGAAGAGAATTCCTTCCGAAAAGTTCCTTTCGACGCCGAACACTTAGAAAATTTTTCTCTTAAAATATTTTTCTCCGTTGTTTCGGAGCAGTTTGCTGAATTCTTCCGCAATTTCATGAAGGTTCGCGGAACTCTTCCGCAATTTTGGGAAGGTTTGCCGAACTCTTCCGCAATTGCCGGAAGGTTCGCGGAACCTTTCCGAAATTTCGGAACGACTTCCCGAAACAGGCCTAAAACAAAAATTTCCAAAACTCGTAAGAAAAAACTTTTTTTTGAAATTTTTTTCTTGTAATTGCTATCAGATTTGGCCCATAGAGGCCCAATGCTGCAATGCAGCTCTGATACCATTCTGTCACGTCCCCTCCCATCATTCCAGCTAGATGGAGAGGATCGTGATGTTAAACCGGGCATCTAGCCCCCATGATCTTATTAAGCAAGTTTTCACACGATATAAAAGACATATGAAGATGCATAAATATTTTAGAACATATAGAAGACATGTGGGATGTATGATTATAAGAAAAACACAGCGGAATTAATTTCAATAGCACTTCCATAATACATTCCAGCTATTCATCAAATGAATAATTGCAAAGTTAAAAACACAAGAGAATACTTATCTTGACAAAATAGTCCCAAGCAACTGGCTATGCAACTGCAACGTTCCACCCAACCATAGGCCAGTTGTGCTTATCCACCTCTTGATACAACTGCCACCCCCCAAGCTGGGCATGATCTCTATAAGGAACCAGGAAACAACAGACTCACACATAGCCGAGCATACACCAAGATGAGCCAAGCCAATCTGCAATTGGGTTTATCAGGCTGCTAGGACATGGAAGGGAAGAATTGCTAAGCTAGTGAGCTCAACCACAGAGCTATGGGTACCTCTCTCAGATCTATTCAGCTTGGCACTCACAATTCCTACACACCCAATCACAAGGAAGTATTCTCTTCACTGCCACACAGTCCCTCAAGCCATACCTTCCTTTCTAGTGCTCTCAGGGTGTGCATAGAAAAGTAGCCAGCCCTCTTGATCTTATTGAGAGGTTACTCCCTACACTAGGTTTATCAAGCCAATTCTGTTCACTACCACTCCAGTTTCTTGCTCACAGGTTCACAACAAAACAAGGATGCACATAACAGCAAAACTACACTTGCTGAGCATGAAGAAAACGTTTTCCACAGTGGAATGCATGAGATGGGGTTTCAACTAACTCAGAAAAATGTGGGAACCCACAAAAACGAAATGGGAAGGTGGGGAACAACCTAGGGAAGCCAAATCCGTTTTAGAAAAACGTCCTTGGACATTCAGGGGCAAAAACGACCTCCATACAGTCCCCAAATCGTGGCCCTTCTCTCCCAAGCTACTGTATATGCAAAAACGAACTCCCACGCATGGAAAAATGCAGGATTTGGATGAAAAACATGTAGGGAAAGACCTAGCTAGCTCCCACTGCGTGAATGAGTGAAGACTGACTATTCCGAATGGCTTTGGGCACCATTTCGTGGGTGTTTTCTTGCACAAGGAGACAAAACATGAATTTCCAGGTTGATGGCTTGCCCATACAAGAAAATGGCTGCCATACTTCTTCATTCCCAAGGCATTAACTGCCTCAACCAACTCTTGGAAGAATTAAATGATTGGGTCCATAACCCAAAATGGGTAGTTGGTGGTTTATGGGTTTTCTCATTGACACATGGATTAACACCATTGGCTCAAGGGTTTGGATAATTTCCCTCCCTATTCCTTGTAGAACCATGCCCCCATCTCTTTGTTGCATTGCATAGCTAGTTGTGGGTATTTTTCATTAATTCGGATTTACATGATGTATTATTTACATCATGCCCTTCTAGCACAAGAACCATAGGCATCTATTTCTTTAATTGCCGATACATAAAATGCTAAATCAATGGTGGGGCCTTGGCCTTGAGCTCCTCACCATGATTAAGTAACAATATTTACATCATTTACGATTTAAGTGCGAAGGGGGTCAAAATGGGGACGTGACAGTGCTACTCTCCTTCCTACGTGGACAAATGGCAGAGCGGGATGTGAAGGGATTCATAAAAGGATTGATCATTTTCTAGTTAGTCAGTCACTAAGTAATAATTTTCTCTGCCATAGATCATGGATAGGAGAGGCTATCTTTTCAGATCACTGGCCTGTATTTTACCAAAGTGATGACACTAATACTTTAAGGAAGTTTCCATTTAAATTCAATTCTTCCTAGTTAATTTTCTCTGCCATAGATCATGGATAGGAGAGGCTATCTTTTCGGATCACTGGCCTATATTTTTCCAAAGTGATGACACTAATACTTTAAGGAAGTTTCCTTTTAAATTCAATTCTTCCTAGTTACAGAATGAAAACTTCTGTGAGGCAGTTAGATTGTTCTGGCTAAGTTTTTCCCAAGGGGGTGACCTGAACCCTATGGATCTTCTTATTTTCAAGCTAAGGAAGCTAAAAGATATGGTTACAAATTGGATTAAAAAGAGAAAGGAGTTGGACCTTAAAGAGTACAAAGATTTGGAATTCCGGTTACAAGAAGTATATTACTGGAAATTTGTATATATGGAGGATATGGATGACCAGGCTTTAAAAAAATCCCTCGAAGAAAAGAAGGAGGCTATACTGAAACAGGAATAAGTCGACTGGAGACTCAAGAGTCATGCTTTATGGTTGGATTTGGGGGATAAAAACACCAAGTACTTTCATGCTTTTGCTTCTCACAGACTGAATTCCAATTCCATCTAGGACTTGGTGGATGGAGCTGGCAATTGTATTACTGGGCAAGATCCTCTCCAGGATGCAGCAAAAGATTTTTTTGCTAATATTTACACTGATCCGGGGGTGAGTGGTCGTATGAAGCAACTAGAGATTGTTAGGTTATATCCGGTGTTTTTCAGTAATTAGGAAGCAGTGGACCTTGAGCAAGCTATTACATTAAAGGAAGTAGAAGACACTTCGAAACTCTTTGCAAAGGAAAAAAGTTCGGGGCCTGATGGTTGGACTGTGGAGTTGTTCTTGCATTTTTTCGACATTATGGGGGATGAGATCCTTGCTATGGCTGAATTTTCCAGAATCAATGGCTTTATCTCGGGTGCCTTGAATTCTAATTTCTTGACCCTGATTCCAAGAAGGAACAAGCCTCTCACCTTTGGATATTACAGGCCTATTGCATTATGCAACTTAATCTATAAGTCGATTTCAAAGATCATTGTTGTGCGTATTAAACCTGGGATTTCCAAATTCATCTCTGTAGAACAGTTTGGTTTTTCACAAGATAGGCAAATCTTGGATGCAGTTGGCATCACATAGGAGAGATCATCCATTCCATCAAGTATCGGAAAAAGAAAGCTTGTTTGCTCAAAATGGACCTTGAGAAGGCCTATGATCATGTCGATTGGTGCTTTCTCAGGATTGTTCTTATCCAAATAGGGTTGTCTCCATTAATGCTAAATTGGATAATGGCATGTGTTTCATCTACTAATATTGCATTTTTAGTTAATGGTGTGCCTTCGAAGTTCTTCAAATGCTCCCGGGGGATTAGGTAGGGATGCCCTATGTCCCCACTTCTATTTTTGCTTATAATTGATGGGTTCAGCAGATTACTTCACAAAGCCAAATCTGAAGGTTGCATTAAAGGGATAAAGTTGTCCAGAGATCTATCTATATCTCATCTCCTTTTTGTTGACGACGTTTTTCTTGTTGGGTCGGATTCTTCTATTGAATGGCGTCACTACATGACCAATATCAATGTCTTCTGCTGCGCATTAGGTATGAAGGTAAGTGAAGCAAAATCTACCCTTTATCAGCACCAGTTGGATGATTCTCAGATTATGGATTTTCAAAGTATCATGCCTTTTAAATTTCACTTGTTGGTTGATGGTTTCAAATACCTTGGGTATTTTTTGAAGCCTAACAGTTATCGAATCAAGGATTGGTCATGGTTATTTAAAAAAATCGAGTGCAGAATTCAATGTTGGACCAATAGGTTGTTATCAGTTGGAGGATGCCTCATATTGGTAAAGGATGTTCTTACCAATATACTTGTGTACTGGCTCTCCTTGTTTAAAGCTCCTAGAAAGGTTCTGCAGACCATTAAGAAATTATGTTCAATTTTTTTATGGGCCAGTGGTAAAGATCGAAAGGGTCTGATTATGGCTAAATGGGAAAATATCAGTATGCTTGAGAGCTATGGTGGGTGGGGATTGAAAAATATGGATATATTTGGAAAGGCCTTACATCTGAAATGCTTTTGGTGGGGTTTATTTGGAACTTCATTATGGTCCAAAGTTCTGAGGGTCAAATATATTAAGCAAGATATTTCTCTGTGGCTCAAGAATCCTATTAAAAAAATCAGAAATTCTTCAGTCATATGGCAAGGATTTATGAATGTGTTCAATTGGTTGGCAAAAGATTTGCAATGGCAAGTTGGCTCTGGAAAATAGGTTGTGGTGGGTGTTGATCCCATCCTTGGATTAGATGATGACTTTTCCCTATCAAATGAAATCTTAACTTTCCTTAGACAAAGGAATATTATCACACTGGATAAAATGAGAAATTCCAATGGTAATTCCTATTGGATCAAAGGTGCAGATTTGGGTTTCTCTAGCGAATTCGAATGGGAATGGAATACCTATTTTTCTTGTCTAGACTCTGTGGGCTGCAGGCTTTCTTAGAACAGGGATACTATAAAATGGATTGGTAATCCCAGTACTGGAGAAATTATGGCAAAGACTACTTATATGGCTATCATCCAATTCAGAAATTACGGTCCTCATCAATGGTGGTATAAAAGACTATGGAGTTGGAAGTTTCCATTAAAATTCGAATGTTTTGGTTGTTTTGCATTAAAAGGAAAATTGAAGACTTGAGATAATTTAGTTAAATTGGGTTGGATGGGCCCTAATTGGTGCTCCTTATGTAATACTGATGCTGAATCCACAAACCATCTTCTTGTGAACTGTAATTTCACTAGAGATATATGGAGAATGATATGCTTTTCTTTAAATATCTCAAAGATTTGGGGGGATGATAATTTTGATCCTCGTTTTCTTAAGTGGCATAGGGAATACAAAAACCACACAATGCTTCCCTTAATTGTTTCCTGGTTTATTTGGTATACCAGGAATAAGGTTATTTTTGAAGATCTTAATCCTTGTACTGAAAAGATGGCTGGTCAAATTTTGAACATTTATAAATCCATCATAGGGAGCAGGAGCCTTTAATCATTAGAAAAGTTGGGGCCTTCGATCCACAGTTCATTCGACGTATTCTCTTTTTTGATGGTGCTGCCCAAAATGGATTGTGTGCAGCTGGAGGAGATATTTTCTTAAATGATTAGCACTACTTCTCATTAAGGTTAAATTGTGGGAATGGAACAAACATGAAGGTTGAGCTTCTTGCCTTATGGTGCGTTTTGATTATGACTAGTATTTTTGGTATTGATGATCTGAAGATTTTTGGGGACTCTAGGGTCACCATCAAATGGGCACAAGATGAATTTAACCTGAAGGTATTATCTCTTGTTCATTGGTGTAATAGGATAAAGGAAACTATCCGACTTTTCAAGAACATTTCTCTGGAGCACATTTACAGGAAGCATAATCAACTAGCAGATAAACTTTCTAAACAAGCCTTATGTGGTGATTTTGGTATTTTAATTTGGGAAGAAATTCATTTTTCCCAGGCTCTGAACTTTGGATTTCTGAAAAATTTTGAGTAATCGTTGATCGTGGGTCTTTTAATGTCATGTAATTTTGGGAAGATGATGTATTAAGGTTTGTTTGATTTCCCTTCATGGAGGTTAGTTGTTGCTCCTTGTTGTTTATTTTGGGATCCGCATACTGGTTTTTTGCCATTGCTACATTATGTCTTTTTATAGACCTGCCAAATCATGTACCTTTTGATTCTATAAGAATAACATTGATACGCTTTTTTCTGCTAGAAAAAATGTTGTTTATGCCTTAGCTACCTGTTACATTCTTTAGTTAAATAGGTTGTCTGTCAGTACTCGTTATCCATGCATGAGTTAGATTTATCCATGCATAAAATTAACATGGGAAGTACACTTGTCTCATCCTCCTTCAATCTAGGAAAAATATAGATGGTAGTCCACCCCAAATTATAAGATATAAACACCTATGGGTGTAATTAAATTTATAGATCACAAGTTAAGTGCCATGAACAAGTTATATATTACTTGTTCTCCATGCTTGTTTGTAATCACATGTGCTACATGTTACTTTATTTAGTTAACTGAGTTGTTTGTCACTACCTATTATTCATGCACTATGAGTTCTGCTTTACCCATGCATCAACTTTATAATTGTATATTTTGATTTTTGAACGGCGTCCATAAAACACACTTGTATCATCCTCCTTCCATCTAGGAAAAGTATAGATAGTAGTCCACCCCAAATTCTAAGATATAAACACATATCAATGTAATAAACACCTATAAATATAATTAAATTTATTATTGTTATATTTTCAACTTTCTATAACATATTATATTGAATCAACTACATAGTATTTATATTACAATATTGTAAAATGCACTTAACTTCTATCAATGTAATAACAATTAAAAAAAATATTAACTTACAAAAATTTATAAGAATTCAAAATATAATATATTAATTCACATATTTATTGCAATTTTGTTTTATATTAAAAAAATTACTCAACATGTAACCATTCGGCCTTGTGGATTCTTAAAATTGGCTACTGTTTGCTTTCTAAATCACCACTTAGACATATTATAGCATTGAAAAACTCCGACACTTATGAACTATTTGACTAAATTTATGGTGAAGACTCATGTTAACAACTAAGACTACTCGGAACGAGTTGAATGTGCAAGCAATGTAGCAAGTCATTACATGGAGTGTCTCTTAGTAATCAAGAATGTGATGCAAATACACATATAACTCAACATTTTAGATCTACATCATAAATTTAAGTATGTTATAGAACTTATACAAATTTGAGAATTATTATACTAAAAAATAAATAAATTTCTATTACGATATGATTTATTTGTATTACAACATTTTCTTTTCTTCACTAAAAGATATGATTTATTATTATTACAACATTTTCTTTTCTCCACTAAAAGAAGAGCATTTGAATTCACAAGATATGGTAGTTGAAGTTAGAGTAGATATAGTTAGAAACAGTTCAAGATTCCTTGTATTAATTTAGGAATTCAATACTGTTAGAATTTGAATTTAATTATAGAACTTTATATAATACATTAAATTTTGAAAGATTAATTCACTTTGTACATAAGTGTGTTTGTGTATATTTTAAGAAAAACTTTGTGCATAAATTTAATGTATGTTTTTCTGTATTTTTTTATGACATTTCTAATAAATTTGTTAGTGTAGATTAGTGTGCCTTGCTTAAAGGGGCTCAAGTCGAGCACCCATGAACAGAGAAATAGTTAAAAGTCGAGTGATATTGACAACGATTTATTGAGCTAACCCCATGGCCTACAAGTATATGTGTAAAATTATCAAGGTTAGTTCAATCAATTGAACTATTTTCCCAAGTCATATTGTGGATAGGAAGTGCATAGGTCTCTGGGGAAAATCTGGAAGAGTTCTCCAAGGATACCGATTGTTATTGTGGCTTGTGGTTGAGTTGTTCTCCATATGAATATTTCGAGGAAGAAGGGGACTAAGTACTTGATGGCACATAAATAGACAAATTCCTAACACCATTAGCAACAATTAAATGATTTTTTCTACGTAATATGTATTTTAATTGATATAAACCTTTGATCAAATAAGAGGTGGAGGGATACTGATCATTGAACAAGTAGTTAAAGTTCTATTGACTTGCTCGACCATTGTTTTTAGGGTCCTACCCTAACACCCTTAAATAGATAGATAGGTTGTTATGTATTGAGGCCATCTATATTAAATAAGGCCCATGAAGTAGATATAGTGTGAAAACAATATTTGTAAAAAGGCTTACTAGAAGGCTTTTCCTACTAGAAAGTTCCTAGGAGGTTAGATAGAAACTATTGTAACAAGGCATATTAGAAGGTTCCACCTACTAGAAAACTCCTTCAGTAGAAACTATATAAAGGAGTAAATTAAATGTAATAAGATACCTTGTGAAGTATATTTTAATTGGATTTTTGCTCATTTGGAGGTTGCCTGCTCGAAGATGCAAGTGAATATTGATTTCATCAATAAATGTAGAGTTATTTTGGTAGTTAACTATCTAAAATTGTTTAAATTGTTGTGGTAATTTTTTCATTTCATTCTAAAATCTTGCTATATTATGTTATTTCTACTCTAAATTTCCTATTATGCTATTAAGGTACATAACATTTAACATCAAATCATTTTTTTGAGTAGAAAATTTTAGAGAATGTTTTTAGGCTAGAGACGTATCTTGACATTTATAAATAAATTATTGATCTATCATTCAATTGGTAAATATGCAGCTCGGGAAGAATACAAATAAGAAATACAATAGGTTTCACCTGGTTGGACATCCATATAACCTCTGTGAGTAGGTTAAAATCCTTGGACATCAAGTGTGAGTAGGCTAAAATATCAGGTGTTCATCATTCCTATCCCTTTACTGAATACAATGATAGTAAATTACTTACCAATTTCTATAACAATGTCATGGAGTTACATGAGGCCAACATGGAGGTCGTTGTTGAATACAGAGGCTTTGCATGGAATTCCTTATAGCCTAGTTTTTTTTTAGAGAATTAAAAACAAAATTGAACATATTTTTTTTTAACATAAAACTTCTTGGTCGAGATATTGAAAAATTCTTGGACGGGAAATTGGGTGAAGAATCTAAACTCTAGGTCAAGAAAGTGGTTAGATATCAATATAAAATCTTGGCTGAGAGATGACTCCTATAGGTTTGAAAGTATCAATTTCTAGTCCAAAAACAATCTTTTAACCGATAATTTTTTTATAGACCAAAAATCTCGATCGATAAATTATTAACTTGAGGAAAACTCAAGCAACTCTTGGTTGAGATATTTATAATATATCGGCCAAGAAACTATAAAATTCTGGTATGATAAATCTTTGTTGACTTTTTTCTCAATTGAAAAAAACCATTGCATACTCCTCCTCCATGCCTCACTCTAAAAGTGTTACCCATCTTCATGTTTTCACCAACGATAACTTTAAACCTTTTAAGGTACGAACCTTTTGAAATAATTGTAAACATCAGTGACAATGAATTCAAATTAAACCTACCTCTATATGTGTTGATATGTATTAAGAGATCAATGCATAGAATGTATGTTGTTCAAGTTGTCCTTGGTGGATAGGGAAGAACAACGACAAGTCTTTCCTACTATTGAATATTTTTCATTGATTGCACTTGAAGAGTTAGAGGATGATACAATATTGCATAAGAAGTTTCATGACACTCATAGAGAACAATGAGAATTGTGGTAGATTGGAATGAAAGGATAGACAATGGCGAGAGCTAATGGTTTCCTTGTCTCTCTTTAGTTTCTTTCAGGGACCGAAATACTCCAATAGTGAAGGTGCGATTTGAATAGGATCCTTCATGAGAGAAATGAAATGGTTAAGTAATGTTGAGTTAGTTCTCAAGAATGTTTTGGAAATCTCTAAAACACATGATGCTACTTAAATATCTAAAACAAAGGCTTCTATAGAAATCTCTAAAATGTAGGAATGTTATGGAAAAATCTGGCTCAACCCTTAGTTTCTCCTTAAAGTGCCCATGGCTTGGAACACTTGTAGGTTGGAGATTCACCACATCACTATAGGGATTTAAGAAAGAAGCACGAAGGATGGATTTTTTCTCTTGGTGGATCTTGAGGTTTCAATCCAACAAGCCATTGATGTGTATGATTTAAGAAGGGCATGCAATGCTCAACAAATCTAGTGGGATTAATTGTTATGCTAGGAAATTGTAACTACCTCTTGGAAACCCTCAATTGTAATTATTTAATGGAAGGTCATTTCATGAATAGTTGGAGGTAGCATCTAGAGTAGTTCTTACCAATTTCTAGGGGAGAATCACTCATTGAGAAGTAGATGATAGGTAAATAATTTCTTCAGTGGAAGGTCATTGAACTACCCATGACAAGGGGAAGTGAACATGTAGAGAAGGGTTAAGAAAAGGGTTCAATTTGGAGTTTCTTGGGAAAGCTTGGTCTTGGTGATTATTAGGGAGTTGCAAGAGGTGGCTTGGAGCAAAGGAAATTTCAGATAAGAGAATTGGAATTCTTTCTCATAAGGTACATAGAACTTAGATTATAGGAAGAAAATTGTGTGAAAAGAAAATAAGAAAATTTTCTATTATTACTTGAAATTTACCTAAAAGAAAAGAATGTTACAAGAATCATTATAATCTGAAAATTACTCAAGACTAAATAAAATCCAAGCGTAGCCAATTTGTTGTTAGAGTTTTCCATCTATGAATTTTTTAGGATACATCTGCTATATTATGTTACTTTGATTAATGGTTTTGCATATTATTTCTTTTAGACTAGAGTGATTGATGAATACACAATAATCATTAAACACATCATTGGACATTTTAATATTTAATAAAAGGTTTGCATTAGTGGATTATGTCATCCATCGACTAAGCAATCATAAATCATGTCTACCTTCAATAGGAGGGTGATGGCAGTCCAATGGAGTACTGAAATTTGATTTTGGAGAAACAATGCATATTTTGTTTAAGCCACAATATGACAAGTAACTAATTTACCATCTTTGACATATGGTTTCCTTAGTGCCTTTTTTCATGGAGGTGGACCTGGCCTGTGTAGTCCTCTAATTTGGCATTATAGTGATATGTGATCAATATACTATTATATATTAAGGTTAGAGATTGAGTGCTTAAATAACAATAACATAACTTACTTAGGATGTTATATAATAACGTAATGAAGAATGATTAACTTGAAAGAGTGATATTTATATATATTGAGTATCGTATTTTAAGCTCCTCTAGATGTACTTGTTACAACATCGATCATTATTATAATGGCATTTATCTCTCTCTAAATATGTTTGTGTGAATTATATTATATATGTATTCATATAAAATTTTACATTAAGTAAATTAAAAAACTTGATTTGATAATGATCATAAATATAGTTATTTAATTACTTATTTTAATTCTTAAAAATTATTATTTAAAATTTATATTTCTATTTGTATGACTAAAAGTTTAGTATAACTTTCAATGTCATCATTAGCAAAGTAATTTGGATTATAACTCTTAATATCACCATGCTAATTGGTATAAAACTCTTAGATATGAATAAATTTGTCTAATGATATGATTGCATTCCTAACACCCTATTATATATACATTGTTGATTATAACAAAAGGATGAAATTTGTAAGTCACTTTTATATACATGTTTGATTATAACAAAGCATGGAATTTATAAGTAATTTGTTTATAATCTTGTTTTTGGCAAAGTGTATTATTTTACCAAATTTAAATTAAATATGAATATATATATATATATATATATATTATATTTAAAATTAATTTATGAAATAGAGAAATTATATATATATATATTCATATAAATGTATTATAAAGCTAACTTATGTTGTATTTGGAATGAATTGTTTTTTTCTTAAGAATGTATGCATTTGAAATTAATTGTTCTTCCTTTGGACACATAGGCACAAGGTAAATAAAAAAGATGAATAATAAATTATGATTATTTATATTAAGAGGTTTGAGACATTCAATACATTAGAAAAAGTAATTTTGTTATTTCCACTTAAATAGAAAAAGAAATCCCCATTAATATAGTCTTAAATAAGTTAAATAGTTTATGTTATGATGATTTAATTTGAAAGGGAATTTTGACAAAGTGTATTATTTTATTATAAATATATCAATCTTGACATTAAAATTTATTATTTTTTAAATTTGCATTTTAAATATTACAAATTTTTTAAAACTAAATATAACTTTAAAAATAGTTAAGAAGATTTCCAAATGTTACCATATTATTACTTTATCTTAATATAGGCTGTTTCTTTTCCTATATAAAAGAAAAATCCTTAAAAATATTGTTTTTGATATTATCTTTAAGAATAAATGAATGATGGAATTTGCTAAAACTAATACCTATCTACAATATGTAAAAAAATAAAGGAAAGCCCTTCCAAAGATGCACCTTACATCGAGTAAGAATTAATGAATGATGGAATTTGCTAAAACTAATGCCTATCTACAATATGTAAAAAAATAAAGGAAAGCCCTTCCAAAGATGCACCTTACATCGAGTACAAAACAACAAGTGATAATTTGCAAACATGGAAAGCAAGTGACAACCATGACCTCTCAATATGCAAAAATAACCATATCAATATCCATTAAATGAATAATGATTACATAAGAGATAGGAAAGGTGAAAACTCTACATAATTCTTAAAAGATTACACCAATAATTTGTGAGAGTGATTTCCGACCATCAATCAAGCCATGAAAAATAGAAAAAAAAAGATGAAGATCTCTACCTGAACTTGCATTATTTTAGTCCTCTCAAAGATATTCGACGAAGTGCTTGGTGGGGAATTCCCTATCTTCTAACTCTACCTATAGAAAATGGAATTATCCTCTATTTATATATTTCAAACCAAATGCTAATCAATAAAGTAATAATAAAAGAGCTAGAAACCTAGAGTTAGGGCTTTTATGATGTGATTTATTCAAATTCTTAAAAGTGATATATTCTCTTTGAAGTCTCTTCTTCGAATATGTGAACAACTTGCCTTGAAAGATGTGTAATGCCCCATAAAGATCCTTTAAATTGCTTTAGATGCCTTAATGGAAACCAAACACTATGGATTGATAATAGAATAAAATAAATTAACAATTTTTATTATGATGATGGTTCAATTGGTCTCAACATATTTCCTATTGTAAGAGAGTTGTGTAAAGGTGCATGTTAGTATTCAAAAATGGATATTTCCCAAATTTGTTTGGTGTATTCATTAGAGATGATTTATGGCTATGTATATATTTCTAGATTTGATTACATACTTGATATTTTTTTATATGGGTGTATGGTTCAAATCTGAAGTAATTTAGAAAAAAAAAAATTTAAAATTTTGTTTAAAAAATATCAAATTTTAAAAATGATTTAATTTTAGAATTTGATTTTGTATATAAAAATTTGTTAAATTTTTTATTTATTCTTAACAATTTATTTTCAATAAATTAATTATATATTTGAAAACCCACTCTAGTATACAACATCTTCATCATTGGTTGTTCTAAGATGCATGGAGAATGGATGAATTGGCTACAAATAGGCATTTGGTGCTATTTTTTTATTTTTACTTTTGTAACTAGGGGAATCGACAACTAGGAAGGGGTTGGTACTCGCGTGACGGGGTCCAGGGATTCAATCCCATCCGCTACCACCATACCCCTAGGTGCACCTACACAGCCCATAAGCATGGGGCACAGGTAAGCCAAGGTGATTTGAACTTCATGACCTCCATTTACAACATTTCCTTCATATCAAGCGAATTGCCGATTAAGCTACGCCCCTACGGACATTGAGTGTTATGACTTATTTACAAATAAATATTTTTCTCAAATAATAAATTTTTCTTAAATAATAAATTTTTCTTTAATATAACTATTTATGAACTTTAAATTGTGTATTTGTTTATGTAAAATTTGTTTAGAGTAATTTTACATACTTAATCTTGAGAAAGAAAAAAATACATAATTACATTTCCTTTGTTAGACATAATTTGAAAAAAAAATAGTTATTAACTGATTATAAAGATATTTTGTTTTGTCATACATATTATACCATTATACCATGAACTAATTATACTTATTATTACATATCTACTTACCATTTGCTTAACTATAATGTCATTTTCTTAATTTGGTTTTAAATTATCCTCGCACTCAGTAACATAATCATATTGTGATTTCTTGATTTTATTATTGAATTATCGTCATACTTAGTAGCATTATGTGGGAGATTCCCAAGTTATTTTGTTTGCATTGTCATTTCCCTCCATCCTTTTCCAAAGGAGATCTCCCTATCATATTATGGCTAGTTCTTCTAGTGCACTGTTAAAAGAATCTTATTGCATTAACAACATCAACTTATTAGAAATTCCATGTTTGTCTTCTTAAAGTTGTTAAAAATGTTAGTTTAATCACATATTTTTAATAGTGTTTTCCAAATTTTATGATTTTAAGCCAGGATACTCTAAACCAAGTAATATTTACAGTCTAATACCAACCAACATATCAACAACCCCATTGTTTCTCTTTTGAGTATGAGTGAAGGAGAAGTATTCAAAATTATATTTTTATATTTTGGATAAGTTTATAGTCAATATCTAATGGGCATGTTTAGTGGTGTTACTCTTTTTCATTATCTAATGGGAATGTTTGGTGGTGTTACTCTATTTCATTATCGGGTATTATTGAGTTCAGTAGAAGTAGTTTAACTATATGTAAATTCCCTTCTACTTATAAGAGGCCATAACCCAAATCTTAAGCTAAGTCTAGTTCTTTCTCTAGTCTTAAATTTTGTTTGAGTTGTTTGTATCTTTACTAATGTTGGTTGTGAATAAGTCTATGATGAGCCCCATAATTATCTTGTATTTCTCATCATGTTTACTAATTTCATATTTGTCTCATAGTCAATATGATTTCATTTTTATAGTGTTCTTCATAAGTGCATAAACATTTACATACAAATTTATGAATAGTTATTATTTTTTTTATATTAGATTTATTATTACTATATTTTCAGTTTTCTTGAACATATTGTATTGGGCCAACACTGAGACAAATCTTACAATCTCTTCATTACTACGTTGTAGAATGTACCTAGATTCTATCAATGCAACAAAAAATATTAAAAGAATTTTAACTTGGAAAAATTCATAAAAAATAAGATTCAATATCAAATCACATGTATATTACTAACATTTTATATTAAAAAAATTGCTCAAAAGAAAAGAAGAATCGTTGAAAAAACAACACTTATAAGTTCACAACATTGTTTATTATTTTATTATCAAAATCACCACTTAGATGTATACAATAACATTAAAAAAATCTAAATGTAATACAAACACAAACAACCATTTTGCATAAGTTCTAAATGTAATACAAACATAAACAACCATTTTGCATACATAAGTAGTAGAGGAAATCATCCCTACATCTAATGGAGCCATTATGGTCATTTGGGGTCAACACACATCCATTATGCATAAGGGATTATTAGCTCTCAACCATCATTCCTACTTTTGAAGCTTATTTTCTCTTCATATGGTAGGGGTTGGGGATATGGAATTTATCATTTTGGAATCTTATTAGTTCCTGCTTGCAATTATAGAAATCAGTTTTTCTATTTAGTATTATTTTTTCTCGATTTTCAAAGTAATATAACCTAAAGTTTTAGTGATGAATTTGTGTTGTGGCCAACAACAAGATTAGAGGTCTTATTTGGCTTCTTACCGAGGCAGGGAGCCCAACTCTGTCGATTAGCTAGACGTGTTGATTTATCTTTGCTTGTTGATTTGTGTGCATAAGCACTTACAGGGAGTAAACCATGGCTTAGAACTTACCTCGAGTCAGTGGCAAGCAAGGAGGTTGCATGGCAGGATGCATGAGTGCTTTGTGTGGCAGGCTACATGCAAGTGATAAGGTCGATTATTGTACAATTGCTTGGAAGGCTACATGCAAGTGGTAGGGTCGATTATTTTCTCTTGATATAGTAAGGGTTGGGAATATAGAATTTATCATTTTGATGTTAAGGTAATAAAGATTATTAATAGTGATAATATTGTCTTTCTCATAAATTATTTAATTAAATTTATAAAAACAATTCTTCTTCAACAACCGTGATTATTTAAAAAAGTTTAACCGTGATTATTTAAAAAAAAAAAATTCACAAACGATAGAACAAGTCACCACTTACCAATGTTGCTTAGAGTACCTCTTGATAATGAAGAAGGTGATTCAAATAAACTACTTAAAAATCAACTTTTTACCTATAAACAACAATCTACATGCATAAATTTACCCAAATCAAAGAAGGTACACAAATTAGAGAGGTACAAATCAAACAACGTACACAAATTAGAGAAGTATTATACTAAGAAAAACTTTCTAACACAATATGATTAATTGTTCATTACATCATTTTGTTTTCTCCATTGAAAGAAAATCATTTGAATTTACAAGATTGATTTTAGTTATAGATTGATATTAAAGTCGGTAGTTGAACTTGGAGTAGATATAATTAAGGATATTTTATATTAATGGGATTCAATATTGTTAGAATTTAGATTCAATTAAATAGAATTTCATATAATACATCAAAGTTGAAAGATTGATTCATTTTATATACATTTGTGCATTTTAAGGAAAATCTTATACATAAACTTATTGTATGCTTTTTTATATTTTTGGATGGAATTTTAAATAAATTTGTTAAAATAAATTAGTGTGTCTTATTGAAGGGGATTTGAGTTGAGAATCTATTAATAAAGAATTATCCAAATGCTCAATGATTTTGACAACAATAAATTGAGCTAAACCATTGGCCTATGATTTTGTGTATGTGTGTAAAATTAGCCCAAGGGTTGGTTCAATCGATTGAACTATTTGTCGAATTCATGTTGTAGATAGGGAATTCATAGGTCTTAGGGTGAAATCTAGAAGGGTCCCTCAGGGTTACCAACTTCTACTGTGACTTGTGATTGAGCTACCCTCCATTTGAATATTTTAAGTAAGAGGGGGAAATAGGTACTTGATGACACAAAACTAGCCAAATGCCCACCAACATTAATGACAATTGGTTGTGGTAACCCCTTGGGTTGTCATATATATATATAATGAATTTTTATTAGTTAAGATTAACCTTGACACAAATAAGAAGTAGAGAGGATAGTGATCATTGAATAAGTAATTAAAGTTCCATTGACTTGCTCGACCATTATTGCCTCTACCAATTAACTACTACCACACGATAATACATGAATAAATGTGGTCAAAGATTCACCACTATATAAAAATGTTAAACATATAATCGAATTTTCACATGGTGGTCAAAGTCTCATTGTTGTATAAGTTTTTTTTATCTCATTTGACATTGCTTGCATAAACATTATACAATTGTCCCTACATATAATAATATATGTATAATAATACTTTAATGAAAGTAGTTTGAAAATACATTTGTAATTACATATGAATATATCTGAGGATGAAGGTGAGGGTGAGGAACGAAGCTATACATATATTATAAAAACATACCTTCATCCTCCACCCTCTCCTTCTCCCTCAACCTCAACCTCATAATAAAAATGAAAAGTGAAAAATGCAATAAAGATGTTACAAATGCACACCTTAATTCTTACCCACAATTTTATATAAAATTACATAATAAAATGACAAACATAAAAATCAATTAAATAAATTAAAATATACAAATAATACTTCAAATAAAATATGTATTCCATATATTTATTTTAAAACGCTTCATTGTTAATATAAAGCATTTGCAACACCCTTTTAGTTTAATTATTGTGTTGTAAGGATAAGATCAAAATCCATATCAACATTCGCCATTCTATGTATTAGCAAAAACAAAGTATGAGAAGTTGCCATCTATCAAAATTGATTGGTGGATACGTTTTTTCAAAAAGAAAAAAATTGTAATTTGTTATTTCTAGGAAATCAAAGTTATATAGATAAAAACAAATGAAAATTTCCAAAACATGAGAATATTAACAATATTAACAGTCTAGTACATAAACTATTGTCTCGCAATATACTGACTGTAGTCTATAATCTCTACAAGACATTTCATACAATATATAAATCTGCATCATCCCTCAAGGAGAAAATATTACACATACATTACCACCAAAATTACTATGACTGCCACCTAAACTATATACAGAGAGCTTCAAATAGAATATAGCCATCCATTTGTCTAATAGATTCCTTTGAGAGGAGGTCAACCTGCAAGTTTAGCTTGCAGAAGATATGTCCAAAGGATATAGCAGAAAAAACACCAATCAAGTTACGAGTCCTTTTAATCCAATGCTCCAATTGAAGGGCATGTAAATTTGATAAGCCTGCTGCCTAATCAATAACAACTCGAGAGTCACCAAAAATATTAACACTAAAAACACCTCTTTTCTTGGTAAACCACAATAACCCCCACAAGGCTAAGAGTTCCGCCTTAGTGTTACTACCTTCACCGGTACCCATCCTTAGAAGAACCCGATAATCCTTTTTAATATGTAAAACCATACCTGCCCCATAGGTTCCATTCTTTATACAACAATTTTGGGCTTTCCAAAACATAAAATAGTAAAAAGTGGTAATTCTTTAAACTTAACTCTAGAAAGAAACCACTTGAACATATAGTACTAAAAGTTTACATTAGACCAATCATATTCATGATGGAGCAAAACTATTAATTCATTGCACATATATCTAAAAAAAAGAACATTGGATGAATAAGTGTGAAGTATTCTCAACATCCTCAAGGCAAAGCATACATATATCGGGACCCATGAATCCATGCTTGAGGAAATTATCCCAGGTGAGGATCTTATTTTCTAAAAAAAATGCACATAAAACACTTAATTTTCATAGGAATGTTCCAATGCCATATTTTCATGAACCACCATTTAGAAATAGCAAGATCATGTTTGGACATGATCGCCTCATAGACTATTTTAGCAGTGAGAACTGCATTGGCGTCTCTCCAGTCCACAATAAAATATCTTCCGCATTTGATAATATTATACATGCTTTATTTAGAACCATCACATAATTGTTCCATTCATTTGCGACCTCATTTGATAAACCCAGTTCATTTTCCAGTAGCTAGTAGGATAATGATCCATCAAAGTTTGAAGTCCGTCTGACTTGAGCCAAAACCTGAATATTATTTTTATGCAGTTGAGATGACACAAACCGAGAAATCTTGTAGCTATCACCATATCCAACAAATGGATCAATGCTGATAAAGATATGAGTGCCCTTTCCTATTTTCCAACTCAACCAGCCACCAATGTATGGAAATTTTTTCTAGCAGTCCTCTCCAAATGATTGATGCATTACGGGCACAAAGTTTTAGTTGTTGAATCCATTGCAAAACAATGAAAGTTTTGAGGTACTTATTTGTTATAATATTACTCCACAAACCTTCCCTAAATAGCCCTCTCCAGAGACTTTTAACACACAAAGCTTAGCTGAAACAATCCAACTGCTTTAGACCCCAAGCCCCCATATGCTTCATAAGTGAAATACTTCCCCGGAATTTTGAATTTTGCAAATTTCCAGACCATAAGAAGTGGAAATTCTTCTTTTGAATACTATTGATGATAGAGGCTCGGATCATCATCAATGTAAACCAAAATACCAGAATGCTTTGGAGAACCAATTTAGCTAAAATTAACCTGCCACCAATGGACAACCATCAAAAAGTCCAATTTTTTATTCTCTTATCCACCTTTTGCAAAAGCCAATTCCAATCATCTTTACCATACTGGTTTGGTTTTAAGTAATATCCAAGTCCGATTCCAACTTCTCCATTTTATATGGGAAAATCATTCTGATTTGATCACACATCCCTTTGATCTTCAAATTCTTTATCGAGGACATATATATACTCTAAGATAATGGCGGTAGGGTTTGGCCGACTTGGGCGATGGCGGCAAGTTTTGGCTATCGCAGTGTGTAGGGTTAGCGTTGAACTGTATATCCGGGTGGTCACAGGTTCTGGTTAACGTTTTTACCCGTTTTAACGTTACAGTTTTTGGGAGTGTTTGATAATGGGTTTTATCCTGTGGAGTCTGGTTTAAATTGTGGTATGGATTAAATGAGGGCTACCTGCTCTTAAATGACACCCTGTTATGCTCATCATCTGGGGTGTCCGATTTTAACCAGGGTATTACGTTTACGGTTTCACCTGCTATTCAACAGCTTCTTACCTGCCCGTCCATGCTCGGACCTCGTATTTTTTACTATTTTAATACCTGTGGAGAGCGACAGGACCACCTGGGTTATCATTAGTGGGAGATGTGGGTGAACCCACCTATCAGTTATGTTTTGACCCGGTTATAACTAGGGTTTTTCTCTCAGGTTTCGACAATTTTTGCCTGTCAAGTTCTACCGGTCATATCTGGGGTTTTGCTCTTGGATTTGAGTTTTGCTCCCATTTCTCGGCAATCACCCTACAAGGATGGGAGATAATGCGTCGGCTACACAGATCTCGGCGGACAACCATATGACCGCATTGGCTTATAGAATTGAGGAGGCGGGTTTATTTAAACCGGACTCCTACTTCAAGGAGATGCTGAATGGAAAACGACCACTTGTCTCGGGTAGTCGTCATAAGTCTCCACGTTCCAAACAGGCGTCTAAGAAGGGACACTTGCCATTGTCTAGGGTTTCAAAGTCCACATCTGGCTCGGATCCTTCTGTCGACGGTGTTAGGGCTTTGCCTCGCCTTGAACTGGGGGAAATACCTCCGTTTGATTCCAGGTCTACACGTAGGTTGAAGGAGAAGTATTATTGCCGACATGGGGAGGTTTGGCTTACAATGGGAAGGGACCTCGGCTTTGAGGAGCTTGTGGAATAAAACATGACTGTTTTAGTTGGTAAGTTCTCATATTTTGCCATGAACCGAAAGGATATCGTGGGATGGGTTACACAAAAATGGAAACCCATCGTGGGTTATACACCCCAGGTTTTTGCATTGGCTTGTGGTTGGTATGGATTCAAATTTGAGCAGGAAGCTCATTGTTTTACTATCTTAAACAAGCTATGGCTATATGGTGCTGGCAGTCTGATGCTGCAGAAATGGCATACGGACTTCGACCCATACACGACTTCTGTGCATATGCGCCATTTGTGGGTACTCATCCCCGGTCTCCCGCTTGCTCTTTGGAACCAGGGGGCTTTTGAATCCATTGGTAACAGTCTGGGTCGTTTTCTTCATGTGGAGGAGGAACACTTGTTCGGTTTTGACGGTCGAATGGGGAGGCTTTTGGTTGAAGTGGATATTTCGATGGGGCTCATCGATGTCCTCCACATTAATTGGCGTGGGCGTAAGCTGGACCTGACTATCAACTATTGGGGCATTCCTTTCCGCTGTTCAAATTGCAAGCAGGTGGGGCATCTGTGGAGACAGTGCAAAGGGGGCTCTTCTTCTGGGCGTTCGGTGGGGGTGGATCCTTTTTGGTCTTCAGATGATGGTAGTGACAAAGAGATGGATGCGAATGGAGGTCTTGATGGCTATTCTAACAGAGTTATGGTTCTGAATGCTCCACCCTCGGTTTTACTGGGTATGTTGGAATCAAATGACCCAACCCTTTATCATTATTTGAATGAATTGGATATCAAATTTATAAATTCTTTGGAGCTAAATAATGGTAACAATGGGAACTATTTGGGTTGGGTTCATCCAATGCTGTCTAATTCATCTGACTCTGAGAAAGATCCCCATGTTCCGTCCGTGAATGTGTCTCATTCTTCCGATGATTCTCTACCTGTGGTGGGGGCATCCCATGATATTTCGTCAGACTCCTCCCCTATTGCGGCGGTCACTATCGACATTCCTCTATCCCCTGTTACGTCGGCCTCCATCGACAGCCCTACCATTTTGCTATCCTTAGAATCTGAGTTGCCTTTGACTGATATTGTTCCTATTGGGGTTGGGACGAATGTATCACGCTCTTTGGAGCCTCCGTCAGATACTCCTCTCCCTCGATCACTACCGAATTGTGAATCGAATCCCCGGGATAGGGTTTTACACATCCCCTCATACTCTCAAATGGTTAAAAAATCCCCAATTCCTGTTTTCTTCAAAAATCGGGTTGTGGACGAGAGTAACCCGGACACCTTTCTAGAGGGCGATATTTCGAGACCCGTGGATCCGAAATCGGGCCTGGGGGGTGCGATCAATCCATCTCCGGCTGACAAATTGGCTACTATGGGTGAACAATGTATCACGAAGGGGGCTCGTCTGGGCATATTGGCTTCAGATTTCTCTCCATTAAAGACGCGAAGTGCTAGAAAGAACAAGAAGGTCATTCCACTGGGGGGGAATGACATAAACATTAATATGGTCACTCCCGTCTCACCTAATACCAAGGCTCTTAGAGGAATCAAAGCCCTTTCCAGGGGTCGATAATGATCTTTATCTCTTTAAACATTAGGGGTGTGGGGGGTTTGCCCAAACAATTGGCCCTCAAGAGAGTTCTACATATTATTAATCCTGATTTAGTCTTCCTACAAGAAACGATGGTATGTGGGGAGAAGGCTCGTACCTTCTTCAATAAAATTAAGCTGGGTTGGTTGATGTGCACGGTTGATGCTGTGGGTCTTTCTGGTGGACTCCTGGCAGCTTGGAACCCTGGGGTTTTGAGGTTAAATCCTTATAATATTTCTCTGGGTATTCTTCTGTCTGGCAACATTAGAGGCTCGGAAAAAGATATAAACATTGTAAATTGTTATGGCCCCTATTGTAATAGGGAGGTTTTCTGGAATCTTGCATGCTCGGGGCACTTATTGGAGTTGGAAAATTTGATACTTAGGTGATTTGAATTTTTCATGGGGGGTTAAGGAAATTTGGGGCCAAGCGGCCAGAAGGGATCCCCTTGGGACATATTTCAGGAACCTCTTTTCTACATACTCTCTGATAGATGTGGAACCACGGCCTTTGGCTCCAACATGGTCAAATGGCAGAAAGGATGCAAATCTGATTTCCAAACGTATTGATCGTTTTTTGATATCATCGTCTCTATTAAACACTTTCCAGACTTATAGATCATGGATTTAGCAAATTCATATTAGTGATCATCTTCCTATTATTTTGCAATTTGACAATGATGTAACTCATCATCAGTTCCCCTTTAAATTCAACTCCGTTTGGTTAACTGATCAGGATTATGATGTGGGTGTGAGATCTCACTGGTTGAACATAGACGTTTCAGAGGAGAGATCTGCAATGGATAAGCTGGCCGTGAAATTAAAATCATTAGAAGACTTCACTATTAGGTGGGAAAGATCCAAAAAAGTTGAAATGGTAGCCGAACTCATTGAGGTGGAAAAGGAAATTGGTATATTGATGGACCAACCTCTGAGGAATGGGATAACACTCATGGATCGTGCCAGACTTACAGTTTTGGAGGAAAGGAAATTGAAAATCCTTCTCATCCATGAAGAATCCTGGCATTTAAAGAGCCGTGAAATTTGGCTCAAAGCTGGTGATTTAAATACAAAGTTCTTTCATCGCTATGCAGATTCCCGCAGAATTCAAAAAAACATCTGGGATCTCAATGATCATGCTGGTCGGCGGATTAGAGGTAATAAGGAACTGATGTCTGAGGAAACCCTTCACTTTCAGGACTATTTTTGTGATCCTAAAAATACAACGTTGCCAGAACAATTTAAGATCATCAAAGAATACCCTCGGATGTTCAATGACATGGAGGGTGACAATATTTTTGAGGCCATATCCTTATTGGAAGTACAAAATACACTTCGGGGTTTTGCTAAGGATAAATCACCTGGCCCCGATGGGTGGACGGTGGAACTATTCTTCCACTTTTTTGATATTATGGGGCAGGACCTCAGGGATGCTGTGGATGAATCTAGGACCATGGGGCTGGTCTCTAGGGCTCTAAATACTACGTATCTGGCTCTAATTCCTAAATCATCACATCCCGAGAATTTTAATGATTTTCGGCCCATTGCCTTGTGTAATTTAGTCTACAAGATCATATCCAAGATCATTGGTATGCGTATCAAGCTGATCCTTTCGAGGCACATTTCCATGGAACAATATGGTTTTTTGGAGGGTCGGTAGATTCTTGATGCGGTTGGTGTGGCACAGGAGGTCTTTCACAGCATTAATCAAAAGAAACTTGATGCACTCATCCTCCAACTAGACTTAGTGTAAGCTTATGACCGGGTAGAATGGACTCTTCTCAGATTGATCCTCATTCAAATTGGCCTGCCATGGAAGGTGATGAAGTGGATTATGGCTTGTGTCACTTCTATAAACTTTGTTGTTCTTATAAATGGCCAGCCGATTGAATTCTTTAAGGCATACAGGGGCCTCCGACAGGGCTACCCTCTCTCACCCCTTTTGTTCCTCTTGGTTATTGAAGGTTTGAGCCTCTCCATCCTCAAAGCTAAATGTGAGTGCTCTATTCTTGGTATCAAGGTATCTGCTGGTATATCTGTTACACACACACTCTTTGTGGATGACGTAATGCTCTTTGGGCTGGGAATTCTGGCTGAATGGTCACAATATAAGAAAATTCTTGATTTCTTTTGCTCTGTAACCGGTTTGCTCATTAGTTTGGTTAAATCCTTTTTCTTGAAGCACTCTATGGAGGAGAATATGGAACGATCGATCAGTCTGCTACTTCCTTTGGAATTCAAGGAATTATCAAATGGCACGAAGTACCTTGGTTACTTTGTCAAACCTTCAAACTACAAGTTAAATGATTGGTCTTGGCTTATCAAGCGTTTTGATTCTCATATTGGACATTGGAGTTTGCGGTATCTATCCCTGGGTGGCAGACTTACGCTGGCTAAAGCGGTTCTACAGAACCTGGGGGTTTACTGGTTCTCTCTCTGCAAAATACCAACGTCCATTATGCGCCTTATACGAAGGAAATTCTTCAGATTCTTATGGTCTGGTGGGGTGGAGAAGGACAAAATTCACCTGATTAAATGGACAACATTAGCTCAACCCTGTGCATTGGGGGGTTGGAATATAAAAAATTTGGAACTTTTCGTGATGGCCCTTCATGCAAAGAGCTTATGGAGGGCCTTATTTGTCAACTCTGTTTGGGGCAAGATCATTTCGGCTAAGTATCTAAAACATGCTCCGGTTGAGAACTGGATTCGTAAAGGTCAACCCTCAGTTATTGGTGCCTCAAATATATGGAATGGACTCATGAGTTCTTTCTCTATCATAGCACAGTGGCTTTCATGGAAACCTGGCGATGGCCGAGAAATCAGACTCGGCATTGATCCTGTTATGGGGGGTTCTCCTTCATACCTTCTGTCTCCTGAATTATTAGCTCATCTACGGGTCATGGGGCTCTACATACTTGCTCATGCATCTTGTTTTAATGGTGGTGGGGGTAACGGGTGGATCACTGCTGCTCAGCTGGGAATCAGTGGTGTTCTAGGGAATGAATGGACTGAGTATATCCGGCATCTATGTCAGGCCAATATTCATTTATCAGAGTCCCCGGATCAATTGGTGTGGTCGTGGGATGTGGCACATGGCGCGGTCACTTCAAAGCTTGCATATGCATCGTTGTTTGTTGATAATCGGCCTGAAAATATATGGTGGCACCACACCATTTGGAAACTTGCACTACCTCTGAGAATCAAATGTTTCATTTGGCTGGCCTTGAGTAATAAAATCCTTACATGGGATAACCTCTGCCACCGTGGTTTCAAGGGCCCTAGTTGGTGTCCATTATGTTGTTTGCAAATGGAATCGGTCGAGCATCTATTCTCATCCTGTTCGTTCATTCAAGACCTCTGGATTTTAGTTGCTTCTACCCTTGGTATTCAAGTCACCTGGAGATCATCCTCACTGATCGACTGTCTTGGCTTATGGTTTCGAACCTCTCATTCATGGGCAGAACTTCCATGTTTTATGATGTGGGAATTATGGAAGGCCCGTAATCGGTGAATATTTGAGGGTACCACTCCACACCTGGATTGGATTTGCAGTCGGACTATTGCTACTAATAATGAATACATTTCTCTATCTGATCCCCCTAGTGGTAGACATATTTTGAACACTAAAAGTCCTGGATGCCGGGTGGCTCCTCCGGTGTTGGTATATCCCTGTGGATTCTTTGATGGGGATGCGGTTGGGGGCCCGGGTGTTAGTGGGGCTGGGGTGGTTTTACACCTTACCAACACAGTTTTCTTTCGCATCCATCTAAATTTGGGGATTGGTACAAACACACGCAGTGAATTATGTGCTCTTTGGCTCCTTTTACACTTTGCTCGATTCAAACAAGTAACATCCCTCTTGATTCTGGGTGACTCTTCATCCATCATTTCTTGGGCTAAGGGCGTCTCCCCAATCAATGTAGTGCTTTTTACGCACTGGTTGGCTGCGACCAGAAAGTATATCAACGACTTCGAGCATATTCATTTTTCTCATATTTTTTGGGAGGTAAATATGGAGGCTGATCTTCTCTCCAAGATGGCTTTGAATTCTATGGCAGGGATCATCATGTGGGAGGAATGGCACGGGGATCTTATTATCTCTCGGGGCTCGATAGATTTGCATTGGACCTGATACCTGTGGATTGGTCTTTTTGTTTGCGGCCTTTTTTTATATTATTAGCAGATATATGTTCATATTATGCGGTATATTTTATTGCAGGTTCATAGACTTTTTCCACCAATTACTTGTTGGTATTTTGAACTTCAGTATATGCGGCATTATTTTATGTATGTCACCTGTGATGTTTTGTCCATTGACTCATGGGGTCTCGGTTCTATTTATTATGCAGTTTGGTTAATTTGGGAAGATCTGCTACCAGAGGTTAGATGCTCTGTTTTGGCATATGTTTGTGCCTCATATGTATGTGGCCTAAGTTATGATTCTGGCACTTTAAGTTCTATGGGATTTGGGCTATCTTCTCGCTCGTGATATGTATTGCTCACAAAACATATTGGGATCAATTTTCCTTGTTGCTTTGATGTAATTTGAACTATTTACTATTTCGCGGTATTAATAGTAAGTTATATTTTTCCATGGAAAAAAAACTCTAAGCTAATTTATATAAAGTCAAATGGACAAATATTAAATGCAAGCAATCTCTGGGTATAGATTTGTTAAGGATGATATATCATATAATTTATTTGCACATTTCTAAAAGGTATTTGACTTTGAAATAAATTATTTAAAATATTATATATATATATAGCCATTTTTATTACAACAAGGTGGCTCGCATCTTCCAGCCAAGAACGTTATAAGGATAAAGCGTAATGTTTTTGTTTAATAATAACTATGAGTTGGAAATCAAGACTAATGCTTCATGTGCATAATTCTTTTTTATAACTATTTTTTCATACTTTTGTAATGCAAGCTGCATAGCACTTCATGGTGCATAGTAACATGGAGCATAATATATATATATAGTTCTAACACATATTTTAATAAATTATAGTAAAAGGATAGACTATTAGTTTTAGTAATATTCATTTGACATTTTCAATTTCATTTTATATTTGATGAAGTTTGAATATGAGTTGTTTGTATGTCAACATCATATATTAATATTAAATTACAACATGTTCATTGAGTTAGAATTCGATTGATAAGATCATTTATATATCTAATTAAATTTATTTAATATTCATAAGTATTATGTTAATGTGGAGGTTGAAGTTCAAACCCCTTTGAATGGATGTGGATGATATCATATATTAATATTAAATTACAACATGTTCATTGAGTTAGAATTCGATTGATAAGATCATTTATATATCTAATTAAATTTATTTAATATTCATAAGTATTATGTTAATGTGGAGATTGAAGTTCAAACCCCTTTGAATGGATGTGGATGATATTAGGTGAAAGTCTTAGGTGATTTGACAACATACAAATGCCCATCATAATGTGAAATTTTAACTGAAAGATAATTGTAAATTGTTATAAACAACTTTGAATGGATGTGGATGATATTAGGTGAAAGTCTTAGGTGATTTGACAACATAGAAATGCCCATCATAATGTGAAATATTAACTGAAAGATAATTGTAAATTGTTATAAACAACTTTGTGGACAAGATCATTTTAATGTTTTTTTATGTTTTTTTTTACCATATGGTTGGGTTTAAAGAATGTCAGTTTATTTTAATATTTTTTGGCATTTAGTTTTTTTTTGTGGGAAGCAGTTGACCTATTATTTTTTTAGAAGGAATATTATGGATTGCTAACAATTACTATGTTCTATTTGATGTTCTTTTTTTTTTCTAGGTAATATCTCAAAGAAAACTCTTGGACACTTCTCTTCATTTTAAGAATGGTACCCAGAGTAAACCTTATATTCTTCAGGGTACAAGGTCAAGTTAACAATATACTCGTTATGAGATCAACATGTCACATACGGGAATAAAACCTAAGTAAGGAGGATAACAATCCATCCCAAAACCACTTTGCCTAAACCCAATTAACAAGCCCTCATCCCTATTTAGATATTAAGAAATTTTGTATTTCAACAACTTCATGTATCCTCCTCCTTATATAATGTTCTTTCTTTGCAATTAGCTTAGTTTCTTCAATATAAATATGGTGATTGAGTTGTTGATGTCATGTTCAGCCGAGGTATATTTTTCATGATGATTATATATGATGTTAGCACTATACTCTTTAAGTCTTACCTAAATCGAGTGGCTTGTTTCTCTGATTTAAATTTTTACCAAATATGAAACGAATATATGATTAATACATTAACTTGAATTCATAATTTCACATTTTTCTTTCAAACCATGATACATTTTCATAGTGGGTTTTAGATATAAAGGTTTTCATAGCAATTTATTTTAAAGTGAATTTTTTCTTTATCAGTTTTTTTATGGTGAAGGTTTTCTTAGGCAATTTCTTTTATGGTGAAAATATTTTTGGGCAATTTCTTTTATGGTCAAAATTCTCTTGGGTAAATTTTTTATGGTAAAGGTTTCCTTGGACAATTTCTTTTATTGTAACAATTCTCCAAAACCTATTTGTTTTGAAGCTGATTTTTATTTTTTGTTATAAGATTTTTTTTGAAAACATGTATAGATTGAATAATCATGGGAAATAAAAGACAACGCCAAAAGAAATATGATCATACTCAAGATGATGCTCTCCATAATGAAAAAAAAAACTCTACTATCAAAATAAAAAATGGAAGCTTGCAGATATTGGAGAGATACTTGTTGGTAATGTAAATAGGGATTTGCATCCTAGCATTGATGAAATGAATACTCAAAATCAAATTCAAGAACAGGAAAACGAAGCAAGTATGTATAGATTATAAATTTTTCAAGTCCAATAAATTATTATTTATAATTGATTGTAATGCTGAAAATACTTCATAACAAACAAATGGAGATTTGTCTCCAAATCTGAATCAAAATGTCGAAGACATTACCAAAGTCCACATTGAAGCAAAAATCGAGTCTCTCTCTCTCTCTCTCTCTCTCTCTCACACACACACACACACACACACATGATACCATTGAAGTTATTTTAATTTATGATTAAGCTTTGATTTTTTAATTTATGATTGATTGTAATTTTTAAAATGCCAAGGAAAATTTTAAGGGCAAAATTTTGCCCATGGGATATTTTTCCACAGTTTTTTCCAAAAAAAAGATTCGCTAATTTACATTTTTTGAAGCCCTATTTTGCCCAATTTTGATGGGGTGAAAATTTCTCTCTAAAAATCGCCAAATTATTACATAAACTATATAAAACCCTTAGAAATTGAAATATTTTTAGAAAAATATAGCCAAATATTTTATAGTTGACATTTTAAGAATTGGTAAGATTCACCAAGGTTTGTACACTTTAAAATAAGTGTGGATCCTCAAAATTTTCCTTGTAAAATACTCATAAAAAGCAAATAGAGATTTGTGTCGAAATCTTGATCGTGATGTTGAAAATAGTTTTCAATCCTACAATGAAGGAGAAATTGAGTCAACACGTGTGTGTGTGTGAAATGCTGATGGATTTATTTTATTTTTTGATTAAGTTTTTATTTTTTAATACAAATTAATAAATGTGAGATCTATGTTTTCTTATGTTTCTAATTTAGTATGTTCGATATGCTAACTTAAATTTAATTGAAATATGTAGGAATTATCAACATTGAAAATGAAATGTTGCAAAACATCGATGACGGCAAATTCAAGGTAAAAAAAACTAACCATATTATATGATATCATGCTTGACGAATTTATGAAACTTTTCTCAAAACTAAATTAACAACAACACAAGCTCAAATTTTGAGATGTTTGTTAGTGTCAAAAAAGTAAAGAAGCTACATTATTATTGAGTATTGAAAAGACAACAAAAGATTCAAAAATGAAGGAACATATGTTTGAAATTATAGCCGGTGCAATAAGAACTTTTGAAAGATCCATAAATAAAGAACTAGTGATGCACAAAGAGCAATACAAACAACAATTATTTCATCTTGTACTAGAAAAAAAGCTTGACAAGACAAATGGCCAAACCAATAGGAATCTCATGAAAAACATTGTACAAATACATTAAATTCTGATTGAAAATTATGAACTTGCTTGTTAGGTGATTATTTGTAGAGAATCCTACAAAGATAGACTTGGAGAAAGTGTTAAAGCTTTGGTATATGAATATTGGGTGACAATTTCTTGAGTTTCACCAAATGTATGTATGTGTTACGTCAAAGAATATCATGAAATGAGTATGAAACCCACACAAAACATAAATTGGAAATGATTCAAATACAATTGTTTAATAAATTCAAAGAATATCACAGTGAAGTTAATATGTGGATCAATAAATTTGTACAACAAAAGCCATGGTATGTTAGGCCCATCATTGTCTGTTACACATGTTGTTGTCGTTGTCATGTGGAATTTGAATTATATTATGACAATTTTCTTCAATTTAGTAAAATGTTTTGGCCAAATTCACCTCCTCTTTCTACAATCTGTGCTTTTATATCCAAAATTCTATACGAAAGAGAAAGTGATGAATTATTTTACCATAAAAATGTGTCAGTGGAAAAAAACGTGATCATTGTGGAAATATAACTTTCTTCCACTCCAAATATCGTATTGATAATGATCAGCCATTTTCAAATATAACTGTTGATTGAAAGATATATGAATATATCAATTATGCTCTAAATGCTACAGGTTCTATAATTGTTCTTTCTAAAAGAATTGATCTACGAGAGGATAAAATAATTGTGACAATTGTTTTGAAGAAATTTGAAAAATAAATTTATAAATACACTAAGAATTCACATAGAGCATGATGTAAACATATATAGTTCAAACAATCGCGTGAATTTTTTCTACTAGGAACAATTTTGTATGTGGTTGATTTTGCAGAAAATTACACATTTGCTACACAAAAAGAGATACAAAGTGAATATTATCATTCCAACCAAGCTTCGATATTTGAAGGTGGCAGATGAACCATTCTTTTGATCAATTCATATCAGCTGCTCAAGTTGTTCAATAATGTCATGTAAATATAATCCATGAATACAATCGACTATCAAAAGATGTTCTTACATGTGTACATATTTTTTCTTGAATTTTTTTATTAATTTTAAAGTTGAACAATATTTATAATACTTGAATTTGACTTTAAAGTACTCTAACCTTCTATTTACCTACATAAAATTTTAACACCACATATTATTTTGTCATATTGGAATCCAAGATGTAGATAGATCAATCCCATGTGAAGCTAGCACCATACATGGAATTAGAGATTTTCACTCAATTAGAACAAAAGAATTCCAAGATCTATTTGCATTAGGGATAATTTTAAGGACCCATACTTATTTAAAAGTGTATAAACCTTGGCGAATCTTACCAATTCTTAAAATGTCAACTATAAAATATTTGGAAATATTTTTCTAAAATTATTTCAATTTCTAAGGATTTTATATAATAATTTGGCGATTTTTAGAGTGAAAAACGTTTACCCCATCAAAATTGGGCGAAATGGGGCTTCAAAAAATGCAAATTGGCAAATGTGTTTTTGGAAAAAAACATGGAAAAATAGCCCATGGGCTAAATTTCACCCCTAAACTTATCCTTGGTTTGCATTTGATAGTAGAAAGTAGTTATGATTTTGTCCAATTTGCATTGAGAACACTAAATCCACATAGGTTTGTGAAAACACAATGAGAAATTATGTTAAACCTTGGAAACATACATAAATTAATCAAAAGAGGAAAATGCCACTCTCAAGCTTGGAGGAGTTAGAATAAAAAAACATTGTGATATCAGTTGATGGCGATAAAATTTGTGATCTTGTTAGAGAAGGTAACAATACAAATGTCCAAAAATATTTTTTTTGTAAACATTGTTGTGTGTGCGTGTGTTGTTGTTGTTGTGTGTGTACGTGTATTAAATTGCACAGTGATAATGAACTTCTCGTTAATGAATATGAATTTGGAAAATGGCCTTGAATACAAGAAATGTCTCCACTGTGATTGCACCCATATACAACAAATAAAATGTTAAATATTATTTGATGGAATGCATTGAAAAAAAGATGAAGTTATTAGAGGACTATAATGATAAAGGATTTATATATGAAAGAGGATCCATTATATTGAAAGTCAAATTTTTTAAAGAAACACATCAAACTAAAATTTATATTCACTTTCAAGACTATTAACCCAATGTCATATGCTACCTACAATATAGTCATTTGTGGGTGAAAACGCAAAGTTGGGTAACACTTTTTGAGAATGAAGAGGAAAAAAAATAGTGCACGTAGATAAACACACGAAAAAAAAGTCAACTTCAAGCTCTAGGCTAAGAGTTTAAAAGACTCTAGGCTGAGAGTTTGTGAGAGTTCAAACTCTCGAACAAGAGTTTAATAAAAATCTAGGTTGAGATTTTGAACCAATCATAGCGTCGTATTTAAAAAAAAAACTCTTGACTGAGAGTTTGAACTAAACTCAAAATCTCGGCCGAGAGTTTGGAAGGTATTTTCTCAGCCTAGAGTTCGTGGTCAACAAAACCTGTGAAAACCCCTTACAACTAAAATCTCGGCCAAGGGTTTGGAAGGTATTATTTTCTCGGCCTAGAGTTCGTGGTCAACAAAACCTGTGAAAACCCCTTACATCTCTCTGGAACCCGCAACTTCAATAAGGAAAAAGACCTGCAAGTTTTAAAGATTATTTTTTGGATTTGGTACCAGTGGATTCATCTCTAAATCTAGTTTCCATTAATATAATAATTGTTTCATTTCATTTAGAATTTATATTTATTAATATTTTTTTTCTAAACCTTATCCCTTAAGAATTTTATTGTTTTGAAAATCACAAGAAATAAAAATCCAATATCATTAAAAAGACAACACCAAAAAATTTGAAATCCCCACGGAGATCTTCCTTACCCTGTCCTCTTCAAAATGGCACTTTTAAAAAAAATAAGAGTCACACTAAAATGAAAATTGAAGCTCACAAACATGTGTCAATAAGGCACCATTTTCTGGACATATGCTATTTCAATAAATAATAAAAAATAGTTCCCAAGTCTGAAAAACCTAAAAATATAGTCCATGCACAAGTACAGTGTGCATAGATTATGAGCATACATTTTTTCCCCTAAAATGAATAACAATATCTCAAAAACCTAGTGTTCACACAGGTCACTAATTATCCATACCTAAAATTTTCAAGTATATGTCGTTGGTGAGCACCGAATTTGTCCCACTACATGTCCATAATTTTTTTTTTTAAAAATACAAGTGTGAAGCTAGTTCAATTCTGTAAAACATTTTTTTACTTCAAGGTGAAATTCCTAAGGGAGATATGGGTTTAAAGGTGTTCAAGTTTAAAAATATAAAATTTTGCAGTTTTGTTTATTGTTGTGTGTGTGTTTTGGTAAACATTGTTAATTCTTAATCATATACATTGTTGTCAAATTGTTGGATTGTTAAATAGCCTCTCTATTGAAACATTTTTTGTCCATACTTTGTTTGGTTATATTCAATTATGGTACATAATCATATCAATAACACTTTTTGAAAAGAAGTCATATATTCTATTGTACAAATATCTACTAAACTAGGTGTTTTAGTGAAATATTTGTTTTATTAGAATAAAATTGGCATATATAATTCATAAAGAAAAACTAATTAGTGATATTATATTGGAGTCATCTTTCTTGTAAGTTTAACATTACTATTTGTCCTAGTTGATCATTTCCCTCGTCATTTGAAAACTAGATTTACATTTACTCACATCAAGTTGACTAGTAAAATATGCATAGCATAGTCTAAATCAAAATGTTTTGTTTCACAAATTTTGATATTAACCTAGACTAAAGATCACAAGGTTAGATAAGCCAATGGAATTGAAACTCTTAATTGATTATACACAACCATTGGAATGCTACACAAACATAATGGCATAAGCACAATGAACTAATGTAGGGATATCGTGAAAGTAATTTATATGTTCATATTCATATGTTGTATTACGATTGCACCCATCCTTAGTCATGCAGGAGTACAATCCCTGAACCTATTGAGAATAACTTCTGAAATGAAACATTTTGATTTAAAGTTTATGTCATATTTCACTAATCTACTAGATGTGTATGAATCAAATAAACATTATATCATAAAAAAATAACATGCATTAATGTATACACATAATAGTTAAATAACCACCATAACATGCATTTTCATCATTAGATAGATATTACACATAGCTTATGTGTATTCATTGATACATATTTCTATTGAACTCTAGGTTTGGAGTCTAACAATAAGATCTATAGAAAATAACTTATAAAATGAAACATTTTGATTTGGATGATGTTATGTACATATATTATTATTCTATTAGATGTGTATGAATAATATAAACATCATATCACAGCAACATAACAAGTGTTAATTGTTTGAAAAATAGGATCGTAGAACAATAGCATAAAACAAGATGCATAAATAAAACACATAAACAAAATACAAGAGAGACACCAATATGTGTGGTTCACCCAACTTAGTTTACAAACTCTAAAGAGGGTACAAGATCATAAGGAAATCTGTCCTAAAGACTGGTACAGTCCTGTAGCAGCATACAAGAACTCTCTTTAGCAGTCCTGTAGCAGCATACAACCCTAAGACTTTGAGCTCTTTTTAATTACAGTCCTTCCAAATTGGAGCACACTTTGGGTCAAGAACACACCATGCTTTGATGAATATTTTATCTGCAAATCTCTTTGATGAATATTTTGAGGCATTCCAATCGGTTGTAGCCTGTAAATTTGTGGATTTTTTTTTGCTGCAGAGAAGAAAAGGGCAGCGAACTCAGAAAAATGGTAACAGTGAAAAGAGTCATAAACTTTAACTCTGCCATAAGAAGATGTTGTCTTGAAAAAACCAGACACCAATGGTAGCACACACTCATTTTTTGTTTCCAAAACTATGCTTCTAGAAATGAATATTTATTCTATAGTAGAAGTTTTGAGTAACATACAGGACATCATCATTTCCAGCATTCATTGATGAATTTTGGAACTCTTTAAAAGACTAAAAAATCCCAGTATGTCACAACAACAAAATGAAGGGCAGCCTTATGGCAGAATTAAAATCAACATTCCTATAGCTTCGATGGATCATCAAAGTGCAAAAAAAAAAGAAAAAGAATGAAGCTTTCTCCACAGGTCTCAGTAGGGCCCTTCTGGGCCTATTTCTTCCACTTTTCCTGCTATGTCTTTTTCCAGGGACGGAAAAAGCATTCAGTGTGGGAGGAGATGGGAAAGGTATGTTGTGCACTTCATGGCATTTACATGCTTTGGTAATGGAATATTTAAAGAATTATGTTGTCACACTATTCAAGAAGAGATGGAGCAGGGTTTTCCATGATATTCAGATCCAAAGCATTATTAATTCAAGCTTTCACGCAGTTCACTTGGCAAGTGTGTGTGCAACAATGGAGCATTTTATGGCATAAAAATTGCAGAAATTCAAATGGAGATATCTCCCAAACGGTGAAATGGGTTTTCATGAAACTTGGAGGAGACAAACACTATGGTAAGAGGAATAAATGCACCAAGTTTCAGCTCAATCCAATGCACAGTTTTCAAGAAATCAAGCATAGTCACCTACAGCCATTTTCTCATTTTCTCGAAAACCGTGATGTGGGTTTCTCCAATTTTTGTCTAGGAGAAGCACAATGGCATTCCTTACACCCCTGCAAAGTTTGGTGAAAACCCAGTTGATATTTTTCGAGAAATCAAACATAGTCACCTACATCCATTTTCTCATTTTCTCGAAAACTGTGATGTGGGTTTCTCCAATTTTTGTCTGGGAGAAGCATAATGGCATTCCTAACACCCTGCAAAGTTTGGTAAAAACCCAGTTCATAGTTTTTGAAAAATCACATTTTTTGTGAAAGCTGCAAATTGCTAGTCCATTGGCTACAAAATATATTTTTCTTGCATTTTTGCAATAAAAATGTTAAGTTGGCATGGAGGATTGTTCAGGATGAAATTTCATACCTCTTGATGATCAGATACATTGGTTGGTTGACACAGGGTTGCATGAGGACATGCAACATTTTCAGTTTGGGGGAGATGACGGGCCTTGAATTTAGCATATTGTTACCACCATTTCACCGTATTTATAATTCCTTTTGCCTATCCATATTCATGCATTAATCATTTCTTATGCTCATATCTGGTTTTTTATGCTCAAGTAATTTTTCCATTACATGTCTTAGTATTTCATTTGATTTTTTGCTAACATTGAGGGAATTAGTGTACTATGTATTTGTTTTGAATATTGAATCAATTGTTGGAAGCAGCTACAACATATTTGAGGGAGTTTTGTAGCAGTGCAGAACATTTGTTGTAGCATTACAGAAACTCTATCTGCAGCATTACAGAAACTCCATCTGCAGCATTACAGAACTTCCATCTGCACAATTATGGAAACTCTATCTGCAGTATTACAGAAACTCTATCTACAGCATTACAAAAACTCTACCGGTATCTGCAGCATTACAGAAAATCAATAATTCAAATTTTACCTTTAACCACCAACTTTGGAGAAAAATATTCATTAGGAGTAATGGATTTTTATAAATCCATTATTTCTATTATTCTTATATGTCTCAAATCATGATGTTAAATTAAAGTTGGTAAATGGAGGTGGATATGAGTGCATATTTGGCTTATTCACAAAGATTTGAAGATCTCTATCAAATATATGATGGACTTAAGAAGTCAAAAGTTGTTAAGAGACATTTGGAATGAGTTTTGACTATTTTATTGTAGCCTCTATCCCTAAATTCGAATTTGACTTCAAATGTATTCTAAATAGCATGTAGTTAGTAAGGATCTTGGATTAGTTTTGAGATCCAAACTTTTAGGAATTTGTTGAGGATATTTTGGATCCTCATTTATTAGTTGTTATGGAGAAGTCATGTATAAATAAGAGTTCTTTCTCCATTCTAGAGGACTCTTAGAGCAATAGTCCAATTGATGATGGAATAAAGCTATACTCTCATTTTGATTCAATTAGATCTTAGTTTTATTATTTTCTTTTTGTAGCATGATTTTATTTATTTTATGTTGATGTAGTTATAATTTGTTGCTTTGTTTCAATTAGATAGTTTTTCATTTCTCATTATGTAGTTTCTTTCTGCAATTTGATTTCAATGCATAGATAGAGATTTACATGTTTATTTTACAATCATTGAGCTTAATGCAATAATGCTATTTACTCCATTGGATCATAAACAGTAACTTGTATTTGGCAAGGATAGCTTTTAGATTTTATTTCTGCAATTTACTTTTCTGTCAAGTGTGTTGTGAACTTAGATTTAGAATTTACTTTCTTGCATAGTGTGAACGTAGTATTAGAATTTACTTTTCCCGCAAAGTGTCACATAGTTCTAGAATTTACTTTTCTGCAGAGTGTGAATGTAGTTTTAGAATTTACTTTCAAGTATGAATTTAATTTTAGCATTTACTTTCATGTCGTGTGATTTCCTTTCCGTGCAACTTAGTTTGGTAGTTGTTTAGTTGGTAGTTTCTTGCTAAGACTATGTAACTGTTCATACCATTGTTTGTAAGTAAGGTTATTAAACTACAACTTCAAGTAGATAAACCAATGTAAGAGGAGATTGTGGTTTGCACATACAGTGCACGATAACTCACAAGTTCTCAATGAACCCCGGGTTGACAATTAATGTACACTTCTTAGTTGTTTTCTAAGTAATTAGAATGCAATTAAAAATCCCTTCAGACCTGTTATTCACCTACTTCTTACCCAATTCCTCCATGAATCTCTGTAGACAAATCATCTCTTTACTAGCCTATGTAGAAGTAACATACTCAACTTACGTTGTTGAAAGTTCAACAAATTTTTGCAATTTTAAAATCCAAATTACTGATATTCCACCTACAGTAAAAACATACCCTATGGTGCTCCTCCTACTATCTTTATCACCTGCCATATCTAGATTAACATATCCATGTAGAACAATGTCTTAACCTCCAAAACATAATGCATGAGTAGTAGTACCTCTCAAATACCTGAGAATCCACTTTACTTCCTTCCAATCATAAGATATTACCACCCCCAAAATGTATCATAAATAAGAAATGCATTAAAAATTAATTAAAATTTAATTAACATCACTAATCAAGTATTTAGCCAAAAATTTGGGTATTTTTAGGGACTTAGGATTATAAAAGGGTCATAGAATTTTTTTCCCACCTAAGGCATTTTAACCCCATTGATGACTCTGGTGAATACATAATCACCTTAAACATAATCGTGAAGATAATCCCTATGGGGTGTAGCATGCAATGATCCCCAGAATCTACTACGCATTAATCACTAGTATTATCTAATGCAAGAATCAAAGCATATTGTATCACATCACCTGCTACATTTTCTTACTGAGTAGTCTCTTGTTTTCCGTCTCCTTTCTTCTTGAGAGATCTACGGTCTTTCCTCAAATGTCATTTCTTCCCACAGTTCTAGCACTCTATATTTCCTAGTCTGGACTTGGATCTTCCCTTTCTAGACTTCCCATGATTACCTGGGCTCTTTCCCCTCTCATTTTTTCTTCCCCTACTCTCCATGGTCAAAGAATTACATGATGTTTCACCTCTTCTTTTCCTTTGCATTTTCTTGCTAAGAATAAAACCAACAACATCATCAAATTTTAGAGTGTTTGAACCAGAGACAGAGTTACTTATAGCCATGACCATGTCATTCCATGTTTCTGGTAATGAGCACAATATTTGAAGAGCCCTAAACTCATCTTCAAAGTTCACTTTTACAGAACTTAGCTGATTAGTAATCGTATTAAATTCATTTAAATGGTCAGCAACAACCCACCTTCTGACATCTTCATATTAAATAAATGCTTCATTAGAAATAGCTTGTTGGAGGATAAGGGTTTTTCATACAATTTAGCCAATGCATTCATCAGACCCTTCGTTTTCTTTTCTTTTGAAAGATTGAAAGCCACTGACGAAGCCAAGCACAGTCATATTGTTCCTAGTGCCTTTCTGTCAAGAACCTCCCATTCTTCGTTCTTCATAGATGATGGCTTACTTCCTTTTCCGCCCAATGATAGGAATAGATCCTTCTGATATATATATTCCTACATCTACTTCTTCCATATAATTGGTAGTTTTGGTCGTTAAATTTCTCAACCCTAAAATTTCCTACTTACACCATTGTTCCCACTCGAACCAAGAACCCTTCTTTCCTGCCAGTTTATGTGCCCAATAGGCCTTTAGCTCTGATACCAATTGTTATAAAAATAGGATAAAAAAACAATAACATAAAATAAGATGCAGAAATAAAACACATAAACAAAATACAACAGAGACACCAATATATGTGGTTCACCCAATCTGGGCTACGTCCATGAAAAAATTGTCAGTCCTTTTATTATACCGTCCAATAAATGAAGGGATACAACCTGCAACACATCCGCTGCAATTTCCTCTTCACTCTCTCATAGTCTCTTTCACACAATCATAAATATATTTACAATACTACAATACACAACCGTATTGTAAAATTCAAGAACAATAGATCTATGAGACAAAAACAACAGTTACTAGAGATGCATGCAGCAAATTGTGTGTCAAAACACTGATGCAAAAGATTTGCAGCAGTTCATGCATTATCATTAACTCGGATGATGTTTGCAATGTGTAACAATGGAAATAATAGCCAAGTAATTCGAATCCTAGGGAGGTCATTCAAATTGAATACATGAGAGTGGCTTACTGGTCAGTTAACACCACTCGGCACATCCGTTAATCACTTAACTACCATGTAATTGACTCTAAAAGACTCTAAAACTGTCTAACCGAGTCTAACTAAATCCAAAACTCAACTGAATGCCCAAAATTAGGGGAGGGATCCTTTCTAACTTTAGTTAACTGAAATTTAGGTGAAATAACACCAGATTAGGTCAAAATGAGTAGGAGGGCACCTTTCTGACTCTAGTTAGCTGAATATAATAATAAATGTTGTCAGTTGGACTGAGTAGGGCACTTTAGTCATGAAAATCACCCTAGTTGTCTCCCTGAATGATGGAGGAGGCCCAGTTAACTGATATTGATGGCCCAGTTGACTCCCCAAATGAAGGAGGAGGCCCAGTTCACTGAAACTGATGATCTGCTGATGATGTAAGCACATGATTGAGTCAAAATACTTAGGATAAGTGGTAAATTAGGCTGTTAAGCCAAAATAAATGATGTGATGTTGGAAAATGACTCCAACACCCCCCCTTAAGCTAATCTCACGTGGAGTAAATAAAAATAATAAAAGGGCATCGACAACAAAGGCCATAGGTCACCCAGTACAGAAATAATCCAAAAATTGCTCAAAAAATCTAAGTGAGGAAAGAGGGGAAAACCCAATGGGGAAGAACCCCCCCCCAAGTGAACACTGAAGGATCTAATCTGTCCTCACCATAGTAGAAATCACCCCCAACAGTGAACGGAGGTAAGAGAACTTCTTCTCAGTGAAGCTTTTGGTGAAGATGTCTACAATTTTCTCTTCTGTAGGGAAATATTGCAGTACAATGGTTATGTCATGCACAAGCTCTCGAATGTAGTTCATGTGGATCTCGATATGCTTAGTACTATGTCTCTGAACCAGATATGTAGAGATCTTGATATCACTCTGATTGTCACAAAAAATGACAGTAGAAGTGGTGCTACCAATATCAAACTCTGCTAGAATACCCTGCAACCAAACTGCCTGAATGAAAGCATTGACTGCTCCTCGACAGGGTAATTTTTTGGGGCAAAATTTCACCAATTAGCTATTTTTCGGGCTTTTTTTCAAAAGATAAATTCTCTATTTGGTCATTTTTAGTCTCTAATATCGCCTATATTTACATAAAATATGTTTTTTAATCATAATATTCGCCAAAATTTACATGTTTCAGTAGTAAATTATAGGTTTCATATATAATATTCGCCTAACTATCTATATATATGGTTTTTTCAACCCAAAATAATCACCTAGAATACTATACTTAAGTATAATATTAGAATCCTTACAAAATACCTTGCTCCTTGATACTCTGCCTCTGGTGAAGATAAGGCAATGGAGGCCTACTTTTTGCTTGACCAACAAATAGTCCCTATGTCGATCATGAAAACATATCTGGAAGTGGACTTCCAGTCAATGCTATCACCCGCCCAATCTGAATCAGCGAATCCAACCAAGTCAAGATCGGAATCCACAGCATAGTGAATGCCAAAATGTCTCGTACCTTGCACATAATGCAAGATCCTTTTGGATTCCTTCTAGTAAAGCTCAGGGGGCTGCTGCATGTACCTTGACACAACACTCATGACATAACAGATATCAAGCCTAGAGTGTGTCATATACAAAAGACTTCCAATCAATTGTCGGTAAAGTGTGGAATCCACCAACGATGTAGAATCACCATCCTCAAGACAGATTCCTGAGAGGAATGGGAATGGTGCTGCTTTACATTCTTCCATATTGAACATTTTTAACAGGTCCAAATCATATTTTGATTGGTAAATCATGATCCCATCAAGATTCAGAGAGATCTCGAGAGCAAGAAATTGCTTTAGCAGGCCTAAATCACTCATATCAAATGCTTGGTGTAAAAGGTTGTTATAGTGTTGATCGAAGCAAGAATGATTCCTGTAATCAATAGGTCATAAACATAAAGTACAATGATCATAAATTACCTTCATGTTGTTGTAGATACACATTCGGATCTAATTTGCATCTCGCAAAGTTTTGCGACAGAAGAAAGGAGTCCATCTTTGCATACCAAGCTCTTGGGGCCTGTTTTAAACCGTACAAAGATTTTCTTAATCTGCAAACAAGTGTCGGATCTAATATGTAAAATTCATGCTACTTAATGTAGATATATTCTTGAATATCCCCGTGAATAAATTCACTCTTTACATCCATGTGGTGCACCTCCCAGTGCTTGGATGCAAAAATTGCCAAAACTAGGTGGATTGAGTCCATTTTTGCAACCAGTGCAAAAGTTTTTGTGTAGTCCACACCATGGACTTGTGAGAAAATGTTTTCCACCAATATTGATTTGTATTTTCAATTTGAACCATCAGCAGCAACCTTGTATCTGTAGACCCATTTTCATTGAACCAGTTTCCTCCCATGTGGAAGTGAAACTAGCTCCCATGTTGCATTTTTCTAAAGAGAATTGTTCTCTTCATCCATGGAGGTTTTCCATCTCGGATCTCGGTGGGCATGGTAGTATGATTTTGGATCTGATACAAACTTAAAAATACACTTTTTGGACAGAAATGTATCATCATATGAAAGAGCCATATCTGCTCTTTGAAAGTCTGCTCGGGTTCTTCTTGGATCGACAGGATTTCCAATGTTAGAACCGATAGATGTGAGAGTCTTTTCTGCCCACTTTGGAAACTGAGGGGGATCATATGGATTTGAATCCAAACCTTATATTTCATGTTCATTAATATCAGACATAATATCATAAATATCAGAACATAAACTTTCAGTATCATCTCCTGAATCTTCTTCTGGAAGGGGAAGCAATTTGGCAATTTCTTCCTCCACTAGTTGTAGATCATGAAGCGGTTCTTCAAATTGGACACTTCTCTCGATGAATATTCTTTTGGATCTGATATCCATGATTTTTTATCCTTTGTATTATTCAGCATATGCAATTAGTATGCACTCAGTACTTTTTGGTTCCAAATATCTTCTCTTCTCAATCGGAATTCTAGCCCATGCAGTGGACCCGAAAACCCTGATATGTGACACATCAGGCTTGTGACCAATGTAGGCTTCGAAAGGAGTTTGACCTTTGATGGATGAGTGTAGAAATATGTTATGAATGTATTCAGAAAAATTCATGGCCTCATCCCAAATATTTTAAGCCAAACCTTTCGACTCAAGCATACAAGTAGCCATCTCTTTCAATGCTCGGTTATTCCTCTCCGCTACACCATTCTACTGAGGTGTGTAGGGGATTGTGTGATGGATTTGGATTCCATTTTCTGAACCAATTTTCAGAAGATAAGTTTTGATATATTCTCCACCATTATCAGATCTGAGATATTTTAGCTTTCTCCCAATAGTAGTCTCAACAGAAGCCTTGAAATTCTTGAATTTTTCAAACACTTCCGATTTGTTTTTGAGAAAGTAGACCCATGTAAATCTGAAAAAGTCATCAATGAATGTGAGAAAATACCTTGAACCATTCATGGATGGATTTTTTAATGGACCATTGATAACACTGTGAATCAGCTCCAAAATACAAGAAGCTCTTCTAGCTTTGCCTCGATCGAACTTGTGCTCGGGATGCTTGCCAACGATGCAACCCTTGCATATCCCTTTTGAGGATTTAATGTTCGGAAGGCCTCAACCATGGAATTATTTTGTAGAAGCTTAAAATATTTATAATTTAGGTGTCCAAACCTCTCATTCCATATCCGTTTAACCTCATTTCCATGATTTAGAAGGGAACTTGGCTTTGAATGTGGCAAAGAGTGGGAAAACTCATATGTTTTTTCAGGATGATTTGCCTTGCCTGCTGCAATGAGCTTTCCGATGGTAATATTAGAAATTTAAACATGATTGGGGCTGAATACAACCTTATTGGGAAAACCACTGTCTGTCATTTGATACACAGAAAGAAGGTTCGAAGCTAGAGAAGGGACATAGAGAACATTTTGAAAACTGCCATGTTCTAAATGAATTGTACCTTTTCCTTTCGATGGAATTTGTGAATCATCTCCCATGTGGATGGAGATGTAGATGTCGGATTCCAATGATGAGAAAGAGTCTTTTCTTGAAAACATATGATTCGAAGCTCTTGAATCTATGAGAAGAGATGTAGAATTTGAAACACTTTCCATGAGTGCATGACGTCTTTCCGGATGATCATTATTTGTCCTTCTTCCTTGCGCCATCTGGAATAGTGATATTGTTTTTATCCAAGAGAAGGACCATCTGATCAATAGTTTTCTTCATGCATGAGATTCCAGGATGAAATCCCCTACCACAGTAAGAACACTTTGTCTTCTCCTTTCCCTTTTGCTTGTCTTTTCTTGAACCTGAGGGATCATCTGACTGCTTGGTCTTCTCCTTTTTCTGAGGATGATCAAACTTGGTCTTCTCCTTATTTTGATTTCCTTTAGAATTCGTATCCTTAGGTCCTCCAGAAAATAGGGCTTGATATTTGGATGATCTCATGGACCCATCTGAACAAGCTTGTCATGCTCTTTTGTTAAGGACTCAATGAATGCATTCAAGGATGGCATCTTCCAATTCAGAATAATGAGTTCTACCGAATGAAAAGTAGAGACAAACACTGAATAATCTAATCCTATATTTGAAAGGATTGAAAGGATAAACTGATCATCCTTCTTCTCGACACCACATTGCTTCAACTAAAACACCAAATGCTTGAACTTGGTGAAAAACTCATTGATGGTTTCAAAATTCTTAGGATTTAGGGAAATCAATCGATTTTCTAATTGATAAGCTCTCATATCATCCTTCTTTCTAAAAAGAGTACCAATTTGTTCCCATACTTCTTTTGGAGTCTCCAATCCGCTGAGATGGAAAAGAATATCTTTCGAAATATTGAGACATAAGAAACCATAAGCTTCATCAATATCATTGAAGAACTTGTAATTCTCTATAGATGCATTAGGCTCAGGTTCTGTGCCCATAGTAACTCAGTAGAGTCCCTTGGAGCACAATACTATCTATGTATCATCCTTCCAGTGATGATAGTTGAAAGGAGTAAGAACATGGTTAGAAGAAGAGTCCATCTTAGCTATAGTGAATGCAATAGGAGGCTTTGAGAAACCTACAATAAGAAACAAACAATCAATATTTAGGTCGACAACCTGCACTTTTTAAGTTGCATCACACCCGGCATAGCTTATCAAGCAAGATTGATAAGTCATATGCACAATTATCCAGGATTTATGTGGAAAAATGTAAGCTTCTGGTGCAGTGTTGGAATATTTTTTAGCAAACTTGCTCAATCTTCATCTGAAGAACTCTGTAGAAGAGTTGCCTTGTCCTTCCATGGATCTAATACCATGTAAAATTAAGCACAACAGATCTATGAGACAAAAACATTAGTCACTACAGATGCATGTGGCAAATTGTGTGTCAAAACAGTGATGCAAAAGGTTTGCAGCAGTTCAAGCATTATCATTAAATCGGATAATGTTTACAATGTGTAACAATGGCAATAATAGCCAAAGAATTCGAATCCTAGGGAGGTCATTCGAATTGAATGCATGAGAGTGGCTTACTGTCCAGTTAACACCACTCGTCACATTAGTTAACCACTAAACTACCATGTAATTGACTCTAACAAACTATAAAACTATCTAACTGAATCCAACTAAATCCAAAACTCAACTGAATGCCCAAAATTAGGGGAGGGCGCCTTTTTGACTTCAGTTAACTAAAATTTAGGTGAAATAACACCAGATTAGGTCAAACTGAGTAAGAGGGCGCCTTTCTGACTCCAATTAGCTGAATATAATAATAAATGTTGTTAGTTGGACTGAGTAGGGAGCTTTAGTGATGCAAATCACCTTAGTTGGCTCCTTGAATGATGGAGGAGGCCTAGTTAACTGATATTGATGGCCCAATTGACTCCTCGAATGAAGGAGGAGGCCCAGTTCATTGAAACTAATGATCTGCTAATGATGTAAGCACATAATTGAGTCAAAATACTTAGGATAAGTGGTAAATTAGGATGTTAATCCCAAATAAATGATGTGATGTTGGAAAATGAATCCAACATGTATTACAATTCCTTCCTTTTAAAGAGGGATTACTATGGAAAAATACCATGGGATACACAAATTATACTATGGGCCCGTAAATTATCCATTATTGACCAAGTCATGACTATGAAATTACAACATTTTACAAGACATGTTTTTGAAATTTTCGCTATGGGGGCACTTCCCCCAAAACCTCACCAAGGTGGGCTCTCAAAAAGTAGTCTCGAATCCCCCTTAGACCCCCCATGGCGACTATAGTGGGGGGGGAATCCCCCCCGCCCCCACACCCAGTCATGGGATGGGATCCAGACACAACTGAAACACATCTTCTAAATCAGGAAGTTCAGGCTCCACAACCAACATTAATGTATAAACATAGTGTAATCAAATAACATCATAACATGCATTTTCATCATTAGATACAAATTGCATGTAGCATATATGTATGAATGGTATGCATTCATACACATTTCTATAGAACGTTAGGTTTGGAGCCTAACAATAAGACCTGTTGAGAATAACTTCTAAAATGGAACATTTTCGTTTAGATTTCATCATGTGCATGTTTGACTAATCCACTAAATGTATAGGAATCAAATAAACATCATAACATGCATTTTCATCATTAGATATCACTTACATGTGCAACATACATGTATGCATTCATACACATTTATGTAGATAAATATCATTGCATAACATCTTAAAATGGATTCTCATATAAACATAGCAATCATGACAATCACGTAAACATCATAAAATGCATTTTCATCATAAGATACCAATTACACATAGCATATGTGTCATGTTTCCAAGTTTTCCTATGGTCCATGGGGATGATTTTAGCCTAAGTCAGCTAGGAATTAATTAGATAATTAATGGATGGATGAAGGAAGATTCCTAAGGATGAATTTGAGGAATTAAATGGATAAGGAGGGGCCCCCATGAAGTTATTAACCCCAATTCAAGTGCTAAGGTGATTTATTAATTAATTGAGAAATTAATTAATTGGGGAAGTTTTGAGGCAATTACACCATAGTAGTTAATTAATTACTGGATAATTAATTAATTGCTTAACTAAATTATTTCTGAGTTGTATTATTGTCATTTAAATGTTTATTACCAATAAATGTGCCAAGTGGTTGATGACTTGGATAGGAAATTCGAATTGGTCAAGTAGGCCACACTTGCTTAAGTGATAAACTTCAGAAAAGCTAAGGAATCTAATGGAGACAAGTTGGCAAGGTGAACCAAGAAAGAATTTGACAAAAGTTGGCAAAATCAGACAAAAGCAGAAAAGAGGAAAGTGAATAAAGTGGAATAAAACAAGAAAAGCAGTTAGAAAGGAAAGTAGCAAGTGCAGAAAAAGCTCCCTATGGCGCACTTGCTAATTTAGTGAAGGAATGCAAAAGCAGGAAAGTGGAGAAAGCAGAAAAGTTTCCTTTCTCCTCAAGGAATGCGCCCTCATGGATTTGGAGTAGAATGGGAAAGTGGGTAACCTACTCTCACAGGTCACCAAGCCAAGAACTTGCTCAGCAAGTCATCATGAAGTTTATAAAAGAATCCAACCAACTCCATTTGACAACTTTTGATCATTTGTGTTTTTCTCATAAGAGCTCTGAAGCTTCTCTAGTTGAGTGATCTGCCTCAACTGTGCTTCTTGGGTGATGTGCCCCAAGGCCCATAGTTTCCAGTGAGTGTTGTGCAGGTTCATATCAAGCTATTGCATCCATTAAAATATACTTCCAGCCTCCATTGAAGATCTACAATCATTTGGGAGAACATGTTCCTCCAACAGTGATTCTACAACTAGTTTTGGTGAAGATTCATCCATTGAAGAAGATAGATATTGGGAGTGCGCCCAGGCGCTGAAAGAAAGTTGGTACAGCCATTTTTTGTAGAGATCAGAGGTGTTCATTATCAATAACCAGCTTCAGATCATATCCATACCTCTCTTCTCACTCATTCTCACATTCACAGCTAAATCTAGAGGAGTTTTCCCTGGAGGAGAGGGATGACTCAATGAATGCGCCCGAGTCAAGTTCAGAAGCTCAGTATGCAGAAAATTAAAGTCATATTACCTATAGGTGACCTGAACATAAATCCATAGTAGAGGCACAGTAATATTCTCATTCTTATCTTCATTCTCCATCAAATGTAATACATATTTAGCCTGTGAGGCACTGTTGTTTTGAAAGGAAGTTAAATCAATAAAAGAAGAGTTCTGATATAATATTTTCAACATGTATCTATTCATTATATCATATCAGAGCATTTAAATACTTCAGAATAGAGTACATGACTTATGGAAGCAGTTTAATGAAAACAATTGCAAGACTAGCTCGTTGAGTGTTTTTCCTAGACTAGTTTTACCACTTTTGCTGCTAAATCAATTCAGAGTATCAGATTGACTCCCTGTCAATTGTAGGAGTCTAATAATTCAATATATAATCCATATCCGTCCTTAAATTCATACTTTGGAAGCCTCTCAACCCTTTTTGGGAAGTTAATAAAAATACTAGCTCAACAATCCCAAGAGAGCCCAAAAACCCCAATTATTCCCAAAATCTCCCAAGTATGAAAAAATACTTTCCTAAACATAACCAAAACTCATTTGAATGATATAAACTCTGTCATTAACTCCCAGAACCCCCACCTGTCTAGTATGCATATGCCAGCTACCCAGGAAGCCTCAAAGTAGGCAATAGACTAACTCTATTGTTGAAAAGTGAAAGGTACTGGTACATGGTGCATAGGACATCATCGATCTGCACCTTTTGACCCGTTTCTGCACCTAATCTCATACATTTTCCAGAATTAAATATTCATCCCACCATCCTCATTCCTCACCTCAGTACCCCTCACTTACCTCCTGCACTGTTCGAAGGAATTGACAGAAATTTTACTAGTAAAAATTTATAAAAAAATTGAAGTTAAGATAATATCTAGGTCAAATATTCCCAAGGATATTACAGTGGTATCAGAGCACTTTCCTTGGCTCAGCCTGTGGAAATTTAATCTCAGTGGAAAAGCAGGTCAGCACTATTTTCAAATTGTAGTTGTGAAATTAGTTCCATGTCATGGAAGATTCAGACTTTGAGTTGTATGAGGAGGAAGATTATTTTTATGAAGAGTATGATAATTATGATGAGTAGTATGAAGAATACTGCAGACAGTATGAGGAAGAGAATCCCCAAGAAGTACCTTCCACAAGCATCTCCTATGAGATCATGATGGGAAGAAGAGACTATGGTTATTTTGATAGCCCTATTCAGGAAAAATTTGCATGTTCCACAGTCAAAGGTCAACCTCCTATGGAAGATTTAATGAAAGATATGAAAACTTTATTGGATGCATGTGACTTCACAAGAATTTTTGGATCCTCTTCAAGAAGGTCCTCCAAGAATCTTCATCCTAAGACAACCAAGGAGAAACATGACCCAAAACCCAATCATGAGATTGTTGACAAAATGGAAGAAGAATCTACTACAAGATTCTATGATGAGGATCTCAAGATTACCTCGGATGAGATTGGTACTGTTAGGGGTGTAGAACCATATTTCGGATCAGATCTAAAAGTAGAACATAAATCAGATCCAAAGACACCACATGAGCTTCACAAGGAAGTAGAAATTGACCACACATCAGTTAGATATGAACTAGTAGAATCAGTGGTAGAACAAGGCACCATAACCCCACCCATTGAAGAGAGAAGCATGATGCAAAGGTATGGACCACTTTCATATTTTTGTACTAAATTGTGTCATGATGATGTTGCAGCCACATCAGAAGACAATTACTGCATAAGGGATTCCCTGGATGTTGAGTTTCATATCCTTGGTGATAAGGGTGAATGTAGTGACCAAGCTGAATCACTAGAAGGGTGTTTGCAGGATGCCTATATGGACAGAAGAGAATTTACTAAGGAATGTTTTAAGTGTGAGGAAGCATCTAAAGATGTGTACTCTCACATATATGTGGGGGACATGGAGATTCCCATTGATGAAGGTGTTGTGGGTGCAATATCCTTGGGGAAAGAAGAAGTTCTGGCAACAACAGAAACTGAAAATGAGGAATTGATGGAAGTCCAAACCACCAACACTCCACCTCATAAGGAGGATAAAATGACACCTGGTGAGTTATTAAATCCTGATTTTTATGTGTCATTATTTGAATCTGATATGGCAGCCACTTCTAGTGAAAAGTTCTAAGTGGTTGAGCTCCCTAGTGATGAGGTTCGGAATTTTGATGTCAAAAAGAAATGCAATGTGAAGGCAGGAACCTTGAGAGAAGATCTTCTTGGTATACCCAGGAGGAATGAGCAATTAATTTGCAGCCCAAATTATGTTGTTGGGGACCTAAGAGATGAATATATTGCAGTAGCAATATATGGATCAGATTTCCAAACTTCGAGCGCAGTGCATAAAATCAATCCGGTGATGGAAAATGAAGGGGAGGAACATCTGCAAGAACCTCATCTTCTTGCAGGGTCATTGAAGATGGATGAACAGAAGATCCAAGAGGCCCTGAAAATTATCCATGACACTCATTCTTCAGTGTCGAGGTTGTGTTGGGAAGCTGCTTTAAGGGAAGATCAATATTTCTTTGCAGCCATGGAAAATATCCAGAAAGCAATGTCCACAATCAAAGGTAATTTCTCACAGTTGCTTTCAAATAAAAATTACATGTTTGAGCTTGTTGAATTGTTGCGGGATGCATCATGGCATGATGAAGAAAGTATTTGCAGATATGAAAAATAGAACTATAAGCTTAATGATGAATTGATGGCCACCCAAGATTCTTTGAGAAGTACTCAAAGTGCCCTCCAAGAATCCAAGACGGAGATGTTGTTGCTTCATGAAAAGTTGCAAAGATCCTCCCTACCCTCCTACACACCATTTAGTCAATTAGAGTGGGGTGAAAGCATTCATGATCATATGGAGGAACCTCATGAGATGGTGGATCATGCGGATCATTTATCTTTACATGTGCTTGAGGAGTGTGCAGAACAGTTTGATGAAAACCAAGCACCTGATCATTTCCTAAGGGAACTTGAGTTGTTCCTTGGAAGCAATCACTCTCCCATGGAAAAGTGGGATGAGAGCACCCAATTTGGGCCAGCCAATAATGAAGAAGCTGCAGCGATAAGTCTGATTACTGAAGGTTGCAGACATACCAAGAAGTTTCACAATCCTTCCCCACATGTCATGGATTCAGCAATAACAATGGGGAATGAACAGTGGGTGAAGAAGTTTTTCTTGTTGATGCCACATGTACCACAGGTGGATCATGATCTGCTCCTATGGGAGATAGATCTTATTGAAGCAGAGATGGCTGATTTCATCTCATGTGAATCAACAAGAAAGATATTTGATTCATCCATTGGATGGATGGATAGAGGAATCACAAAAAAAGGAAATCTTAGAGGTAAAAGGTTTTCTTGTTTCTGCAATAAATTTCTTATTATAACTGACATTGTCTTGAATTGTGAGCAGCAACAAAAGTATATTTTGCATCCATTTGATGTCACTCATCCACATATGGATTGGGTGAAAGATTACCTAACAAGCATGAAACCTCCTTGCAAAAAATTTTATGCTCATGGTCAAGGGAAGGAAGCTAAGTGGGCAAGTTGCCAAGAAAAATTAATGGAACATTTTACTTGCAGAAGTTGGCCTATGTGGAGGGAATCCACATGCTGGGAGGAGTGCTTGAAATTTTTCTCCAATGGCAGAGAGTTTAGCCATTGGATTTTTTCACTGGAAGAGACATTCTGCTCCCCACTGGGTTTGGTTGGAGGCAATGCCCTAGCTGTTATTCCCTGGATGAAATGGCACATGTTTGATGACAGATTCTTTAAAATTATTCAGATGATGGGTAAAATGTAGTTGATACTTTGGGATCCTGGCATACACTTGAGTGATAGATTGCCAAATATGACAGGAGAATTCTGCTCCTTGCAGGAGAAACAATGGGACCCGGGAATTCTACTCAGTTATCCTATCTGGGTTAAAATTCTATTCATTTGTTGGCTAATGGCAGATATAAATTACAGTGCAGTTTGTTTTATAGACATTTTTTTTCCTGAAGGCCCAAGTTTAATTTATAGATTGTTCAATGGATGGGGACAATGATAATCAGAGTTGGTGCAGCAAAAGCTTGGTGGCATCCTGACATTGCTTGAGGACAAGCAATCTTGGGAAGGGAGGACTGTCATGTTCCCAAATTTTCCTATGGTCCATGGGGATGATTTTAGCCTAAGTCACCTAGGAATTAATTAAATAATTAATGGATGGATGAAGGAAGATTCCTAAGGATGAATTTGAGGAATTAAATGGATAAGGAGGGGCCCCCATGAAGTTATTAACCCCAATTCAAGTGCTAAGGTGATTTATTAATTAATTGAGAAATTAATTAATTGAGGAAGTTTTGAGGCAATTACACCACAGTAGTTAATTAATTACGGGATAATTAATTAATTGCTTAGCTAAATTATTTCCGAGTTGTTTTATTGTCATTTAAATGTTTATTACTAATAAATGTGCCAAGTGGTTGATGACTTGGATAGGAAATTCAAATTGGTCAAGTAGGCCACACTTGCTTAAGTGATAAACTTCAGAAAAGCTAAGGAATCTAATGGAGACAAGTTGGCAAGGTGAACCAAGAAGGAAACTGACAAAAGCTGGCAAAATCAGACAAAAGCAAAAAAGGGGAAAGTGAATAAAGTGGAATAAAACAAGAAAAGCAGTCAGAAAGGAAAGTAGCAAGTGCAGAAAAATCTCCCTAGGGCGCACTTGCCAATTCAGTGAAGGAATGCAAAAGCAAGAAAGTGGAGAAAGAAGAAAAGTTTCCTTTCTCCTCAAGGAATGCACCCTCATGGATTTGGAGTAGAATGGGAAAGTGGGTAACCTACTCTCACAGGTCACCAAGCCAAGAAATTGCACAGCAGGTCATCATGAAGTTTATAAAAGAATCCAACCAACTCCATTTGACAACTTTTGATCATTTGTGTTTTTCTCATGAGAGATCTGAAGCTTCTCTAGTTGAGTGATGTGCCTCAACTGTGCTTCTTGGGTGATGTGCCCCACGACCCATAGTTTCTGGTGAGTGTTGTGCAGGCACTTATCAATCTATTGCATCCATTAACATATACTTCCATCCTCCATTGAAGGTCTACATTCATTTGGGAGAACAGGTTCCTCCAGCAGTGATTCTACAGCTAGTTTTGGTGAAGATTCATCCATTGAAGAAGATATATATTGGGAGTGCGCCCAGGCGCTGAAAGAAAGTTGGTACAGCCATTTTTTGCAGAGATCAGAGGTGTTCAATATCACTAACCAGATTCATATCAGATCCATACCTCTCTTCTCACTCATTCTCACATTCACAGCTAAATCTAGAGGAGTTTTCCCTGGAGGAGAGGGATGACTCAATGAATGCGCCCCAGTCAAGTTCAGAAGCTCAGTATGCAGAAAATTAAAGTCATATTAACTATAGTTGAACTGAACATAACTCCATAGTAGAGCCACAGTAATATTCTCATTCTTATCTTCATTCTCCATCAAATGTAATGCATATTTAGCCTGTAAGGCACTGTTGTTTTGAAAGGAAGTTAAATCAATAAAAGAAGAGTTCTAATATATTATTTTAGACCTATATCTATTCATTATATCATATCAGAGCATTTAAATACTTCAAAACAAAGTACATGACTTATGGAAGCAGTTTAATGAAAACAATTGCAAGACTAGCTCGTTGAGTGTTTTTCCTAGACTAGTTTTACCACTTTTGCTGCTAAATCAATTCAAAGTATCATATTGACTCCCTGTCAGTTGTAGGAGTCTAATAATTCAATATATAATCCATATAAGTCCTTAAATTCATACTTTTGAAGCCTCTCGACCCTTTTTGGAAAGTTAAGAAAAATACTAGCTCAGTAATCCCGAGAAAGCCCAAAAACCCCAATTCTTCGCAAACTCTCCCAAGTATGCAAAAATAATTTCGTGAACATAATCAAAACTCATTTGAATTATATGACCTCTGTCATTAACTCCCATAACCCCCACCTGTCTAGTATGCATATGCCAGCTACCTAGGAAGCCTCGAAGTAGGCACTAGACTAACTCTATTGTTGAAAAGTGAAAGGTACTGGTACATGGTGCATAGGACATCACCGATTTGCACCTTTTGACTAGTTTTTTCACCTAACCTCATACATTTTCCAGAATTAAATATTCATCCCACCATCCTCATTCCTCACCTCAGTACCCCTCACTTACTTCCTGCACTGTTCGAAGGAATTGACATAAATTTTACTAGTAAAAATTTATAGAAAAATTGAAGTTAAGATAATATCTTGGTCGAATATTCCCAAGGATATTACAATATGTGTATTCATTCATACACATTTCTATATATACATATCATTTCATAGCATCATAAAATGCATTCTCATATAAACAAAGCAATCATAGCAATCAAATAAACATCATAACATGCCATTGAAACTTAATAAATCATTTCCAAACTTATAAAAGATAAATTATAAACCAATTCATCACTACCCATGTCATAATACCAAAACCAAAGAAAAGTAAAACATAAATTTAAAATTGACATGATTGATTCATAGACATTAATATTGGCTATGGACAACTTGCATTTTATGGGATGAAGCAACTAAATAGAGTGCAAAGAAAATTATACAAAAATATCCTATTTACACTTGACAATTTGCTCTTGTGTGCACAAATAGGTGTTGGGTAGACTAATGTTTCCATGTTTACCATACTTCAACAGTTTGTTCTTGATTTGAGCAAGTTCAAAGTTGTTTATGTTGCACCTATGAAAGCATTGGTTGCAGAGATGGTTGGGAACTTGCCTAACCAATTGCAGTCTTATGGACTATATGTTAAAGAACTTGTGAAGCTTTTGATAATTGATGAGATTCATATTTTACATGATAATAGAGGAACAATGTTGGAAAGCATTGTTTCTAGGATGGTTAGGGAAATCAAGACTACTCAAGAAATGAATTGATTGTTGGGATTTTTTGCAACACTTCCAAACTATGAGCTTTTGATCATTGATGAGATTCATATTCTACATGATAATAGAGGACCAATGTTGGAAATCACTATTTCTAGGACGGTTAGGGAAATTGAGACTACTCGAGAAATTATTCGATTGGTGGGATTGTTTGCAACACTTACAAATTACAAAATTTTGATCAATGTTGACATTCATCTTTTACATGATAATAGAGAATAAACAATGGAAAGCATTGTTTCTAGGATGGTTAGGATAACTGCGACTACTCAAGAAATGATTTGGTTGGTGGGATTCTTTGCAACACTTCCAAACTACGATCTTTTGATCATTGATGAGATTCATCTTTTACATGATAATAGAGGACTATCATTGGAAATCATTGTTTCTAGGATGGTTAGGGAAAACAAGATTACTCAAGAAATGGTTTGATTGGTGGGCTTGTATGCAACACTTCCAAGATATGAGGATGTTTCCATATTTTGAGGGTTATGTCAAATGGGAGACTCTAACAAGTATTCTAAGGAAAATTACAAAATATATGTATAAAATATCACACAAAAAACTGATAGTGAGTAGTTCTAACAAGAGGTTTATTTGCCATAACTTCTTAAGATTTACTCCTAACAAAATTAAAATATATTATTAATCTAATATTGACTAACAATAAACGTAATCATAACATATACATAATAGGAATCATTCAAAATTATGATAGGAAAATCATTCAAAATTATTATATCTAATCCAAAAATGACAAAATTATGTACTCGACGCATGTAAATACATAAGATGAAATGACAAGTTTAAAATTATAATACAAACATAACCAGATACATGTATGAAAGTCTATGTAATATCCTATCTATGAATCTTCTCCAACACTCTCTCCTCCTCCTCCAGGTTGTCCACACATATAAAAATACAGATATTAAATTAAAATTAATTAATATTTTAAACTTGATTCTAATACTAAAATAAAATTATAAAAATAAAGTTGGAAAAAATAATAATTTTTAAATCATTACATGAGTAGTGACCCCTATACCCATAGCGGTCAGAGATTGAAGACTTCCCCCACCAACCTAAAATTTAAAATGTTTAATTAAATAAAACATTCCATACATAAAATAAATTAAAATTAACTAACACTTCAAATCATAACTAAATTTTTGAAACATGCAAATTACCTATGAAGTTCCAATATCTAGGACATATGGAGTATATCTGAAGACGGACGATGAGAGGCGCCCCATACCCATAGTGCTAGGAGAGGGAAATGGAATCTGTCAACACAACTAATTTCAATTTAAAAGAATGTGTTCACATTAATGACAATATATAAATTTGTTTATTTGAACATTGAAAAAGGTCAAGCAATACAAATAAGGCATAAATATGAATATTTAATACCATATGTGCCTCTTTAATCCTTTCAAATTTACACTAGAGGACACCCTAAAATCATGTTGTTGCAACATTCGATAGAACTGCAATTAATGAACATTTAAAATATTCATTGTTATATCTCTAAACTCGCAAAGATGTGGATGTAATAACAACAAATTCTCATAATATATCAAACAATTGTCAATTAAATATAACACAGACCTCTCTCTTGCTTTCTCCCTCATGAGAGAGGAGGTCAAACCACCCATCATGACATCTATTGGAATAATTGTTGGCATCTTTAAGGATCATAGAATCTACCTCCTCATCTGTCTATACACAAATATTTCATGAGAACTAGCTCACACTCTCTCTTAGCTCAAACTGACATCAATCCCTACAAAAGCTGACGTTAATCTATTCACTATGACATCCCTCATTTCTTGACCAACCTGAGATGTAGCGTCCATCTTTGATCTTATAGTAGCAATAATTTGAGGGTGAGATACCAAAGGAGGTCTAGGTCAAGGAAATGTTGGATCCTAAAAGGCACCTCTCTAATTTTACATTCGACCTTTCCCAACCCCATAATATTTGGATGGAAGGTCCATATAACCAGGACTCATCTTCTCAAAAAACTTTGCATAAAAAATTAACAAAATAATGGGGTACCTCATCATTCCATGGAAATATTCCATAGACCACAAGGAACCGATCATAGAGATGATGCAAAATGTGAGGGTCTTGAAATATTGCACCTTCAGCATTGGTTACTTTTGTCCTTCTTTAAAATTAAACATTGAAATTGCTTGTTGGTTTGTTACGCTCTTATCTATCTTGGGCCACCTGTTAGGACATACCACCGCTGCCTTCCTCCTCTACATCAAATGAATGAAGCCATCTGTAGGTGGCTCGAGAATTTCATACACAACAATAAATTTTCCTATAAAGTGCAAATCTATCTCTAAGATTTTTCAACTCTCAGTCGAGAGTTCCAAATTGGAAAGATCACCCTTTGATTTTGCATGGTGGGATGTGCAATGTCGAAGGGTCATATTTTTAGCATCATTTTATCAAGGAATATCCTTGGGTATATTTGAAGGATAGGTGGTTATGGGTGTACAACCACCCTCTTGTTCAACAACAACCCTCGGTTGACCTTCACCACTCCCATGAACATCGACATCATGTTCATCTTGAACCCCTTCCTCATTGAATCCCTCAACATAACCACGATCCTTTACAAACACGAACACAATTATGTATAAAAACACACACACAAACATATACACATGTACATCTACAATTGGTTTCTAAAAACATAAATAAATTATACACAATTTTACCGACAAAAGGTGGTTGATGTAATGGAGGTTGTGCATTAGATGACAGGGGTGAATTCTCCACATTGTGAAAATCATTGGATGTTCATAGTCGATCTCAAATGATTTAGATCTCCTTTGGCCACATGTAGATGCATGATAAATCTCACGAGACGATCTATTCAAAGATGTCTATGAAAATAGAGAAATATTAAGTTAACAATTTCAATGTTTGATTAAACCAATATAACTAAGCATGTATGCACAATTTTACATGTGCATAAATCTACATACCATAATCTCTATACAACATACTTGATTTTATAGATGAATCCGACAATATTTGAGTACCAACACTAGTGCATGTTTGACTTTATGTCCTTTCCTTAGTAGATGTCCTAGTATCATTAGATTAGGCTAGGAATTTGTTTCCTCGAAGAATGAGCCAATGAATCCTCAAGCAATGACTCCTCTTGATCCATGTAATTGAGTTGTTGTGTCCTACTTCATGTAAATTCACAAAGGAAATAAGGGCTCATTAGATCTCCAAATTTTTCATTTTGATATCAACAAAAAACAATAGAAAGGTAGTAAATGCCATCACCGCCAACAACGCCATATCCAAAAATGCCATTGCCACATACAATTTGTTGAAAAAATACATTAAAAAATATGAAAAAGTAACCAAATGCCCATATCCTAAAAGACTAATTGTGATACATTAATGTTTGGATGAAGTTATTATAAGATTAATTTGAATGCACGTACATTGGAGGAACATCAATAATTACATTGCCATTATCATGGACAACAATAGAAGATACGCAACCTAGATCCCATTGCCAAATGGAAAAATGGGTGGCCACGAAGTGCACAACCACCGATGAAATGCATGGTCTTGAATCATCAATTACATCAGAGGAGATTGAGTACCATATGTACACTGCAAATGAGTCTAACATTAACGTTGGAACCTAATTATCATCTCTTGAGGTAGGCCTTTATATTCTTCTAACTATATTTTATTAACAAATTTAATTTTTAAGGTGTAATCACAATTGTATTCAAACATCAATTGCCCAAAATGTTTGTGATATTTATTTGTAGATCACACCTCAAGAAAAATACGAAAATAAAAAATATGTTACCAATGTTAAATAGCATATTGTCTACCTTGGTGATACTACCTAGATGTGAAATTGCATATGGAGTTATGAAATTGGGCCATGATAATGCAGGAACATCCTTTTGATAGGTCAAACTTGTCATTCACCTCTAGGAGGTCTTAAGAATTTACTAAAGAGAGTGGGTTCCCTTAATGGAAATTTGTATATAAATGGTAAATAGCTCTAAGAATAAGCTAACAAGAAGAATATGGATTGCTCATTGTTGCATAATAATGAGAAATTATAAAGATATGGATGGCTCATTGTTGCAAAATATGAGAACTTATAGAAAGATATGGATTTCTCTCCCTATTAGGGATAATTAGAATTTATCAGGATTTTTCTAAATGTGGGAGATACTAACCTATCTAATGAGGTTCGAGTCATCATTGAAAACAAAATGGTTATCAATTTATTCTTTCTAACTAGTATTCAAGGTCCCCATATTATGAATCTCTATGCACTTTTTAAGATACAAGTGCTACGCCAATTTAAACTATTATTTAAGCATGATTGTTGTAAATAAAGTGAAGGTCACTACCTTGTGACTATATATGCACTTTTAAACCCAATCGTTGTATATATAGTGAAGGCACTTTTAAACCCAATCGTTGTATATATAGTGAAGGCACTTTCAAACCTAATCATTGTATATACAGTGAAGGCCACAATGTTGTGATAGTATATTCACTTTTAAGGTACAACATCATAAGACCCCGCTTTCTAAGGATTATGCAATTTGATTGTTGTATATATATATAAAATACTTGGTTGTTGTATATACTAGCATTTGCCCTTGGAGGTACAAAAGTGAACGTCGTTAGGAAAAGAGTGAATTTTGTAACAATGTTAGAGACTGTTTTTCTTTCCCTTTAGTATACAAAAGAATCAATAAACACAAAGACTTAATATATTTAATGATAAGGAAATTGTAATTTAAGTGGGTGTAACTATTAAAAGCATACATTTTTTCCTTTAGAAATTATATATTCAATTAAAAAAAAAATTGTATAAATATAAAATTGACTCTAGACTTCATTAAAAGAGTCGACCATATTTGACAAAGGCGACTGATGACATTTGGTCATCAACCATATTGCCACCCACCGTAGAGACCGACTGTATTGAAGTTTTAACCATTCTTTACAAAACAAATACTTCCTCCGACCTCCTGCAACCTCCTTGACCTCCTCCGACCTGCGTGACCTCCTCCGACCTGCGTGACCTCCTCCGACCTCTCCATCCTCCTCCGACCTCCTCGACCTCTCCGGCGTCCTCTATCCTAATTTTCATTAAACGTAAATTCATTTTGACCTGTCCAGAAACCTTATAAATTTTATGAACTTTTGCAATTGTGTCAGTGTTTAATATTTCCGACGTGGTGAGTTTGAAAACGAATAAGGATAAATGAATTCTTAATGTTTATAAAATGTTATCACTCGATATTTAACACCTACGATAAAAAGATAAGTAAACCTATTCCACTACTGTAGTTTATTCACATTGGAGAATACTCTTATAATCAAAGGCATCGAATAACTCGAAGGTTTTTCTTCAATACATTATAACCGTAATGAGACAAAAAAATTCTAGATAAAAAATAGTTTAACTAATAAAAACAATAAATTTATACTGGGAAATGTGTAGGATAACATAATCTAAACCCAACAATTTTGCAAAAATTCAACCATATAAGATGTTGAGCTGAAACTACAAATTCGACCATATACACTATTGACCTTATTAAAAATAAAGTGACATGAAGGATAAAACTATACATAGACAGATCTTATTTAATCATTATATTGGCTCAACAACGTATATATAGATGTTTACATTCAGTTATACAACTGTATTGTTGGTGCAACTGACTGACATATTTGGACTGGTTGACGGATCTTCTCCACTTATATTGCAAACAATGCACCGGAGGTTCTAGTGTATTGGAACATTTGCTAAATTACTGAACAAAAGTTGTGTATAACTGTGCTTTAAGTGATAAATGCACCTATTATGAGTTGTTTGGAGTGGAACTTGGTGCTTTTGGTTGTTGCAGACAGAACTCGACAATTGCTTAAGCTGAAATAGACATTTGGTGCTGGAAGCTCTCCCAATCGCGTAGTGTGTTCTAAATGTTGATAGTAAGTGTTGTAAGAGACGACAAGTGGGCTATCTGTTCTTGAGTAGTTTTTCCCTGTAGATGAATTAGGTCAGAACCAAAGAGCTCTATTTTCTTGTTTGCAGCTGAACGCAGTGTTTGAAGATGTGGTCGTAGTTTCTCTACTTTGTTAAGGTTATGACAGGCCTGGCTCAATCACTGTGCTTCACTTTTTTCCAATTTATCCAGTTTCCTATTTTCCATTATCAGTTGTTCCTCAATACTTCTGGCCATGGTTTCATCAGATACTCAGTGTTCTTTATGAAGACTATCAATTGTCTCGCTTGTCTCCCGCATTTCTCTAAACACGTTGCCATAATGTTTGTACCAATTGCGGAGAACGTTGTTTGCTGTCTCTGCTTCATCGTTATACTGTATGAGCTAATCGTGTGCTGAGTTGAATGCTTCAAATTGTTGCGACATCAATGACGGTGTTACTGTGGCTTGTTCTTCTCGGTCCTTGGTGAGTTGTTCAGACAATGCCGACATGAAATATTCAAACAACTCAAATGCTTTATCAAGTGTGCTTGTCGTGTCAGAGGTGACCGGAATTGGTATGACCTGCTGGAATAAGTCTTGACACTTTGTTAGAAATAGAGTTTGGTCTTGTTCCACATTGTGAATCCGGTCTTCTGCTTCCAGTCGTCTATGTCATTGTTCTAGGTTGATTGCATCAACGAGTAAATCGAGCTCTTCTTTTGGTGCCTGTTGTGGATAGTATGTCGAGATCGGCCCAAATTGATCGAGATGTACAGACAAGCGACCCAATTGAGATATGTGGTGCAGATGTTATTGTTGTTGCTGAAGATCTTTCTCTTGGCGTCATTTTCTGTTTTGTTCCTTTTTTGTTATTTTCCTTTAGATTTTGGGGCCGTTAATTGTTGTTTTGATTCTTTTTGAGTCTCGACTATTGTTGATGGTTGTTCTGTCTGTTTTTGTGCCTCTTCAGTAGACTGTTCTTCTTGTATTGAGCTGCTTGATATTTATACTATGTTTGTTGAGAGTACTTGTTCAGTTGTTACTTGTTTTGCTTGCTCTACTGTATTGACTACTGCGTGACTTGTTTGTTCTGCTGAATCGATTGTTGCTTTCAAGGCTTTTGGAAGTGGTGTTTCCTGTTGTTGAAGTTGGATTTGTTTGGATGTTGTGGTTGTTGCATTGGCAGGGTTGTGGAATGGTACACTTGTACCAATTTCACCTGTTGACGACACATGTGTTTTTTCAACTGGAAGAAGAGGGTTAGGATTTGAACTGGCAGACAGTTCCCAACTGACTACAGGGGACAAGACTTCTGGTATCAGTGGTGCGTCTACATGTAAAACTTGAACGTCGGGGAAATGTTGTGGTGAGTTCATGACATGTCGGGGAGGTGAATGGGCTTCCATCGACTGATTGACTGGAAAATGAATGAACGAAGAAGTCTGTTGAGAAAAAATTGGACTGTTTGTGTCAGGATTGCGCTGTAGATGGGTATGGTGCATGCAAATTGGTTGTGGTGCTAAGGTATCTGATGGATTCAAAATTTCGGTTGGGATGACACCAAGAGGGGCAGAATCTGTCGGTGAACAAGTGTCTACGAATATAGGTTTCTTGGTTATGATTTTTCGCCAATCTGGGAACATGGCCAAGAGTTGAGTCATGAATTGGGTAATGTCACTATCATTTTGAAATGTTTCTCGGAGCGGGGAAGGAAGAGTTTGTACAATATTCGAAACTTGAGACGAAGCTTGAAGTGCAAGTGGGGTACTTACCATATTTGTAGAAAAAATAGTATCTTGCATGACAATGGTCGGCGATGGTGGAGCTGAGCTATCTGTCAGGTCGACAGCATCGTCGATGAGAAAGCTTGACTTTCTTTTTGGGTCGAGGGTGCTCAGCTTCTAAAAATTTCTTGAACTGCTCGTCGACTGGTATTTTGTTCTTAGGTGCATCTTCCAATATTCGCGTTGTGTTGTCGTATAATTCAGTTTCATATTCCACTGTCGGCTTGTCAATGGTCATTTTTATTTTTCCCTTGCCCTGTATTTGTACATCTCTTGCTTGTCGAGCTATGGATAATTGGTCGGCCATCTGCTGGATGTTGTCGGTTGTCAAGGCGTACTTAGGATTGTCTGACAGGGTCTCTTCATCCTATTGTTCAGCTGCATCCGGTGAATCTTGGTGTGGAATGACCGTAAGTGATAAAGGTTCTGATCCAGCCATGGGCTGAGGTTGAAATGTAAAATTTTCCATATATAGGCATCTTTCATACGCTTCTTCTTTCTCTGGATCCTTTAAAGGTTCGACTATGGGAATGCTGACTTGCTTTTCCATAGGAGGAATTATCAATTTTGTGTTGGATTGCCTTTTAAGCTCATTGAAGATTTCCTCAACCGAAGGGTAATAGTCGAGAGGTTGTGCGGGTCCGGTTGCTCCTTCCAAGTACCAAACTGATGTATGGTCCAATGCAAGTTCAATGTGAGCAGTTGGAGGCAGAGACTCCGTCGAACATTCTGAGATACTCTCCATCTGGTCGACCAAACTTTTAAGTCTTCGAACCAGGATTCTATCCAAATATTTACTGTTGACGGCCCAAGTTTGCTACCTCCTTTCGTAAAGAAAAGGAAGTTATGCATTAACATAGGTCCTTCTCTAGTAAAATATTTATTTCCTACTGGTCTTGTATGCGTCATTTCTATCCAGATGATTAGAGATGGGTAGAGAATGGCCGCTCCTTCCTCTTGGCACTTCAAACATATGTTCTTGATAATTTCGGCAAGGTACTTAGCCCAGTTGTAAATTTTGTCGTATGTTTCCATGCCCAGGACAGGCTCTATCATTTCCATTTTTAAGTCGGACCCTCGAACGGAGCTTGACAAAGCGGTCGAAATGATTCGCGCATCTATTTTATAATTTTCAAATTTTATCTGGGTCACCTATAACCCCTGAAATTTTTTTCCAGTTGGGTGGTCTGTAAACTGCTTGATCAATTTTGGTCTCTGTCGACTAGGTACATCTGCACCTTTGTTTGATAACCCTGTAATCTTTTGGATGACCTCACCATTTATTTCGACTGGAACGTCAAAATAGAATTTTCCATTATGATATTTGCTTACTATGAATCGAGCAATAATGTCTTTGAGTCCACCAAACTGTTCCAACAAAGGTGCATTCATGTATAGCAGAATGGTAGTAGTCCACAGTTTTTGGGCTGGCTCCATCCAATTGCCATTTGATTCCTTTCCCCATGCAAGAATATCTTTCCAAGTTTTTTTCCAGTGTGGCTCGTGTACATTAGCGTTTTGAATCAGCTGTAACCGGGTTTCCAACGGTGTTTGGGCCATCTCCAATTGACGGACTTTAGCTGTGGCTAAATGAGTTGTAGTCTGACCTTTCTTAGGCGCCATTGTTTCTGTAGAACTCTCAGGTTCGCAAAAGGCTTCTATTTTCTTTGAAGTCTAGTTCTCCAGTGCTTGGAAAAAGAGTATCCAACAATATTTTAGGTCGGCATTTATGGAGGAGGCGTTTGGTGCGTGTGAATTAAAAGTAGATGAATGCATTAAATAATGATTTGACAACCTATTTAATTCTGACTGACAGTCTAACTGCGCATTGTCGGGTGAATGTGGGTTTTTCCCATCTATTGGTCGGCCATCCCGACTGATTGTTGCTTATAGAAATTGTCGACAGTGGCTAGTCAGGTGCGATTGAGGAATTCGACCAACTATTACTGGCTCTTCTCTTTGCATATGTATTTCTGATTGCTTTTCTTTGGTTGTACTTTGGGTAGAAGTAGATGCAATCTTCGGATATAGTTTGTTGTGTAGCTCTGTCATATTGTGTACCCTTTTATATATTTGTTCTTCTTTCAGAAAGTGATTTGGGTATTGAAAAGTGATTTTATAAGAAGCACAATGTTTAGCCACCTTGTCTTTGTTGTCATTTCTTACAAATAGTTTTGTTCCAAAGTGAAAAGGTTCCAAGTCTGCAATAAAGGCTTCCACTGCATTAATCTTAAGAAATTTGTATCCACCAATGTTGAATGGTACAGGTGGGTAAGAGGCTATTTTTTGTGATGGAGATAGTTACCAATTCCATTGATGAACACTTGTCTGGTCGCTTCTTTATGCACAATGTAATCTGTAGCATATTTGGGAAATAGAGAAGGAGGTTTTGTGCCCCCATACATTCTAATGTATGTGCCTTCTGATGAGAAATAATAGTGTCCATATTCACCTATTACATCCAAGGCATTGTCTGACATACAATTTGCTTCTTTATTGAAGACAAGTGAACAAAGGGGCATGATTAGTTCTTCGCATAGTAATTTGTAGCACCCTACATATCAGTGAGCCCAAGTTAGCTGATATGCTACATGAATGGGATTTTCATTTCGATTCCAAGTACATCCCAAATTAGGGAAAGGGTGGCTGACTAATATGCAATCGATAAGGTAGCTAGACATGAAGAATTCGGATTTCCCTTGTGAAAGGCCGATTTGAGCTATAGAAATGTTTGACGCCATGCTTTCTGAAATAATAGTTTCCCAATTTAAGATTGTACCATGTGTGGAAACATGGTATATCAATGGAACCCAACTGAGTTTATAGTTGTGGGCATTTGGTAGACCAAAGAGTTTGCTCAACAATAGGACTATGATTCTATAGGGGGTCCTTAAGTTTTGGGTGGCATATTTCTTGGTATGTTTGGGTCTAAGTTGTTTGTCTGGTAGCAGCATTTCCCTTGCACATTTAATAGTATCTACATTGGCACGTCTTACCCAATCGTTAGTTAAACATACATTGGAGGTAGGAAGCTTGTATGTGGCTGCAAGGTGGGATGGTTGGAAGGATGCGAGCTGTTCCCCAATGGTATTTGAAATTATCCTTGTCGTAGTATCTACATGGGGCAATATCCATGCAATAACCTCTGAGCAGTGAAACAATTATGTCCGCGTAGTTTCCTTGTGAAGGTTGGACCTCTTGATGTTTTCATAAATTATGGTTTCCTCCAAGGTTGAATTAGGTATTTTTCCGTCTCTGATAGCTGTGTACAACTTGCCCCATTTGAACTCAGCGTTGCAACCTATGATGGGTTTAGTGTCTTTAAATAGTGTTTCCATTTGTATTTGTTGAGTCGTTTCCTTTTCAAGGTCCATCTGTTCAGCCTTTCTTTTATCGGTTTTTTGCAACATGCCTGATTTGAAAACATACAGTGTGAATAATGAGGAATCTTGATTTAAATGTTTACAAGGTACCTAGTATTGAAGATAGAGGAATTAGTGTTATTTCTTTAAATGTGTAAACTTAAACATACATAAGTTGTAAACTTATGTTGCTGTTTTAATCAGAAGATATAGTACATTTTGTGCTTAAACAATAGTAATGAAATGTTGAATCAATATAAGTTATAGAACTATAAAGGGGAAGAATACAACAAAAAGAATTCGCTTCAATGGAGCTTTTCTTTAGTCGAGGTCCGACTAGTTGTCAGAAATGCGACTCTTTTTAAAAAAATGATCACTTTAAAAAGTCTACCCAACCAACGCAAATGCTCAGCATTGACCATTATTTTTGGTCGGTAAATGCTAAGCATTGACCGAGGTGGTCGAGCCTTTAAAAATTGGTCGGCTCTTAAGTATGTGGTTCAATTGATGAATAGTTTGTTTTGGTCGGCCTGAAGTTGTTACTGTGTAAACAGTAACAACATATCGAATAGTTGATATGAATATTTAATTTGTTTGTCGACATTTTTTCTAAGATATGGTTGGAAGTGAAAATGGTTAGAAGGAAAAATGATCGGAGTTGGTCGAGCCTTTAAATATTGGTCGACTCTTAAGTATGTCACTGTGTATAAGATGATCGACATATTGTTGCTTGAGCGGTGATCAGGATCATTGCCCGCCGACCAGGATGATATTCTTGCTTATGTCAACTATGGAATTTGACCACTATTAGAATCCACCAAGAGTGGTTCGTTTGAGATAAAAAGAGAAACCAACAAAAGAAGTCGACGATTAAGTTGATAGAACTGTATTGAAACTATCGCCGATCAACAAGGAAGACAATTAGTTGGCTGTCGACTTGGATACAATAACCATGTGTATATAATAGTTTTCTAAAGATAGAAAATAACGACCGAGAGTGTTAGACAAACAGAGAACCAACTATCATTTTGATCACATTACTTCATCAGGTCATGCACACATTTTGTGGGCAAAGCCTCGACAGCGTAGTGACATTTTATATTTAGTGGAAAAAAGACTCAGATGGGATGAAATGTGTTGATGTGCTTTCTTTCAAAAAAGTAATGACAACACATTGAAGTAAGTAAGATAGAGTAGTAAAAGAAAAGTACTAATACGAAGATTAAATTTCTTGTCTTCTTTATAAAGTAGTATTTTCTTTTCTTTCATATGCAAATATTCAATGATGGTAGCAATAGGAATACAATATCTAAAAAAAATAGAGCTGCTAAGGAGCAGGAATATAACTTTATGGAGCATGTGGCTGCAAAGACTTTGAAGCAAGTAAGTTCTCTTCTTGTATTCTGCGTGTACATAGGGACTATCTTTCATTCGAGAATACCTACAGAAGGAAAAAGGTGGAGATATGCGAAGTCCTGATAGAGATTTTACTCTTGATATTGCAGTGAATGTAAGTCCTTGTCGGTCAGTGTTGCCAATATCTATTGTTGCATTTTGCAAGGTCATCCCTTGTGCTTTATGGATTATTAAACCCCATGCCATGCGAAGTGGTACTTGCCTTCATGAACCCCTTGTTATAGGAGAAATGGGGACATAATTTGGATTGGAAGAATCCCATGGGGGGCCATTGTGGTGGAGAAAATAAATTACAACATAAGATGGAAATGTAGGCGGTTGATCATTGGAATTGTAGACAATTGCAATAACTTTCCCAAGTGAGCCGTTCACAAGTCCTACTGAGACACACAAGTGTTGGCTTGGTTTTGCAACCAAGCTTAGTGCAATGGGCACCTATCAACAATGTGATAGCAGTTTCAATATTGAAAGCAAAAACGATTATGAATTAAATCTAAATCTAAACTAACATGTGCATATAACAAATAAATTTAAAAACGATTCATGGAAAGAACAACAAATAAAAGAATAGATGTTTTGTATTATGATACCTCAAATGGTGAGGATTTCTGTTGAGCAACTCCAAAGGTGAGTAGCTCCAAGCTCCAATGGTCTCTTCTCCAAGATGCTGAAAATGGCCAAAAGTCTCATGAGAGATTATGACAGCGTGAGGATAGGATGATGGATGGATGGAAAGTGAGGAGCCCCTACCACCTTTTTATAGTTTTTGGTGGTGGGGAATACCATTATGGTTTTGAGGAAACCAATGGTATTGACCAACATGGTTTAGGTACCTTTTCCCTCCTTTTTCCTTTTTTGAATATTTTGAATATTTTTATTCCCTTTTTAATATTTTTGGGAATTCTGGACCCTTTTTGAGGGTTTTTTATGCTTTTTGAGGAAAAATATTCATTTTGAGGGGAAAAAGGGGTGTATTATGGTCTTTTGGTGACCTTTTGATGGCTTTAGAGGCTCAAATGGTGGAAAAGTGGACAAATGGGTCATGTGAATAAGGAAATGAGCTAGTGAGCACTTTTTGGGTGTTAACAGATTGCCCCCTGATGTGTGAGGGTAGGAGCTCATCGTATGGCCGATAGACATCATAGTTCTTTTGTCTTTTTCCTAGGGTTTGGGGAAGAGAAGAGACCAGTTGGAGATTGGATCCACGGCCCTTGGAAGCTGCAAAACAAAAAATATTACATGGCCTCAATATGAATGAGGAATAATCTTTGATAATGGACGAGGAGGGCATACCCATGCTCGTATCAAGACATATACATAACAATTAGTCCCAAGAAGGGGGACCTGAAGAATACATAAAAAATCTGCTGGTACATCATGATGGTCCAAAGGGGACACTATTTTGGGATGTACTCATGATCATAACATGACTGATCTCAATAACTGATACATTGGAATAAAACGACAACCATTCTGAACAAGGTCTCAGAAGGGTTGATGAACTGTTGAATCTGAAGGTTTCCAACATTTGTAGGGACTCAATGACTCTGAGTCAACTCTGAGGAGTATATGTAACTGTATACTCGAGGGAGTATAAAACTGGGGTACATCTGAACACTGTTGCCCTGCGCAACCCGGATATCTATAGGAAAAATGTAACTGGTTGTTTCCATGAGTAGACTCTCAAATGTGGAAGAGTCAGGTGGTATCCCGGGTCTTCAACAAATAACTGAGAGGACTAATACCCTGTGCGAGTCTCAACGATGTGATCAAGGTGTTGAAGTCGAGCATGTGAGAAACAACCATTTGGAGAGGCACTGAGGACTCTTTTTGAAATGATTCGTAGGCACTCATCATAAATGGTGCTGAGTCCAAGACACAGGGACCTCTAGGTCTATCCTATGGAATAAATTTGGTTGTCGTCGACAGAGGGAGACCAGCAACTAACAAGGCAATGATGTTTCCTTGATAGGAGCATGAGGTGTAGAACTGAAGTGTGGTAGTACTGATGGTAGAACTGACATACTTGTGGGGATCGGAAGTAACTGGGGTCATAGAGTGGGTGGACTCAAACTTCCTTTGTTCAGAGCATGATGACATGGTTGACCTGGCAGCGTAGGGAACTGACTTGTAGGCATGGGGATCATATATTTTAAGGACTGAAAGGTATGTATTGACTCTGGGGGGGGTCAAGCTGATGGGTGTTGTCGAGGGATTCTCAGGGTGACATACTGTAGAATACTCTGAACAAAGGCGACCAAAATGGGGAAGCTGCCATATGTGTAGACATGATTTGTTGTGGTGCCGAGAAGCACCATTGGGTCCTTCTTCGTAGTTTTAATGAGCTCCAAGAAGGGATAAAAGTGTTCTCTGAAATGGTACTGTCCTGTGGATTTTGTGAGCCCAGGACTGTTCGTGATCATGGGTGCTTTCATTTTTAAGGAGTCTGAAAACGATAAGAAGACTCTGTAGTGGGTACTGTCCTGTGGATTTTTACGAGCCCAGGATGGTGATTGCTCATGGTCGCTTTCATTTTTAGAGAGTCTGAAAGCGGTAAGTGGACTCCATTGGTGTTCTTTTTCATAAGTTAGTCTCCAAGGCCCGAAAAAGCATAAAATGATGCAAATGGAGAACTCTTCTAGCCGATGTGACTATAGTATTCCTTTTTTGTCATTAGTCTACAAGGTCCAAAAAAGGGGTAAACTTATACCAGGTAGACGCCCTTTCAGATACGTTTAGTGAGCATGAAAGGAAACAAGGTTGCTTGGCGATCTTTTCATTGTTTTAGGAGTCAGAAAAGAGCTTAACAGAAACTCCCTAAGTGCCTTTTTCGTAAAAGGGATTGCCCAACCCGAAAAAGGGTTAAAACTATACCGAACAAAAAGGTATTGATGAGAGAGAGAAAAAGGTCTCAAGCATCATCATGAGTGCGGAATACTGAATCTGGTGACATAAAGATTGTCAAAAACGGGCAACGACCAATGTGGCATGCAAACCGAGGTGATGGGTGGCATTTTGAAAAAATGCCCAAAAATTATGGGGGCGAGAGCGAGAAATGGTCTCAAGCATCATCACGAGCGCAGAAAACTGAATCCGGCAATCTAAGACTCATAAAAAATGGACGACGACCGATGTGGCACGCAAATCGAGGCAATGAGGGGGCATGGGAAAAATGCCTGGAAAATCTAGAGGTGAAACCGAGAAATGATCTCAAGCGCGGAAAAATAAATTCGGTGATATAAGACTCATCAGAAACGAGCAACGACCGATGTGGCATGCAAACCGAGGCAACGAGGGCGTGAAAAAATGGTCAAAAAATGGACCTGGTGAAAATAGGAAAAGGGAAGGACTATCATGAAGCTCTTGCTGTGCTGATTCCAATGGTACCAACGGTTTGAGGAACGGACGTCGTATGATACCGCAATGGTTGTTTGAAAAATGGTCAAATCTCTATAAATAGGGTGTGGGGCCCATATGACGTGTCATTGTTACGTGCGAGTTTGGTAGAGCAATCAGAGCTCTTTCTTGATTTTTGGGAGATTCGACCGTTGGTTTTCGATTTCGCGAGTTTCAGGTAACCCTATTCGCCTTAGCCTTTTGAATTATGTCTTTTTTGGTTAGTGGCGGGCCCCCGAAGGCTGCGAAATTCCATGTTGGCCTTCCAACGTGGAATATCGTGGGTTTCGCATTCTTTTCTGTGATGAACATCGCGGGTTTGGGGCCGACAGTCACGATGTTCATCGTGGCTACGGGCTGAAAGTCACGATGTTCATCGCGACTGCGGGGCTGATAGTCGCGATGTTCATCGCGACTATGGGTTTGACAGTCACAATGCTCATCGCAACTGTGGGGTCAATACCCGCGATGCTTGTCGCGGGTTCATGGATGAAAGCCGCGATGATCATCGCGGCTTTTGATGGAAAATCCGTGATGGAATTTTTTGAAAAAAATTTCTGTGTCTAAAAAATTTTCTTTGTTTTTTGGCAGGATGTTGAGGAGACCACGGGTGTCATGGCAAGAGCAGGAGATGGAGGAGGACCTGACGATTCAGATTCACATTGATCAGGGGGTCTGACAGACTCTGGCTGTGAGAGGGCTCCTGAAGTTCGCTCAGATTCCACCGATGCGTTCAGTAGGACCACTGCTGAACAAATTGGTGGGTCTCTGGGTCCCTGCAAAGGGTGCATTCATTGTTGGGGGTGAGAGGTTGGAGATTACCCTCACTGATGTTTATTTTCTTACCGGGTTGCCTCGCTTAGGGGAGGTAGGGGATCTTCTGCCAAGGATCCCGGTAGGTTTGGATATCGAGGATCTGCTGGAGACATTCTGTGTTCCTGGGGCTATCGTCCAGAACAACACTTTGAGCCTGAGATCTCTGTGGGAGTGGGATATGCGGCTTGTTGGGGCTTGTGTTCTGCGGGTGTTGGGTGCCGTGGTGCCACATCGTTTGTCTGGGGGACAAATGATGATGGTGGATTCTGTGCTTAGGGGGACCTACTACGCGTGGGGTCAGATGTTTTTGGGTGGTTTCCGGAGAGATCTGGACGAGGCCAGCCGGGAGGGGGGAGAGTTCTGCTATGCCTCCTTCCTATGTTGTTTCTTTTTTGAGCGGGTACCGACCTTGCGGCCATGGGTGCCGGTTCGAGACGGGTTGGTGGGTGAGCCGCGCATGGTGCGGTGGGGGCAGATGATGCCCCATGGTGGTGGTGGTATCCGTGGGTTCTTTTCATAGGATATGTATGAGCAGTGGGAGTAGATCCCCCTGCTGGTTGATGACTATCCATATGCTGGTATGGATTATCGAGGAGATCCGGAGATGCCTCGAGCCCAGGGATAGGCCTGGGGTTTAGATGGTATGTTTTTGTGTTTTGTTCTCTACTATATCATGTGTTTTTTAGATGTTTTTGTTATGATTGTAGTTAGAGATATTTATATGATGGTTCACTTGCATGATTGTGCAGATGTTGGTCCTGTACCACTGGCCGACCATCTGGTTCGTAGGGGACGGGCGATGGTGGTCGTTCCACCTCCCGTAGCGGTACCGCCTCCTCATGCTCGAGGAGTTGGGCCTCGCGGTCAAGGAGCTGGGCCTCGAGATGATGCTGTGGAGGGCGTACGAGAGACACTAGACATGATCCTGGCAGGATTTCCAGAGGATGGGTGGAGGGATTTGGATCGGGACATCGTCGAGCGTTGTTTCGATGCACCTCATTAGTGGCGCTCTATTCTGCTTAGAGCAGCATTGGTGGTAGCTGACTGGAGGGATGGGGCTCGGCATGAGCCGGCAGGGCCTGTGGAGGGGAGGATTTGGGTGCGGGATGATCCAGCGGGGCCAGCGGAGAGGAGGGTTCAGGTTCGGCATGATCTGGCGGGGCCAGCGGAGGTGGCACCAGAGGAGCCCGGAGACCATGATGATTAGATGATCTTGTATCTACCCCCAAATGCTGATGAGCATATGAGGAAGTACCTTTTTGTACGGCTTATGTATTTTTGTATATTGGGTGCTGAGGGCACCTATGACATGTTGACTATATGAGTATATATATATATATGTTTTGGTATATAGTCGTGTATGCACATGGATGCATTTGTTATCTATTTGTTTGCCCATGGAGGCATGTCTGATTTTCTGTATGCCCGTGGAGGCACATGTTATGCACGTGGATGCACTTTTGATTTTGTATATGCCCGTGGAGGCACATGGATGCACCATTTTAATTTTGTATATGCCCGTGGAGGCACTTGTTATGCACGTGGATGCACTTTTTGCTTATGCACGTGGAGGCACATTTTGTATTTACTACATGGTTTGGTTGGTGTGACAATCAAGAATGTTGTTGGCCATATGGTCTACTACACTGTTGAGATTCCTTGAGACATGTGTGAATGAAATGGATTCAAACTGTTGAACCATTTGTTTAGTGCGTAGGAATTTTCTGAAAAGACAGGGATTGCGTACCTGGTAATCATTGTTGAGTTGGGAAACAAGGAGTTGTGAGTCCAAGAAAATGTTAAGGTGACTTATGCTCATTTGGAGAGCAGCGGCCAGGAGACCAGTCACGGCATCGTATTCAGCTTGGTTGTTGGTGGCGGCACCTATGCACACTCCGTTGATGTGGATCAACTCATGTGAAGGGGAATATATTACCCAAGCTGCGGAGGCTAGATTGGGGGACCAATAGCTTGCACCATCAGCGAAACCAATGTAGCAAAGTGGAACACGATCCATCTATGGTCATGCAGGAAAAACAAATATTTAGGTTTTTTGAATTTTTTGTGAAAAACAAAATAAGACTGTACAATAATGGACGGTGGTGTCCATCAGATTTTGTATGGGTAAAATCGCTTGAGGTACAACCCGTTGCGTGGGTTGCGTAAGGGTTTCCTTCTGAATCGGTCAGAATGTATGCCCCCTGTCTGAGGCAGGTTTGTATAATGTATGGGCCTTGCCACATGGACACAAACTTTCCTTTTCCAGTTTTGTCATGAGCTTGATCATAGGCGAGGACAAGGTCCCCTTCAGTAAAGGTTCTTGGGTGGACATGTTTGTCGTAACTCAGTTTGGATCGGTTCTTGGTTGCTTCCATGGTTTGGAGGGATGTGCGCCGATCCTCATTGGCTTGCTCCAGGAGTAGTAAGCGTTGCTCAATTGGGGAAGTGTCCGGTAGGAGTTCAATGACCATATGTAGGGCTAGAATCTGGCACTCAATGGAGAGAACGGATTCGACACTGTGAACTAGATGGAAAGGGGTAAAACCGGTGGCGGTTTTGGTTGATGTGCAGTATGCCCATAGTGCTGGGAAGAGCATGTGATGCCAATTTGATTTGTGTTTGTCAACAGTGCGCTGGAGGATGGTCTTTAAAATTTTGTTAATCACTTCGACTTGGCCATTCCCTTGGGGGTGGTAGGTGGAGGAGAAATGGTGTTAAAATTTCAGTAGGGTTGATAATTCTCTCCAAACAGCATCTTCAAAGTGAGATCCGTGGTCTGAGACGAGTTGCTTTGGCACTCCAAAACGAATGATAACATGGTTGAGGAAAAAATGTGCTGCAATGTCGGCTTTGCAATTGTAAGTTGGCATGGCTTCCGCCCACTTGGTGAAATAATCTATGGCCACAATGATGTGTTTATGACTGCCGGCTGATGTGGGATTGCAATCTAGGAAGTCGATGGCCCATTTGCAGAATGGTTCAACAGTGACGACTGGATGAAGGGGGACGGGTGGGGTTCTTGCCTTGGGGGCAAAAAGTTGGCAGTTTTGACAATGTTTGACTATGGTGATGCAATCAGTAAATAATGAGGGCCAATAGTAACCTGCGCGGATGATCTTTTGGGCAGTGGCCATGCCGGAGAAATGGCCTCCGCAGGCACTGTTATGGCAGTCATTAAGGACTTGTTCTGCTTCGTCATGAGAAAGGCATCGTCATAAGATGGTATCGACACAGTGTTGATAAAGTACATCGCCTAATAGGAGATATCGGGGGGCATGGTGTCGTATACGACGGCGTCCGTCATGATCAATGTTGGGTCAAAATTTTTGTGTGTGGAGGTAGATTAAGATGTCTTCGTACCATGGGTTGTCCGAGGAAATGATGAAAATGTGGTCGTCAATAAGGTCCATTTGGATAGCGGGTGATGACGAAGAGGATGGGAGATCTATGATGAGTTGAGAGAGTGCTAGGGCCTTGGTGCTCTTTGGGGTTTCGAAAGTTAGGTCGTATTCTTGTAGGATAATCACCCATTTAGCTATGCGGCCTTGAAGGAGGCGATGTGTCAAGAGGTAAACCATTGGATTAGAATTGGCTACAACCATGGTGTGGCTGAGGAGAATGTAATGTCGTAGCTTTTGTACTGAAAAGACGACGGCAAGGGCCATCTTCTCTTCATGTGGGTAACGTAGGGGTGGGCTTGACAAGGTCTGGCTCACATAGTAGATGACATGCTCTTGGCGAGCAGTATCTTCTTGGACAAGAACTCCAGATACGACATATTCGGATGCTAAAACATAGAGGGTGAAATCTTTTGTGAAATCTGGAGGAGAGATCAACGGGGCATTTGTGAGTGCTTTCTTTAAGTCGGTGAAAGCTGATTCTGCTTGTTGGTCCCATATGAAACGAGTATGCAGACATAGTAGTCGAAGGAAACCGTGGACCGTCGTAGCATAGTCAGGGACAAAGAGGTGGAGGAAGTTGGACCTCCCCTGAAGGCTTTGAAGTTGTCTTAATGTATGGGGTGACGGTAAGTCTAAAATGGTTTGGACTTTCAAGGGGTCTACAGTGATTCCTTTTTCTGAAATGACAAACCCTAGCAAGCGACCTACTGTAACGCAAAAGACACACTTGAGTGGGTTCAAGTGGATGTTGTATTTTTGACAACGCAAGAAAACTTGTCGAAGGTCGTCTAAATGGTCAGATTGTTTCTTGGATCGAGCGGTGAGGTCGTCCAGATAAAATTTTATGATTCTGTGTAGATCGTGGAAGCAATAAGTCATGGCATGTTGGAAAGTTGCTCCAGCATTCTTGAGACCGAAAGGCATGACGCGATAGGCGAAGGTGCCCCATGGGGTAGTGAAAGCTGTCTTGTATTGATCTTCTTTACGGATTTTGATTTGGTTATATCCGGAGAAACCATCCATAAAAGAAAGGACCTCATGTCTCGCACATTCATCGATTAGTTGGTCAATGAAAGGTGTGGGGAAGTTGTCTTTGGGACAAGCGAGGTTGAGGTCTCGGAAATCAGTACAAATGCATATGGTGCCCACTTTTTTGTTTACTGGCACTGGGTTTGAAACCCAGGTGGTGTAGGCAATAGGATATATGAATCCTGCTTTTTGGAGTTTCTCAATCTCAGGCTTAACAGCTGGGAGCTTGGACGGGTGAATTGGGTGTTGTTTCTGTTAGATAGGAGGCACATTGGGCCAAGTGTCGATGTGATGTTCCACAATTTTAGGATCGAGGCCAGGCATCTCGGTGTAAGACCAAGTGAAGACATCACGAAACTCTTGGAAGAGTTTCTTATATGCCTGAGTTTCCGCTTGAGTGCATGATGCGCCTAGCGAGATGAGCTCAGGTTTTCCAGGTGTGGTGGAAATGTCGATTTGTATAATAGGGGAAATGTTGGACATGTTCCCCTCTTCGAAGGCATCTCGCGCTGGGATGGGGTCTTTGAACCAATCAACCTTAGTTGGTAGAAAATCTTTCGATTCGACTGATAGTTGGTTTTCTGCGATGGATGTAGATGCCTCAGGGAGGAAGTATGATCGATGGTGCATATCGTCCCAAGGGTAGTCCGGTGCAGTGAGTGTTTCTAGAATTTGCTCATCAGTACGCAATTAATCAAACCATAAATCAACGGGTTCTGGTTTGTATGTGGTTGAAATCATATAGATGGTATTGATTTCTTCCGAAGAAGATGATTTCGGAGGGTAGATCTCCTCGATGAGGGGAGGAGATATCTCTAAGTTGGCATTGTTCATCTCGTATAAGGCTGCTCTATAATCTGGGAGATCAGGGTAGTGGTGTGAATAATGGCCATAAATGCTGCATATCGCACAAGGGTGGTTTGTGCGAAGCGTTTTGTTGCGAGGTTGAGGAGGTGGCTCAAGTCTTACCACTGGAATTCCAGTGTCATCATCCAACATATTCATGTGTTCTTGGAGTGCAGGTAATTGTGGACATTGATGAGTGGAATGGCCTATGTCGTCACACAACGAGCACTTGGGGGAATGCGAATAGTTGGGGGGTTCTTGGCTACCTTGGGGGTTGTTGGGGGGGTGCGATTTGTGGGTCCAGTGTTATAAGTTTGTAGGCCTCTACCCCTTGTGTTTCGTAATGGAGGTGGGGCGTTTCTAGATGTTGATGACGTAGTCACTATTGGGGGTGGGCTGTTTTGCAGATGAGTGACAGGAGGGGGTGGTTGGTTGGTAGTAGGGATAGGTTGTACCAGTTGTAAAATAACAGTCGGAGTCGGCGGGGGACTCGGAGCAGGTAAGTACCATACAGGTATCCCTAATGTTAAACCAAGAAGGTTGAGTGTAGCCATTACTGGTGAATTGACAACTCTGGAAAATGGGAACAAGAATGGGATAGTATGAATTGGCGTTGTGCCAATATGAGTAGGCACTATGGGTGTTTGTGGTAGTGACAAAGGTTGCTGTGTGGTGTGCGACAGGGTGCACAAATCCGATGTTTTTGTTATTGGTAAAGGTGGTGGGATCGATGGAAATGTGGAGGTCATAGGTGACTCGGTGTAGATTCCAGGACCAATTGACGACAGAAATGATGTCGGTGCAGTTTGAATAGTTTGTTCAATCATTGGTAGCACATTTTGAGGGGCTGTAGGGGCGTTAGGATCATAATATGTGAGTTGATCAATCTTGATAACACGTCCTTCATGTGGGAACATCATGAGGCGGAACACAGATGAAGCGACAACTTTCATTTTGTACATATAGCTACGTCCAAGAAGGAGGTTGTAGTCGAGCTAGGCATTGATCACTTCGATGTCGATGAGAATTAATTTTTCGCCTAGTTCTACAGGTACGTTCGTTAAGAGGCCTTGTGGTTGAGCTGAGCGCCCGTCGTAAGCTCGTAATGCTGTGGTGGATGGTTGTAAAGCGGGGGAGCCAATTTTCTGCCACACAAGAGTGGACATAACGCAGGTTGAAGCTCCTTCATCGATGATGCATCTATGCACAACAAGGTTTCGAATGTTTACTGATACTTGGAAGGACAAATTTGATGGCAATCAAGGTTCGGCTTGGTCTAAGTCGAAAGCCATAATGTGTGTATCATCAGGGTCTACTCCTCTAATGGCGGATAGTAGTAGTTTTCGTTGTGCAGGGCATGTTTTTAGTACCTCTAAAGTAGACATAGCAGCGGGGGATTGTGCTAGGTCTTCCACAACGTTATAATTGGATGTTGCGCGAGCATTAGGATTGTTGTTAATCCTTCGCAAAGGGATGTGAGGGATTTTAGGCCCTCCGTCCAACGGCATATTTGGTATGCGTAGTGGTTGATCTGATGGAAGGGAGGTGGATGCGTCAGTGGGAGGAGTTTCTGGGGGTGGGCCGTATTGATTTCTGTGAGTCTGGAGGTTAATGTCATTGGAAGACATCATTAATAAATGGTGTGTGCCTGGATCCATATGCTGATAATCAGTGGCGGCATAGGTGATTTACTGCTGAGGTGCAGCAGATCCTTGTGGGGGATCCATTTGGCGAGCATTTACTACTCCCTGGTTTGGCAATGGGTTTTGCAATATCATGGGTTGCGATTGATTAAGTGGAGCTGGCTGTCCAGCGTGGCCCTGGCATTGGGCATCGTCAGCCCAAAGCTTACGTGCTTTCTCTAAATGGGGGCAGTTGTGAGTGTAGTGTCCATAGACTCCACATATAGAACATGGATGGTTTGTTCTCAGGTTATTGTTTTTTGCCTGCTTGGGATGACGATTAGGATTCTAGTTGGGAGGAGCAGCATTGTTATTATTTGGAGGATTGGGAGGTGGTGGATCTTGATTATGTTGTTGGTTGTTGTTGCGGTTACGTCCTTTTCCACGGTTTTGTTGTCCGCCTTGGTTGCGTTGGTTGTTTTGGTGTTGGGGCTAATTGTGTTGTGTGTACACTTTCCCTTGAGTAGTGGGAGGATTTTGGGGTGCCGTAGGTGCGGGAGTAGGTTGCGGTGGATAATAAGCTGGTGGGGCTGGAGGTGGTCCAGTTACCTGCTGGGGTTTTTGGTAACCTTGAGCTATTGGAAGTGTTGGGTTAGCTGGTGTAGCTTGCTGTGGGTAATACATTGGTTGGACCGGTAACTAAATTGGGTTCTGGGTGGCCGGTTGGTTATAGTATGTGGGTGGTACATATGTTGATGGTGCTTTCCCATAGCAATGTTGTGGACAAGAGGGTCCATGAGTGTGATGAGTCTGATTCGTTGGAGCGTACGAAGTTGTCGCTCCAGAATTAGATGTATCCCTAGAGAGGTCTGGGCATTTATGGTGCTCACCATGCTAAAAAGTTTATTTTGTGCCGTGACTTGGCTGAGAATACCATCAGCGGCATGTGATGCCCCCGGAGCGTCACCGCGTGAAGAATTGCCTCATGGGGCATCTGGTATGATGGTTTAGAGGTAGCCTGACTGGGCATAAATCAAGTCAAATTGTTGAGCTTTTAGGATAGCTTCTTCTTCTGACTAGGGTCATTCGGAAGCTACGTCTTTGGCTATGAGGGGTAGGAGTGATTTAAGAAACCAGTCCAAAAATATGCGGTCATCCAGTTTTATCTTGCAAAGGCTACGACGCTTGCGCCACTCATGGATATGGTCAGTGATATGGGTAGCTGTGTTTTGTCTACAAGACAATAGTATTTCAACTCCTGCATCATATCGTATAGGTAGCTGAAAAAACTGAAGGAAAGTGGAGGCGAGGGACGTGAATGTATGGTGGGTCCCATGTGGTTGTTCAATGTACCACTTGGCTACAGAGCCAGTGAACATTCGTTGCAACAGTCTTAGTCTAATGGAGTCATCCACTATGGAGTTAGATGAACACCATAGGTGAAATGACATTATGTGGTTTTGGGGATCCTCCCCAGGTTTTCCTTCAAACTTGGGGATGTCCGAGGGGAGCTTTGTTGGCATGGGTGGCCATGTAGGGTTGTTCCTGATAGGATCGTTGGTTAACCTGGCTAGGTCTAGTAGGTTCAGACTAGCCATGATGGTAAACTAGCAGATGGGTGTGGCGTAATGACTGGGACATAACTATTAATGGTGGCATTATGTAGTGGTCTAGTAGCCCCTAAGGGTATGATAGGTATTGAAGGTATGTGTCCTCCAACTATTGTGGTGTGGGATGGGCCAGCGTTCCCAAATGCAACATGGGTTGCAGAGGGGTTAGGAATAGTGCCAGGAATTCCTGGGATCTGGGTTGTGGTAATGAGAGGGGGTGTAATTCCTATGTTGGGCATACCCATAATAGGAGGTAGTCCTGTGTTGGGCATACCTAAAGGTGGAGTGACCCCTATATTAGGCATGCCTAAAGGGGTTGTTGTTACCATGGGTGGAACAGTAGTAGAAGGGTTTGTGGATGTATCTCCAATAGTATTGGTGAAAAGTGGGTCGTATTGTGATCCAGCCATGGGGTTGGTTGGTGATATTTCAGTAAGGTTTTCGGATTTAGCCTCAGAATCAGATGTGAAGTGAGGCATGTCAGAATCGGATGACGGTGTGCTTGGCTGATGACATGTCGAGTCAAGGGATAAGGCTCTACGTCTATGATGTGTAGAGCCAAGTATACCGAACTGAGGGGGTTCACCCTGAAGACAACGAGATCATCTTAAATTCTCAATGGTGAGAAATATTTAAAATTTTCAGTGTAAGGTGGTGATGTAAAAAACTTGAAACCCTAATGCAACAATGAGTGCAAGAGGGGAGTGAAAAAATAAAGGCTCTCAGGCCAACAACCAACCTCAAAAAGCACTTATTATAGCAGCTGTGCTATAATAAGTGGAGGGATGCAACAAAATTGGTCAGAATACCAAAAGTCAAACAGTTCCTAGAAAAAAGTGGTGTTACTAGACCAAAGGTGGGTAATGTATCATGCAAACACCTAACTAGAAGTATTGTGAGTCAACAAACGATATTCTCTGCAAGGTGATGAAATCCAAGTCAGACAATATAGAGTGTTGAATTAACGGCTAAATATCCCCCTACTGGGAGGGACATCAAGTAGACAATCCTAAAGAGTGGCAGCTGGGATACCCCGTTCATGACACGTTCGATTGGGTGAATCTGCAGTTTGGTTCTATCGCCGCTGTACACCCTCTTGGGTGTACACCGAGAACTTCGAAAGGTATCCTTTGGTTACTGAATGGATTGCGGTATTCCACTCAGACTTCCAGAACCAGTTTGGCTACTTCAACCCTCTTAAGAGAGAGGCTTTCCCGATAAATTGGTTGATAACCGTGTCAAAATTATAAGGGATTTTTGGACCCTAAAGACAACCACTATGTCTCAAATGTAAATAATTGAGGGGTGTTATTGGTACACCTATCCCCTCAATTCTACCTAACTACAAGATTCTTTTAAGTGCTCCCCAAGTGGGGTTAAAATTTTGTTGAGTTAAGGTAAATTTTAAGGCTCAGTTTAAATTATGTGGCAGAGTGGGTGCAAGTGTGATATTTAAACTGAAATTGATTTTCCTCGCTTGGGCGATTAATTACAAATGAAAGAAAAGACGCTTCCAGTTTTGCAAAAAATAAAGGCTTTTTTTGAAATGTAAATGCTTGAAAAAACTATTAAAAAATAATGGATCTTTGAAATAATTTAAAGGGAAGCAAATAACATAAATATTTCAAGAAATAAATGGATCTCTTAAAAAATTGCTTGGGCAAAGTATTGAGCAAATAAATAGTAAAACCTTGATCTAAATAAAATGCAGAAAATCTTTCTTTCAATTACTGAAATTTTTTAAAAAGACTTTTAATGGAGCATATATAAATAGAAAAATATTTAGTTGGCTGTAAAAATGCAGAAAAACTAATGCTGTAAAATATGCTAAATGGGCAAAAAATACAGCAAAAAATATTTTCAAAAAAATCGGCCGAATTCAAAATAACTACATCGCAGGTTTTGGGGAAATAGCCGCGATGTGCAGCGCGGGTTTCGGTCGCGCAGTCGCGATGTGCAACGCGGGTTTCAGTCGCGAAGCCGCGATGTGCAACGCAAGTTTCAGTCACACAGTCGCGATGTGCAGCGCGGAAAATGGTCGCGAAGCTGCGATGTGCAGTGCGTAAAATGGCCGCGAAGCCGCGGCGCACCGCTCGGAAAAAAGCCGCGAGGTCGCGATGAGCCGCACGACTGTCGGGCGAAATGCCGTGAGGCAAAAGCCGAAAAACAGACGCCGAAAAATGAACCCGGAAATGGAAATTTCAGGCTGTTAATGGCAATAGAAAGGGCCAAGATCTAGAACAGCAATGGATCTGCTGTCTAGGATGGTAGATCTATGAATTAAAATGATTAAAACTAACAAAAACTAACATCTAAAGCAAAAAACTGAGATCTAAGAATTCGAAGCCAGCGGAGTCACCAAAAACTGTTGGCTTAGTTTTGCAACCAAGCTTAGTGCAATGGGCACCTATCAACAATGTGATAGTAGTTTCAATATTGAAAGCAAAAATGATTATGAAATAAATCTAAATCTAAACTAACATGTGCATATAACAAATAAATTTTAAAACGATTCATGGAAAGAACAAGAAATAAAAGAATATATGTTTTGTATTAAGATACCTCAAATGGTGAGGATTTGTGTTGAGCAACTCCAAAGGTGAGTAGCTCCAAGCTCCAATGGTCTCTTCTCCAAGATGCTGAAAATGGCCAAAAGTCTCATGAGAGATTTTGACAGTGTGAGGATAGGATGATGGATGGATGGAAAGTGAGGAGCCCCTACCACCTTTTTATAGTTTTTGGTGGTGGGGAATACCATTATGGTTTTGAGAAAACCAATGGTATTGACCAACATGGTTTAGGTACCTTTTCTTTCCTTTTTCCTTTTATGAATATTTTGAATATTTTTATTCCCTTTTTAATATTTTTGGGAATTTTGGACCCTTTTTTAGGGTTTTTTATGCTTTTTGAGGAAAAATATTCATTTTGAGGGAAAAAAGGGGTGTATTATGGTCTTTTGGTGACCTTTTGATGGCTTTAGAGGCTCAAATGGTGGAAAAGTGGACAAATGGGTCATGTGAATAAGGAAATGAGCTAGTGAGCACTTTTTGGGTGTTAACAACAAGTTGGCTGTCAACATGACTTGTTGAACAATTGCTAGTAGAACCTTGAATGGAAGTTGTTCATCATCTATTGAGCTTTGCACATGTTGTTTCTTTTGCTCTGCAAAGCAATGTGCAATTGGCATGTTGAGGAGTTTTAGCATTTGTTTGTTGTGCAATGCAACAGAGCTATTAGTTGCGTACAAGTGAGTGCATTGGTCAAATGTATGATTGTCTTCGTGTGAAAGGGACGAGGTTGTTCTTGACATGAGGAGTGTCCAATATTCAAGAGTTGGTATTGCATTTCGAATATTGAGTAGGAGTTTCCGAAAGGAAACTTGAGAAGGGGTGTTGCCTTGTTGTCGAAAGATGGTTGAAAGAGTGACAAAAGTGTCAAAACTACGCCAGAGAGCATTCCCTCGTGATGCACCAACATACATGGGGATGTCCTTTACAGGTGGTAGTTGTCCAAAATCACCAAGGAAGATGATGGATCACCCACCAAACGGAGTTTTACACTGGGATGGGAATGATTGTCGTAACCAGTCATCCATTGGCTTCACATTTTTGGGCTAACGAAACTCATTTCGTCAATGATTATGTATTGGATATGGCGTAATTGTTGTTGGAAGCTTGAAAGGGATTGTCCTTCAAGAGGATGCATCTTTGTAATGGGTATGCGAAGGGCAGAATGTATTGTCAATGCATGTATGTTAAAAGCATCAACACCGGTGGGAGCAAAGAGGAGCAAGGGTGAAGGGTTATGGCGAGAGGCATGTTGGAGTATAGATCTAAGGCAAGAAATCAAGAAATATTTTCATGTTCCTGCAATGCCTTGAATGACCATTTTGAGTGGAGGAAGGGTTGTAGCATTTGTGGAGTGTGTGATGATAAGGGCAAAGGCCATGCGTTGTGTGGGAGACAAGGAGGCAGGAGAACATGAAGATGAGAAAGTGTTAGGTTCTACATGTGTAGACATTTGAATGACGTCAATGAATGATATAGTTGTTGCATGGATGTGTGAAGGAATATGGTTTTCGGTCCAATTGTGCTCTTTGTCAAAGTCATGATGACCAAGTATGTCAAGGTCATCAACATAGAGGTTGTTTCCAGGGTGGAGTTGATAAAGGAGTTCCCATTCATCCATGGAAGGGGCTAAGGGGAAGTGGTTTAAAGTAGAAGTAGAGTCATTAGAGGGAGGGGTACTGGGGGGTTCTGTAAAACGATCAACATGCCATGCATTATATGTGTCTTTAATGTGAACCCAATTAGAAGTTATAGCCAATGTTGTGGATCCAATGTCATTGTGGACGGTGCGAAAAGGTTTGTATAGGAGGAGCTCACTCCAGCAAAAGGAAACAAAGGAATTTGCAGTAATGGGTGGAATGGTAGTGAAGTGAGGAAAGACACGAACAATTTTGGGAGGGTAGTTTGGTTTCCATTGCAATTGCTTTCTACGAGGTGAGTATGACCAAAAGCATGAAACTTCAAGAAGGGTAAGTTGTTCGAGTGCAGGTGGGCGTTGAATGTATGCAGAAATGAAGGTGGGTGTTATTGGGATGTCAGGAGATTCATTGGAAATATGGCAGAAAACGCTTTGGCTAACATTCAAGGTTAGAAAGGAACGATTGCAAAGACAAAGAGGGAGTTTTTGGAGCATGTGGAAAGTCTCTTGTGCACCAATGTCTCTTTCTGCAATAGTTTCAGATAGAAAATGACTTATTGGTAGAAGGATGGGGGCATCATGTGGAGTTGCATGTGCAAACCAAGAAAGAAGTGCATGGTAGTTTTTTTATTTAGGCTCCGCCTTTGCTACATATTTTGAAATATATTTGAGGACAACATGTATAGAGAAAACAGGTTGGCAATCAACATTAGCTCACCAAATTGAGAGCATTATAGGGTTGTGAATATTTAGAAGGGCATCATTCCTTGCAGGGTTGTATGTTTTTCGACCTTTTGCATCAATGAATAAGGAGAGGTAGGTTGTAGATCAAAGGGGAACCCGTAATGACATTGAAGAGATGATCCTTTTGTACGTAGGAAAGAAGATTCTGAACATTTCATGTGCCTTTGGACACAATTAACAAGTTCTTCATAGTCATCCAAGTGATTAGTTGCAAGTATGGAATGTGATCCAATGGTGCATGGATCATTTATAGTAGAGGCTTGTAAGGTTGGAGTTTGAAAATGGTTGACACAAGGATTCCATGCTGTAACAAACTTGTCAAAGTATAATTTGGCATCTTCAACCTTGGTAGCATCTGCCCAGTCTAACGTGTCCATATTGGGTGCATTTTCTAGCCATAAGAAGCCATGTATATGCGCAAATCCCCTGTGTTGCCATTCATACCTACATGTAGAATATAAATATTAGGAACAAATATTTTAGGTTTTAAATACTTTGAACTTTCACGGGAATATGAGTTGTTACCAACCTACACCAGTAGTCTTTTGTAGAAAGGCCTTTTTTAAGAACCTCTTCTAGGAATATTTTGAATCTATTGTCCATGTATTGAGATGCAATGTGTGGATTGGATATAAGGTTGCGAAATCTCCATTGGTGTTGTTGATTTGAAGTTGATGGAGCTTGTCCAGGCATCAAAGAATGAAAATCTGGCCACTTTGTGTCAGTTGCGCTAAGCGTGAAGAAGAATGTAGGTGTCCCTTGTTGAGTGATCATGTCAGTTAGCTCACCCCTGCTTTTGTTCCAATAGGAGCGTGTCCCACGAAGTGTGGAGCCGAAACGCATGACTTGCTCAACAATTTTAGGATCAGGCAAGTCTTGTAATTGTTGTACAAGTTCTTATATGGTTGGAGGCAATGTATCTTCAATGTTACGTTTTACAAACACGGAAGCAGTAGATTGGCTACGATGCCGCATCATTAGGTTATATATGTAATAACAAAAACGAGGATGTTGGCCAAATCTATTGTCATGGTATCTAAGAAGGTGCAGTGCATAATTGTCCATACCAACCTCTTGAATGTGTGGTTGTTTAAGCATTGTGACTCCTGTGGGAAATAAGGTTGGGAAGGCCATTCAGAGGAGGCCTATTGTGTTATACTCATTGATAGGGAAACTGTCTATTGGGGGCCAATCAATGCAAGGTAGAGTGCCTGCATGGCTTATTCCTAAGGAGCGTTTGATTTCATCAACCTTAGTTCTACAATTTGTTTGCGTAGATATAAAGGATGATGATTGTTGTTCATGGGGTTCGAGGAAGCTTAATGATTGAATAGTAGAAGTTGAGGTATGTTAAGAAAATGGGGTTTTAGCAGGTGTGACATGACGAAGGAGGGTTGAAATGCCAGTTGGTTCAAGATTCAAAGAAGATAATGCAGTTGAGTTAACTTGGACATATTTGTAGTATGGATCATTTGAAAGCTTGTATTCAAGAGTAGCAAGAACATGTGTTCGACTAACAAAGAAGTCATAAGGATTTTTTGTAGGACTGCATTTATGAACAATAAGGATGTCAATGTCTGAGAGTAAATGAGGGAGGAAAGTGGCAATTCTAGTAATGTTTTGTGGGAAGCTTATAGTGTGGCCAAAATATGTATATTGTCCCCCACGAGCATGAGTGACTTGTAAAATTGGGTTAACTCAAGAAATGAGAATTTCTTCAACTTGAGTAAGGGTTGCTAGCACTGATGGTTGTATCCCAGGATCCATATTGTTTACAATGGAATAGCGGTGGCCATTTTGTTCCGCATTGCACTGAGAACATGCATATGCACCAGAAGAATGTTTTATTTTACTTCCAGGATATGACTCCATGCATATAGAGCATATTTTCATGGGAGATAATTTGTCCAACCTTGTACGGAATCGCTACTGTGCACCATCTAGGCCCATGTTTGTTGGATCCATTGTTGTGGATGCGGATGGTGTGGAGGGTGCAAGGGGAGGTTGAGTAACGTCAAATGGAGAAGGGATATGAAGTTGACAAGCAACTTTATATAGAAGGCATTGACGCTTGTTGTTTTCATTTTTATTTTGAGCATATAGAAGTCTTTTGCGTGCATTCTGTTGATCATTGTTATCATTGGTTGACATGCCTACAAAAAAATGTGTTTAGTGATTGTGGAATTTGTGGTGCATTTGGTCGAATAGAAAAATACTATATATGTAATAATTGCAAGAGTAAACAAAGTTATATTGTATAAGGTAAATGGTTATACATGTTGCATTTATGGTGCCTTTGGTGGAAGAGAAAAATAATATATATGTAATAATTGAAAGAGTAAACAAAGGTATATTGTAAAAGATATATGGAACATGCATAATTGATGTGAAGTTGTTGCAAGAAAGAAATATAAATTATAACTACAAATTTGAAAATTGCAAGATAGGTTGCAAAAAAATGTGATTTAACAAAATGGTACAACAAAACTAAATAATGTAATATTCAACATTGCTCATTGTTGGTTTCAAGTACCACCTATGTATAAGTGCATACACAAAAATGTGTAGTTGCTAAGTATGAGCTAGAAAGTACAAAAGTAAGAATTGAAGAGTAGAATGATGTTGGGGAAAGTGTTTGTAAAGGTAGAGTTCAAAGCTTGCGAGCAATTGAACTTTTATTAAGCACAATGTGTTCACTTTCATCAAGAGTATCGAGAAGGGTCGATGATGGAGAAACCTCTTCTGACATCACAAGAAGAACCTTTTTAAGCAAGCATTTGAATTAAAAGTATTTGTCTTTATTGATAAGGTTCGAAGGTACTGTCGAGCAAAAACATGTTGAACAATTTCCAAGAGAGACGTTGGATCATTTGATAGAAGACAAAAATCTTTTGCAGACACCCCCATGAGTTGTTGCGCAGCATCATCAAAAGCTATGATACCGTATAATTGTCCAGTAGCATCCGTGATGTCAAGTTTGAGTATGTATCGGTAAGCACACTCAGTAAACTCCAAATCACATTTTGCACAATGCCAAACATTGCCAACTTTGTGGGAAATTTTTTCATGCATTGTATTCCATCGACAAATAGAGGGCATGCAAGGAAATGAAAGTCATCAATGTTAATATGGGTGATTGTTGCAATAACTGAATACCAAGTTTCCTTCTCAGGGGGTTGGAGAGATTGTAGCATAGAGATGGAAATGCGTTTACAGGAGGTAGGAGAAGACGAGTTGGATTTTCTGCTCAAAGATGGGGAGGCTGAACGGAATCCATTGTCAGCAAACCATGCTTGGAGAACTTGAGCTTCCTCGATATCTGGGTTTATAATAAGTTTGGTGTTTGAGATGGTTCCAATGGTTTTTCCATTGAATTCTATAACACGCCCACCTTTTATTGCAAGGATAGAGGGAGTAGCTAAACCTCGAAGGTTTCCAAGTTGGGCACCCTCAATTGTGCAATGCTCCCCCCAAAGTGTTATATCTATGCTATACCCGGACATGTCCCTCAACCCAACTGTTTGGCGAATGGTTTCAGAGCCATCCCTTTTGCGTATAGTTGATGCAAGGGAAACATAAATGACAATTCCAAGAAGTTCAACCATGGAATTGAGGGGTGTAGTTTTGATGTCATGGATAGATTTAAAGTTGAAGCAATGAAAATGAATAAGTGGGCACTCTTTCAAGAATCGTTGAATTGTTGAGGAGGAGTTAATGAAAATATCGAAAGCACTTTTCAAATGGTTGTATGTTGGATTAACTGGTTTGATTGTGCCATTTGAGACTATGTAGACTATGTCAACTTGTATTTGGTCATATAATGAGGTAGCTAGTTCATTGAAAGCAGAGATATGAATCTCATCTCTGGTAGCACTAAGAAGGTTAAACCCAAAGAGTTGACCAAGGCCTTTTTGGTTGGTGTAGGTGTTGATACTTGTCTTTGTAGTAACTCGTCCTTGAATGGTCCAAGTTTTGTTGGAAGGGTTGAGCAATGTGAATTGAAGAGTAGGTGCAAAAAGGTTTGGCATTGGAGAAGGTATTGCAAGTGAAGAGTTTTCAGAGTCAAGGGCATTGTTTTCTGAAATAGATGAACTGTTGTGGGTTGTAAAGCTAGGTGTGAAGTTGAAAGGGCATGGGTCTCCAATAATTGTTGTTTCTAAGGTGACAATTTTGAAGGTGCCCAATGTGATAGTCCTGGAAAGAAGAATGAACGTAAGTAAGTATAAGTAAAAAATATGTTACAATTATGAGGAGTGAAAACTAAAATAGGTGAAAAGGAAGATGCGGAAATCAAATCATACATTGCATCATGTATAGTGTTGCATGTACACTTGCTGACTTTGATGATTGAACCTTTTTGGAGTTGTGATTTTCAATAGCGCTATTGTAGCTAGTTTGAAGCAATGTATCGTGCTTATAAATTCCATCGGAGATAGAAATTCAAAAGCGGGCAATTGCTGAGTTAAGAGAGCTTAATCGATCAAGAGCAACAACTTGTACAAGTGGACATAGGTCAATAGCACCATTCATTAGAAGTGAAACAACGTTTTCGGTCAACAGAGTGTCCATAGCGTGGTACTGTGAATAGTTGGACTACAAAAGTAAGCTGGAGAAAAAGGTGCGATATTGATATTAAGTCTAAAGATAGAAGATGTAGGAGCATGACAAAAGATAATTTGATATTTGATGCAATACATAGAAATATTTGTGGAAAGAATATAGAAATGAAGGGCTTGAAATTGGTTTCAATTTTGGGATTATTTTCCTAGATTGACAACTTTTATAGGAGACAAAAACTATTGCGGGGAAAATTATTTGCCTAAGTTAGTAGGAAACATATATTGGTAAACAGAAGGAAATGAATATATACTAGTGAAGTAACTATTTGTCTGAAACCAAAAATAAATTACGTACATGATCAAATACTTATTGTCAAGATTGAACATACACATAATAGGAGTAAATAAATGACAGTCCAATGATAGAAACAAACTCCATTTTACAACAAAAACAATAAAAAAAGATAGCAGAAATAGAGTGTAGTTTTCAACTAAAAAAAGCAAAAAAAGGCAAAAAAAAAGCATACTTTTAGATAAATTTGGTCTTAGAACCTTGTTTTTAAATATTAAACAGAAACAATGACAACAAGATAGCATTGTGCATATACAAGATGCCTAATATAAATATTATTTTTCTGCAAGGGCAACTTTTCTAGGAGACAAAGACAGCAGAAACAAACTCTTGTTTTCAACAAACAAACAAAAAACAAAAAAGGCAGCATAATTTTAGGTAAATTTGCTCTTAAAACATTTTTTTAAATATGGAATAGGAACAGTGACAACAAGATCACATTGTGCAAATACTAGATGCCTAATATAAAAATTATTTTTCTAGAAGGGAAACTTTTCTAGGAGACAAAGACTGTAGCAGTGCAAATTATCTGTCAAAGTTAGTAGTAAATAAAAGTAAATAAATGACAGTCCATTGACACAAACAGATTCTAGTTTCCAACAAAGAGCACAAAAAAAGACAACAGAAACTGAGTGTAGTTTTCAACAGAATAAAAATTAAAAAAATTAAAAAAAAGGCATAATTTTAGTTAATTTGCTATTAGGACCTTGTTTTTAAATATTAAACAGAAACAGTGACAACAAGATAGCATTGTGCATATACCAGATGGCTAATATAAAGAATATTTTTCTCCAAGGGCAATTTTTCTAGGACACAAAGATTGTTGCAATGCAAATTATCTGGCAAAGTTAGTAAGAAACATATATTGGTAATCACAAGGAAATGAATATATACCAGTCAAGTAACCTTTCATTTGAAACAATAAATAAATCAGGTACATGCTCAAATACTTACTCTCAAGATTGAACATACAAGTAATAGGATTAAATAAATGACAGTCCATTGACAGAAACAGACTCTAGTTTTGAACAAAAAACACCCAAAAAGACAGCATAAACATAAGCTACTTTCCAACAAAAAACAACAAAAAAGGGAACATAATTCTGGCTAAATTTGCTCTGAGAAACTTGTTTTTAAATATTAAACAGGAACAGTGAGAACAAGATAGGATTGTCCATATACCAGATGACTAAATTAAAGATTACTTTTTTGGAACGACAACTTTTCTAGGAGACAAAAAAACGAATATATACCAGTAAAGTAACCTTTCATCTAAAACCAGTAAATAATTGACATAAACAGACTCTAGTTTTCAAGAAAAAACATCAAAAAAGACAGTAGAATCATAACAGCATAATTATAGAAAGTGAAATGAGTTTTGGTTTGAGAAGAGAACTTTTTTTTTAATAGAAACAAAAATATTTGGCTCCTTAACATGGTTGCTGGTCTGTAAAAGAGCAACAAGTTGAAGGCGATTTGAATGCTGAGAAAAAAACTAAGATTATGTCACAATAACAGTATCGAAGAACAAGAGAATGAGAGAGGATTTACCCATCGAATTTTATAAACGATCAAGAGTAAAGGCGGTGCATTGGTGTCTGAGCACATTTAACCATTGTTGCATTGAAATCCGTTCTTGTATCTCCACAACATCGAATATCCAGCAGGTCCAATCTGTCAAATCCAGATATACGTCCATAGGCAGAGATCGGTACTACTGAAGCAAAGTTCATAACTTCGTGATGGATTAAATGCAAAGAAATCAATGTTCACGTGGGTAACCTTATAGAAGGTTGTTCAATGTCCAATCCGTCATTGAATGCTCAAGTTTCTAATCAAAAGTATAGATCTCGTAAGATTTTTCCATGCAAAGTGCACTGCCTATTTACACTGTATCAACCCAAATGCTGGCGAGTTTTGTCGAAAGTCAAGTTGGTCGAGCCTTAAAAAATTGGTCGCTTCTTAACTATTTCGTCGAAATGATGGACACTCTGTAACATATGGTTGAAAGTCAAAATGGTCGGTTCACTTTTGTTATAAAAAAATATGGTCGATAGTTGAGTTGGTCGAGCCTTTAAAAATTGGTCGACTCTTAACTGTGTCGGGTAACTTTAGTTTTAAAAAAAATATGGTCGATAGTCGAGTTGGTCGAGCCTTTAAAAATTGGTCAACTTTTAACTGTGTGGTGGAATTGATGGACACGGGTCGGAGGTCAAAATGGTCGGCTAACTTTAGTTTTAAAAAAAATACCTTGATCCTTTAAAAATTGGTCGACTCTTAACTGTGTCAGTTAACTTTAGTTTTTAAAAAAATATGTTTGATAGTCAAGTTGGTCGATCTTTTTAAAATTGGTTGACTTTTAATTGTGTGGTGGAATTGATGGACACGGGTCGGAAGTCAAAATGGTTGGGTAACTTTAGTTTTAAAAAAATATGGTCGATAGTCGAGTTGGTCAGGCCTTTAAAAATTGGTCGACGGTTAACTGTGTATCCCAATTGATGGACATGCATCGACTGTTAACTGTGTAATTTTATTTTCGATAATATTTGTAAGATATGGTCGGGAGTCAAAATTATTGGGTCACTTTGGTTAAAAAAAAATATGGTCGATAGTCGAGTTGGTCAAGCCTTTAAAAATTGGTCGCCGTGAAGTTTTCACTGTGTAAACATGATCGACATATGAAACAGTTGATATGAATTTATAATTTTGTTTTCGATAATATTTATCAGATATGGTCGGGAGTCAAAATGGTTTGTAAGATATGGTCGGGAGTCAAAATGGTCGGGTCACTTTAGTTATAAAAAAACATGGTAGATAGTCGAGTTGGTATAGTTGATATGAATTTGTAATTTTGTTTTCCATAATATTTGTAAGATATGGTCGAGAGTCAAAATGGTCGAATTGATGGACACTTCGTTTTAGTTGGCGTGAAGTATGCAAATCGCTGTGACACGGACAGGGGTTTGCGTGAAAGGGGAAAAGTATTGCAAATAATGCAAATAAGATCGGCGTGATCTGGTCGACGTGCGCGAAAGTAGAAAAACATGCGGCATGATTCCATTGGATTTATAGACGAGGAATCTTTCTGAGGTGGAAGGTCAAGATTCTCGTTGGTCAAGTTGGTCGAGGCTTTTAAAATTGGTCGAATTTTAACTATGTGGTGAAATTGATGGACATGGGTCAGAAGTCAAAATGGTCAGTTAAATTTAGTTTTAAAAAAAATATGGTCGATAGTCGCGTTGGTCGGGCCTTTAAAAATTGGTTGACTGTTAACTGTGTGGTCCAATTGATGGACACGCGTCGACTGTTAACTGTGTAATTTTTTTTCCGATAATATTTGTAAGATATGGTCGGGAATCAAAATTGTCGGGTCACTTTAGTTTAAAAAAATATGGTCGATGGTCGAGTTGGTCGAGCCTTTATAAATTGGTCGCCGTGAAGTTCTCACTGTGTAAACATGATCGACATATGAAACAGTTGATATGAATTTGTAATTTTGTTTTCGATAATATTTGTAAGATATGGTCAGGAGTCAAAATGGTTTGTAAGATATGGTCGGGAGTCAAAATTATCGGGTCACTTTAGTTTTAAAAAAACATGGTAGATAGTCGAGTTGGTATAGTTGATATGGATTTGTAATTTTGTTTTCCATAATATTTGTAAGATATGGTCGAGAGTCAAAATGGTCAAATTGATGGACACTTCGTTTTAGTCGGCATGAAGTCTGCAAATCGCGACACGGACAGGGATTTGCATGAAAGGGGCAAAGTAATGCAAATAATGCAAACAAGATCGGCGTGATCTGGTCAATGTGCACGAAAGTGGAAAAACACGTGGCAGGATTCAATTGGATTTATAGACGAGGAATCTTTCCAAGGTGGAAGGTCATGCTTCTCATTGGTGAATGCCTACGGCGTAATAATGAAGGTCACTTTGTCGTAAGTGTAAATGCGCTTTTAAAGTACAAATTTTAAATAATTTAGCTTTTTTTCTAACTAGTATTGAACATAATTAGTGTGTTAAATACCACTATGTTGTGACTACATACAGTTTTAAAATACAAATCTTAAACAATATAAAGCTTAAACTATGTTTTTTAACTAGCACTACTCAACATGATTGATATATAGAGAGAGTGAAGGTTCCTATATTAGATATACAATTTTAAGGTAACAAATTTTTTCCCCACCAAACAACATTACGAAGCAAATTATAGAGAATTGATCATAGTTGAAATTATTTTAATGAATAAAAGAAACATATAAAGACATAGATGTTCTAACCACTATTTCAACATTCATTAATAAAAACTATCTAAAGTTTAAACTATGTTTTTTAACTAGTACTCAACTTGATTGTTGCATATACAATGAAGGTTCCTATATTATATGCACTTTAAAGTACCACCTTTTATCTATGCCAAGTGAGATTAGGAGCAAAATTATGGAGAATATGATCATAGGAAGCAAATTAAACTATGGAGAATCTGATCATAGGAAGAAAATTTATTTGTTATCTAAGTGGTTACCTTAAAATTAATTTATTATTATTATTTAATTTTCTAGATTTTTATGTCATCGACATATAGTTTTCGGTCGACAACATTAGTTTAGGTGTGATTGTCAAATTTTCAAGCCCGACTATAGTCTGAACATAGGAATAAGAATTTTATTTTTGAAAACAATTTTTAAAATAAAAATTATTTCAACTATGATTGATTGTTTGATGCTAGCGTCTACCTCGTTATGTGTTTCCCACCACGCAACAAATGGTGAACGTTCATTTGTTTTAATGTTTTCTCACAATGTATGCACAACGTTTTCTTGTGCGCCTCACAAACCTACACTGCTCTGACACCTAATAGGGATTGTAGTTGCAATCGAGGTGCATGCAACACTACACCTAGAGTCTAAGTATCGTTGCAAAACATGAACAATGACCAAGACCAAGTGGCCATTCTAATGCACCAGAGGTAATCCAGGGATCCCTAAGTAGCTAGAGCATGGTTTATAAGTTGTGGGATATTATAAATAAGTGAATGGATTAGGAGGAAGAGATTCCTCTCAGTGCCCCACTTCTTGAGAAGCATGTCCGAAGAATCAAGAATATAAATCCTAGAATTTAATGTGAGGCAACCTACATCTTCTACGAAATTTTGTACGACACAACGTCGCTCCTGCTCTAGGTGTTCTCCATCCATCAGGGTCACGATGAGTAATTGAGAATGAGTATTGCCTTCAATAGATCACACATTTCATGACCAAGTCTATAGCAGGCCTCAACTCTCATGCTTCTCAGCAATTGGACCTCTTCACACAGGTTCTCTACACACACCAAGCCTCTTTCTGTAGCATAGATTGACATATTTCTTTTCACGTAGAGTTCACTCTTCATCACATGTATTTTCTCAAGCGAGGGTTTCTTCACAAATCCTTTCTTATGTATTTAATTTGCAAAAAAATACACATTGGATGTTCTTGTATTGGAAAATTAGTTTAGAAGATTATGAAATTGCTTTTCAAAATGGTTTTTCATACTCTTAAATCCATCACCGGCATCAAATATTAATACTAAGCAATTGGATTAATTCCATTAGTCGCACTTATCAAAATCGTATATTTTTGACAATGCACTTACCTTTATACTGACAAGTACAAGGAGACTGATGAGATGATCACCAACAAGTCTATTTCCAAGTGGAAGCTCAGAACGATGATAGATATTGAAGATGTGAGGCGAGAAGTAGCTATAATGAACAATTTGTCTCGGCATCTCAACATTGTTACCTTGAAAACATCATATGAGAATGAGCATGTTGTGCATCTAGTCATGGATCTTTGTGAGGGTGGAGAGTTCTTTGATAGGATCGTTACCAGTGGAAATTATAGAGAGCGTGTTGCTGCTGTAGTTACACACACTGTTGTTTTATAACACAAAGCAAAATGCGATGTTTTACTTTTTTTCTTAATTTCCATGCAAATGTGTCACAAAAACGGGGTGATGCAGATGTTTATACATAAGCATATCATTTATTTACTGTTTTGTTTACATGCCTTTCATCACACACACATTAATATAAAAATCAATCTAATCTATTAAAAACATAACATGTATCCTTTATGTAATGTCCCCTCCTATCATACCAGCATGATAGAGAGGATCATGATGCTAAAACCGGGCATCTAGCCTCATATCCATTAAGTAAAAACTCATTGATAAAAAGACATATACATGTGCATGTTATAGAAACACAGCGGAATTAAAAATCATGTTTAACATCTAACATACATTCAACATTTCTGTGACAGCCATTAAATAAAGACATTGCAGAATTTATATAAAAGAGAATACTTATCTTAACGATGTAGTCCCAAGCAACCAGTTATGCATCTGCAACGTTCCACCCAACCATAGGCCAGTTGTGCTTATCAACCTCTTGATACAACTGCCACCCCCGAGCTGGGCATGATTTCTACAAGGAACCAGGAAACATCAGACTCACACATAGCCAAGCATACACCAAGATGAGCCAAGCCAATCTACAATTGGGTTTATCAGGCTACTAGGAAATGGAAATGAAGAGTGGCTAAGCTAGTGAGCTCAATCACAGATCCAGGGGTAACCTTACAAGATCTATCGAGCTTGGCACCCACAATACCTACACACCCAACACAAGGAAGTATTCTTTTCACTGCTGTACAGTCCCTCAAGCCATACCTTCCCCATCTAGTGCTCTTAGGGTGTGCATAGAAGAGTAGCCAAAGCCCTCTTGATCTTCTTGAGAGGTTATCACCCCCACTAGGTTTATCAAGCCCTCTCTGTCCACTACCACTCCAATCTCTTGCTCACAGGTTCAATTCAAAACAGGGATGCACATAACAGCAAAGGTATAAGTGTTGGGCATGAAGAAACGTTTTTACAGTGAGATGCCCAAAGATGGGGTTTTCATTAGCTTCAGAAAAACGTGGGAAAACCAAAAACGAAACTGGAAGATGGGGAACAACCCTGGGAAGCCAAATCCGTTTTTAGAAAAACGTCCATGGACATTCTGGGGCAAAAACGGCCTCCATAACTGTCCCAAATCGTGGTCCTCCCCTCCCAGCCACTGTGTAACACAAAAACGAGCTCCCGGCTATGGAAAAATGCAGGAAATTGGTAAAAACATGATGAGGAAAGACCCAGTAGTTCAGACTGCGTGAGAGAGGAAAGACTATGGGTTCAGAATGGCTTTGGGCACCATTTCGTGGGTGTTTTCTTGCCCAAGGAGACAAAATACGATTTCCCAGGTTGATGGCTTGCCCATACACGAAATTGGCTACCATACCTCTTCATTCCCAAGGCATTAACTACCTCAACCAATTTCTGGAAGAATTAAATGATTGGGTCCATAACCCAAAATGGGTAGTTGGTGGTTTATGGGTTTTCTCATTGACACATGGATTAACACCATTGGCTCAAGGGTTTGAATAATTTCCCTCCCTATTCCTTGTAGAATCATGCCCTTGTAGAATCATGCCCCCATCTCTTTGTTGCATTGCATAGCTAGTTGTGGGTATTTCATTAAAATCCGTATTTACATGATGTCTTATTTACATTGTGCCTATCTAGCACAAGAACCACATGCATCTATTTTTAATTGCCAATACATAAAATGCTAAATCAATGGTGGGGCCTTGGCCTTGAGCTCCTCACCATGATTAAATATCAATATTTACATCATTTACGATTTAAATGCGAAGGGGGTCAAAATGGGGACATTACACTTTAGTTTTTAGATAACTTGATTTTAATTGCTTTGGTGCATAGATCTTCCAAAACCGGCATGGTTAGAGGAATTGTTGACTAATAAATTATTTGTTTCCTATTCAAAGCATATTGAACAAAATAAAAACAAAAGAAACATGTTTTGCATCGATTGCAGCAAAGGTATCTGTCAACATTGTCTTCCCAAGCACCGGTCGCATCGGCTTCTTCAGGTTTTCTTCACAAAGTTGTAATTAACTCGTCATAATATAAAACAAAGCAACACTTATATGTTTTTCTTTCGAAAATCTCCTACAATGATTAATATCATTTTCCTATGTGGTGATAGGTGCAAAGATATGTCTACCACGATGTTATCCGACTTCTAGACTTGCAAAAGCTTATAGATGATTTGATGAACCACATGGTCAACTTGTTTAGTGAATCCTTCAACAAAAAAGGTGTCACCGCAGTAGCTGGGTTAAATTTGAAATATGTCAGGGCATATTATAGGGACAATCTGCAAATTAACCACAAGTATGAGCATCCTTTGATGGTTCCAGAGAAGGAGTGGAAGGCGCTCATCAAGGATGCAGAGGAGAAGGCATTGAGAAAACAAGGAAAGACTAGGCCAATCGATTCAAGAAGGTATGGCACATATCATATTTTCAATGAACAATGTTCAATTTTTTAAAACTTTTAAATATATTTAAGTTGTGATATCTAACGTATTTGCAACATTTCATAGGCTCCCCAACACCTCTAAAGCAACAAAGGAAAGAGTAGAAAAACATGGGCAGCACAAACTGGGCCAGGGTGGATATCAGAAGCTAAGGCCACAAATTGTAACAATCAAACGATTATTATTTGTAGCCAACAATTAATTGATTTTTCTAACTGTAGCGAACAATTAATTGATTTATCACAAGCACTTTACATGGTGTTATGCATTGCAGGGAAATGCTTTTCAAGAGGAAGCCACTGATGAAGACTTGAAGCTTGGCTTCAAGTACGGTTTTCAGCATGTGCTGGAACATCGAAAAAGCTTGGGGCAAACCCCAATTTCCCCATTGATTCACGCAGAGGTAAATAAAATCAATAAGGCCATCATTATAATGTACTTTTGTAATCTATTCATGAATGATTACATCGAAAAATGAATGGCTTTTTTTGTTTTCAGGGTGAGACCAACAAAAGCAACGAGGGTAGTTGTACCGAACCAGTACCACGAGATGGTGGGGAGCTGCCTAGCCATTTAGGTATGTATGCTATATAAAATATGTATTCAATATGATTTGAAATACATAATTGATTACGTTTACTAATTAATATTTTTCTATGAATGGCAGAGCATGTACCTTCTCATGCTCAGTCGGGAGAGGAACAAATGGCAGAACCAATGACACTCCAGTTGACTCAACTAGTTAGCCAGTAGGTAAAGATCATTGTAATGATATTGGAAATAATGAAATACATATCTCAATAATAATTCACATTTATATCTATATAACTGTCTTGGTTTTTGCAGATGATGCCCCTCTCCATCCACCTCCACCCCCTACTAATCGACATACCAGAAGTATGGTACGGGGGTGCATATCCACACAATCAATGGAAAGAGAGGGCATAACAACTACAACGGGTCAAGAGACCGAAGATGAAGTCCCCCTCTATGAATTTCTGAGAAAAAACTAAAACATAAAAAATGTAGTTGTAAACATTTAAGATTTGTATTTGACTGAGTGAAGGCATGAACTATTTTCAGTTTTGTTACAAGTTTCTTGATCTAGTCCATGCATGGTGATATTTTAGAATTGAGGTTTCACATGTGTATGTTATTGCTCAGATCATATTTCTGAATATGTGTGACATCTTTAGATGACTATGGTTATCCTCAAGGGACTGGCCACCCCTTCCTAAGTTAACTTGAGGAATATGAGATGACCATGTTATTTATAATTGGTCTACTGTTATTACTGTTTTTGTTTTCAGTACTTTAATGATTTATGTAGCTCTATGTTTGATAAACTGTGTTGATTAGAACAATTAATATAACTATGTTTTTGCTTTTTGAAATTTATATGCAAAATGTTTGTTCACTTTGTTACATACCTTATTTTTTAATATGTGTGACATCTTCTGAGGACTATGGTTATCGTCAAGGGGCTGGCCATCCCTTGTTGAGTTAACATGAGGAAGATGAGATGACCACATGACCTTCCTTATCCTGGGATGATGATTATGAGCTTCCTCTCATTGCATGAGACACATGAGACATATGACCACATACAGTTGAGAAGGCCGGGTAACCTACCTTGACAATGACTTGATGTGCATGATCCTAGTATGATGTCGTGTTTCCTTATTATGAAAAGTTGACTTGCATGTGGTTTTTAGCCTTGTGGTGAACCGTGATTGACCCTTGCAAGGTAGCGTTGAGCTATACAACCCTTAATTGTTGACGTCCATCTTGTTGATGACCAACGTGACCCCTTACGATTTTTTTCCACCCTTGCGTGACCTTAATAGACCTCCTTAGGTTCCATCCACCACAGCATTACCTTATATGACTTTTTTGGAGTACTTTGCCATCATTTTTTATTGTGTGTTGGTCGTACTGATGTGCTGCTACTGTTTTTTATTTGTGAGGGTTGGATGATCTATTTTAGGGTCTTTTCTAGTTCAGGGTTCTCTCCTTTCACATGTATGTTGGTCTAGTTGAGTCTCATGCAACTAACCTAATGCTAAGAGGTTGAAGTCTGAGGATAAGGGAGGTCTACCCCAACATCTGATGTTGAGTTTATAATTGGTTCACTTCTAATATATATTGCTATTGTTATATATAGATTGCTACTGTTATTAATGTTATTGTTTTCAGTACTTACATGGTTATTGTAGCTCATTGTTTTTGGGACATGCTGGACTTGAAGGATATTGCAGGATATTGAGGTATGGTTTCTGCATTGCTAACTCTAGATATCATTCATTAGATATAAGTACTCTAGCTAGTTGTAAAGAAAAATATTCTTGAATATTTAATTATACTAACATGAAGTTTGTGAAAGTCCTAAATGGTGACTTGAAAGTATGATATGAAGATAATTTTGTGGTGGATGTTTCTCATGTTAGAGATATTTACAGTGCTGGAGAGTATTCGATCTTGGTCACAATTGATCTGCAAAGTGCATTTGATAGGATTCTATCTTCTATGCCATTCTAGGGGCAGGTTATGTAACTACTTTGCTTTTTCATTTTATTTATATTATTTACTTCCTCATTTTATGTATATTTTATAGTATTCAGTAAGCAGCACTCAAAAACAATCAATTAAGCATCATAATTAAGTATATTTATTGTTTTCATATTCTTTTTTCAACACTCCAAGGTTATTGCAAATCACTTTCTTGATGTTAATTGGACTTAGAGGCTAGAATAATTTTGTGCTGAAAATATTCCACATATTTGTAAGTATATTACAACTCCCGTTATGCATCAATGCTTTAATTATTTCCACGTTACATTGCACACCATCCTAGCCTCTAAGACCTACGCCAAGTCGAGAAACTATGTTAAGTCTTAAAATCCTAAAAATGTTTTTTTTGGTGCTATCCAATTCTAGATTTGGATTTGGTATGCACTTTTTCTAATTTGAAATTTGAGTCATGTGTAGAAGAGATTAATCAAAAGATAAGCTTGTTAGTAAGCTTCCAATGACAAATATTGGAATGAAAAATCCTTAAATTCAATGTATATTCTTACTTACAGTTAATCATCCATAAGGAAACCACCGAGAAGGATCAATCTCAAGCCAAGTTATCCTCCCTAGACTTCATATATACTCCTAGGGGTGTTTTCATGAACCATAGTGAATTCCTCCATGAAGCTAATTACAAATAAAAGAGTGTGATATTGATGGTATTGATGGTTCGAGGCAAAACAAACATTTTGTCAACATGGGATAAACCAATAACTTCTTTATCATCACATGGAAAATATGCAACTATAGAATTGCTGAGGATGGTAGTTTTTTTGTGTTGGATATATCTTATAGGTAAAATGTTATCCAACTTACCTAAAAAGATAAAAATGGGAGAATGTTGGAAGATAAACCAGTCGAGGAAGATATTTTAGATGTCAGGTAGTATCTCTCCTAGGACCTAGACATTGAATGATATATTTATTTTAAATGTGAGTGGTTTGAAAATTATCCCAGTTTGTTTAGCAGGCAGCGAGGCCTTCATGGATGCAATGCAGAACATAGACTAAGCTTATCAACTGCTGGAGATAATATTGTTGTAGATAGACTAATTCATCTTTATGACAATAAATTGCAGCAGTTGCATGTTGGTTGTTGGTAGGGTTTCTCCATTTGAATTGGACAAGGCCATATGGAGGATAGTAGATACAAAGCTGTATTTGATGCTGTTTGAACTTTTAAGTGACATTGCAGATCAAGATCCCTGATCATTATCCCTGTAATCATGTTTTGACATGATTTTATTTTTTGAATTGGATTCATTTTGATAAATACTAACAGCCATGATTGCTACATGATCATACAATAAGTTAATAAAACAATGGTGTATCGGTTTGTTTCTAGGTACATTTCAAAATAAAATGGTAGTTCAAACTTCAGAAAATTATTCACCAAGTATTCTAAGGAGAAAAAGAAGCAACCATCTTAGATGTCTTTGTAGTGTATAAGATCCAAGATTCATATAGCACTTCCTAACTGAAATTTGTATATGGCGGAAATACCCTCCTTTTGGACCTTATTTTGTATCCATCTCATTAAATTTTTGGCGTTTGGAGGTCTCCTTGGCTACTTTCAAGTTCACACCAAATTTTGTTTGCTAGTAGGAGGCATAGCACCAATATGATGCCTACCAAGGTGTTGCCATACAATGGAATGAATTGAAATAAATTCTCAAACAGATATTCATCCCAATAAGATATTGTGCATTGTCAATTATTAGATTAAAATCATGGTTAGTCTCTAATAGCATAAACCATAGTTCAACACTTTGAATGAAGAAGGGTGTGTTTTGTTTCTATAAATTTGCATAAAGACAAGGAATATATCGTTTCTTTTAAAGATCCTAAATTTAGCGTATTATAGCATTGCTACAAGATTTCAATCTAGCATACAATTGAGTTAAAAGAGGGCACTATTTGGGCTAAGTTTGAACATGTTTTCTATGATCATCCCTTGTCACATAATTATGATATGGAGTGTTACTTTGAAGGTAGGTTTGAATGATGAAAGGGGTGATTCTATAAGTGTTTTCATTTTGATTCATAGTGCTTTTAAATGTAATCTATGTCCAATAATAAGTGTGCACTTCTTGAGGAAGACACTACCATTTGTGGCAATCTTAGCATATTTTCATTCTCATATTGAGTGAGGGTGTACTTAGGGAAGATGTGTTTCCAGATTGGTTTGTTACACGATTAATGGCTTCTTGAGGTTGTTCTTGGGGATTTTAGGCCTATCTTTACTCAACAAAATTGGGTGATCCCATATATATTGTTTTGGGCTTGTTTTCACCGTAGTGATGGTCATTGATGCACACACTTGTGAAGGTTATATCTAATATTTGTCCTTTGATGAATGAATGTTTATATTCAGCATATAGTACAAGCAGTCCTTGTGCCAAATAATTATCTTTTGACGCCATATGTATGGAGCTTATTGATGTTGTTGTTCCATAATCTCTATTGATGCCTATTTACAAAACAATTATACAAATATGAGTTAATAACCCCGCTCAACCATAGAAAAATCATCCTAGAGGTGTGGACCATTTGAAACAAATCTACATGAATGCTTATGTCATTGGGTTTTGGGAAAACTTATATGCAGATCTGGAGTGCTTTTGCTTAGATTTCTATCACTGTTGTTTGAAGATTGTGATTGGTAGAAACCCCTGATGATAATCCTTTCTGTGGTAGATGATAGGATTAGTATTATTTCCTGAAGTTCCTATCTCAACTTAAGTGCTTCACCTTACAATTCCCCCAAATATTAATTTCATAATACATGCATATTATTATTTTTCCATATAGTTTACGGATGTATGAAATTAACTATTTGGTAACTAAATTATTTTACTCCCCATTATTGTTGGAAGGGTTATATTTGCTTTAGAAACTGGACCCAGGGTCGGTAATGGGGAGATGTCATCTTGCTCTACAACCTTGTATGCCAGTGGGATAGTAATTTACGTCCTAGGTTTTGGGAATAAGGCTATTTTAATTGTAGTTCAGAGGACAATGGAGGTGCTCTTATTGCATGGCTTCAAAACATACAAGGCCCAAGTTTTTTATATTTCCTCATTTATTCATAGTCAAGGATGTAAGTTTTATATTAATTTTATTTGTGACTAATGTAATGGTTTTCTCAATTTCTTGTTTACAGGTCCATTGCTTGGATTTCAATACAAATCCAACAAAATTGTTGGCCTTTGAAGGTGAGGATGGGGAGTTTTGTGTCTCATATATTGCAAATAGTACAACACCTACTCATTTTCGACCATTGAAGGTGTGTTCTAATACCATGGTAATATTTGGATAATTGTCACATAGTGAACAATATATGTGTAATTTCAAAAAATAAATATACTTACACATTTTTCTGCAGGCTATGGGATCAAGTGCTCAAGTGGAGATTCATTATTCTCTTGGAATTAGAAGGTTCAACGTATATCGACATCCACTTCATATAGATGAACAATAGGTGGGGATGTTGGTATTTGTCACCATCCATCTTGAATTTTTCTAATTTGTTTGTTTAAATTGATTTCCTAATGAGGTATTAGTTAAACTTTTAAACTTGGTGTTCTTTATGCACAGTGGTTTGGGGATTAAGATGCTAGAAACCTATCATTAGGTAATGCACTTGTTAATCAAGTGTAATGTTAAGTAAACTTGTTTAGATGATCATGTGCATATAAGGTTTGATTGATATTTTGGTAGTTTCAATTCTTAATTTTGAAAAAATGACACTACAATCCAATTTGGGTTAGTAGCTTTTTGGATGCAGCTAGAAGACAATGCTTTGTTTTACAATGGAACCCTGAAGGTTCAATATGACTTATTGTAGCCTCAAATGATGACAACTCACCAACTATACATCTATAGGTAGTTTTTGCTGATTAGTTTGCGCTATTTTATGGTCGGTACAAGTGAAATTAAGTTTGTAATATATAACTTTCTTTTTCATTTCTTTTCAAATATAGGATTTGTAACACGTTTACTCCATTTAAGGTATTCAAAAACACTTTTCAACTATCTATGTAACCTAAACAATACAATTTAATACCATAACCTTCCCATCTACTGAAATCAATTTTATGGATTTGTTTTTTCTAAATCTCCATTGCATATTCTTGAACAACCATGATAGATGGTCTGGCCCTAAAAAATACCTCCAGGAGTTGGGTATGGAGATCGACTCAAGCCTTGGGATTTTCTCAATAGTTGGGAATGCTTAGCTATTAATTGCTAGATGATTTGGTGCACAGATAAATGGAGGTACCGTTAATACTTTTACAATGATGACCTTGATGGGCAACCTCAAACCTTATATGCCCTAGCTGTCGGAAAAGATTTTCCTGGTAGCCGATGTAGTTCTAAGAAAGAGTAGAATGTACATATGATATAAATGAACCATTGAAAGCATATGCAAAAGTACTCTAAACATAAGTGTAGTTTTAAATTCTGTCTAGTACAGTGTAGGCCTCAAATTCACAAAAAATGAACACCATCATAGCCTATAGGTGCATATTTATGTGAAAATTCATTTTCATTTATAGGGTTATACTAATACTGTTGTCTACCACATAAATAAAGTGTAAACTAGTTGTAACATGGATTAGATATATGTGCAATAATAACGAACAATAAGCATATTAGATAGAGCTATAAGGAATATTGTGCACATAGTGAATACTCTGCATGTAGATAATTATGATGGCTTAAAATGAGTACAAAGCTTCATTAGATTGAGGACCAAATTAATTAAGATGGACTTGCCAATGTATCTCTTATTATTTGTTTTTGCACTACATGACTTAGTAAATAAAAAGGCTCATGTTTTTGTACGATAGTGAGTGGTGAACAGTAATGTTATGAGATAGACCATGGGAGAAAATAAAAAAAGGCTCATGTTTTTGTGCGATAGTGAACAACAAAGAGTAATCGTATGTGATAGACCCGGGGAGAGAATATATTGAAATTCAGATTGTAAGCTTTTGAGCTTAGTTTATATCATGACAATTTTTTAGAGTCATTGTTTGTTTAAAGAGGCTACAAGTTGTTTACTTGGGGGTAAAAAGTTAACCTAATCGAGATCATACTTCACAAAAAAGTTTCAAGTAACCTATTCGGTACATTGGCATGGCTATCCTTCAAAACAACGTTGCTTCACTGGCATATCTAGAATGGGCAATAGAACCATAATTTCTAGTTATTGGAGACATGAGACATGAGGTGAGACTTTATAAGTACTTGAGAACATTCTAGGAAAGAAGAGATACATGAAAGCACACTTGCTAGCACATAAAAATTATTGCTTGAAGTTCATTGAAGAAACCATAAAAAACATTTCCAATGTATTTCTCTCACCAATGGAAATTGATCATGCTTACATTTTCCAAAAAAAAATTATTTATGAAGTTGTCATACTTCATTTTATGTATTAGATTTAGTCTTTGAGAAACTCCCAAGCTTCTGGTTTGCAATAGTAAAACTTCCTTCCAGACTTCTTTCCCTAGCAAATAGTTTCCACAAATTTGTTCTTTCTGGAAACTAAATTTTCATTCTGCAATTTTCAATTACCATATTTACTGTCTTAATGAATCTTGTAGTATAACTTGTCCCTATAAAAATAAATTTATTGAAATTAAGAATCTAATCCAAACATGAAAATCATTTATTCTGATTTTTAAAATGAAATCATCAAAACAAATTGGTCAGTATCCTAGTATTTCCATTTGTCCTGCATTATGGAATCTAAAGTGGTAATTATCTTTTGGAAGAAAAGAACAAACATAATGCTTAAAGGCATTTTTTATAAGTGCCATCTATACATATATAAGATAAGGATACAAGGAAAATAATATACTTGTTTGGTGTATATGCCCCACTAATAGGCTGGTATATCTAATATAAAAATGCTCTATATGTCTTCTAGTTATGTCTTGTTCAATACAATGTTGTTATCCTCTCAAAGATGGCAATGATCTCCCCCAAAACTATGAAAGGTAATTGGACTTGTCTCTCCAAATCGCCAAGTATGAGCTCATGTGGAGCACTCCATCTAAGCCAAATATGGAACTGATAAGTATGAAAAGAGAACTTATGAGTTTGTCCTCAAATGGGGACCTTGCATCTAAAATTGGACTAAATTAGGCCATCCTCATCTCTATCTCATCAATCTGTCGCGTGTTGATTTGGAAGGCTATAATACTCTAAAACTTGATCTGGAAAATGTTAAATCTTGTGCTTCAATGCATTGCCTCACATAGGGATGATTCCCATTGGAATAATACCCAAATATCATCAATATCAAATTTTTATGCCCAAGATCATCACAATTTGAATCTGGTCAAGGGATTTTCCTAAAAGGGATCTAGGGATTTTCCTAAAATGGGTGATTATATCCTCTATATATGCTTCTCAACTGTCCTAGACAATTTGTGCATCCATAGATTCTAGGAATCATTTAGGGAATCATTAACATGAGAAATTTCTCTTCCAACAGTGACCCAAGGAATCAAAATTTCATTATGTGTAACCCCATGAAATACACATGAACACCCATAGAAATGGGGGGCTAAGAGAGTCAATATTCTTCCCTTTAGTAATTTGCAACCGAAATTTAATATATTATCCTCTATTCGTCACAAAATATTTTTACTTTTTATGTGTGTGGGTGTGTTTAGTTTGGGTGCTTCTTAATGTTTTGCATTCCCATTAGATGCTTACTTTCTTCAATTTCTTAGAAGTTAAACTTTAAGCAATGGTCAATATTTAATTAATATGTATTGAAATGGGATTTAATTGCTTCAACTAACTATGTCCATTGTCTATGACACCATGCACATGTGGGCGATATGGAATATTTTCCTGAAGTTGTTCATATATCAGATGTTGCTTCATACTGGATGTTGCTCTATGATTAGGGCATAGTTACTAATGAAAGAGGAAGCTGCTACAAGAATCGAAAACAAGCTCAAAATCCTCTTGGTACTCCTAGGGACGAGAACAGGTGAGCCCTATATGTAATGATGAAACAAACCTTTAGGTTAGGGAGGATCCTCTCAAATTTTGCATGAGACAAGGAATATTTATGACTGAGGAAGACTGTGCCCTTAAAGTTAGGAGACTTTTCTGAGGTAGAACCAACTAAAATTCAACACTAAACTTCTTAGCATTCCTGAGGTGGATTACAAACTAGGTTGGCGATGATTTCTCACAACACAAACACTCCTAAATTAGCACATTGCCTCTAGTTAAGATCATGGGCACCACTCCTTTCCAAGTTATTTACAAGCTTGTCTATAGCTAAATAATTTGTTTACTATGAGGGATTCAACTAGTAACATATATACTGCTTGTACAATCAATAAATTTTTCCACTAAATACAACCTTCCCTGATTTACAATACTATATTGTAATTGATTAAGCATTGGTAAAGTTGAATGGTATAACCATGAACTCATAGAGATCCTCATGAGTTCAAAATATTGTTTTGGAAACAACTTCCTATTGGATTGTAATTTGATAATAACCAAAATAAAGATCAGGTTTGGAGAAGTAGGAAACCCACTAAGGTAATCCAAAAGCTTATCATTACAAGAATGGGAAATTATATTTGCCTGTGATTTTATTTAATTACTTGTAATCGATACACAATTGTCACAATCCATCTTTCTTTCATACTAAGATGATAGGTGCAGAGAAGGCACTACCACTAGGTTTCATGACTCCTGCATCCAACAATTCTTGAACCAAGTGCTCAATCTCACTTATTGCTTGTATGGATAATGGTATAGCTTGGTATTGGGAGGGATTATCCTTGGAAAATAGGAGATGGTGTGGTCATGGTCATGGGATGGAGGGTGGCTCAAAGGAGACTCTTGAAACACCCATGCATGCTTAACCATCATTGCTTACAACTCCAATTGATGAATATTAGAAGGAGCATCATCATAAATGCTATCAATACAAGCAATGAACCCCTCAACCCATTTTCTGAGTAGTTTTTCCATCATGTGAGAAGAGATCACATGATTTGAAGTGTTGTTCATCCCATTGGGTGTATGAATGTAATCATCTCATTGTAAATACAAGAATAATGCATCAAAATTCATATAAATGGTGCCAAGAGTGTGAAGACATTGGACACAAATGAAAATTTATTAATGTTGCCTAACGTTGATAACATATGTGGGGGTGGAGAGTTCATATCAGAGATTCCCAATTTGACATTATTATGAAAATCCTCACAACAGATCTAAGAGATGATGTATACCTCACAAGAGTAATTATGATTAAGTAGGAAAATAGAAGAAGAGTGAACAATACAGTATAATGAGCAACATAATAATATGGTACAGTAGAACTCAGATAGAAGCAATAATACTTCACACACACTAGTTAATTAATCACAATATGGACAAATAAATAGTACAATGGTAGAGAGGATTCGAATGCCTAAGGTGGCAATTCGAATTAGCCTCTCGGAGTGATCATAAGATCAATAGAGTGTCATCGGAGCACAACTAGGTGTCCTCATGATCATCGGAGCACAACTGGAAGTCTTCATCATCATCAGTGGAGTCATCAATGCTCAAGTAACTGTCAACCATCAGTCAAACTAACTCTGGTAGGTGTAACTGAGTGTGAATCAGTGTAACTAAGTGTAACTGAGTGTAACTGAGTGTAACTAAGTGTAACTGAGTGTAAATTGAAGACAACTGGACTGGTAGGTGAAGAAGGGTGAGTTGCTCCCTAAAATCAAGGAAGAAGGGCGCATTAAGCAACTGGAGGGCTAGAACTGAATAGTGAGAAGCTCCTGTGGGATGGATAACTGAGGGCTAGGTGCTAGACTGATGACTGGGATGCATGCAAAATGCATGCAAACCCTAAAAGTGCCTGCATGACTGAAAATGTAAATGATCAAAATACTAGTGGGACTAGGATGGAGTATAGGAATATCCTAACACCCCCCCTTAATCCATCCTGGGCCCTGGTAACTAAGACCAAAGGTCACCCAATACAATGAATAATAATAGTCAATAAACTAAGGAAGTGGGAAAATTTCATGGGAAACATACCCCCTCCTCAAAAAACAGACTGTAAGGCATACACAAAAATTAAATGCTCCAAACTCAAGCAAGTGTGATGCTTGGTCATATGTCTGGAGGTATCTTCTTCTTGGGAAGAAGTGGATCATGCTCAAAAAGCATGTGCTTGTACTTGCTCTTCAGATCGAATGTGATGAGAACAAATCCAACAGTATGAGAATGATCCTTGAACCTGTGATTTGAATCAGCCGAGGTAGGATCAAATCTGTGAAAGTGCATATAGTCTTTTGTCTTCTCCTTTGAACCACCATGGGTGAGATTATGCCAAAAATAACTATTACATGTTTGCTTGAAATCAAAATAAGATTTAAGACTTAAAAAACAGTTTCTTGAGATCTCCTTTGAACCAGCAGGGGTGAGATCAAAACTATCATATGCATGAGAAATTATCCCAAGCAGTAATTGCTTAGAACCCAATTTATATACAAGACTTGAATCATGGTTTCTTGAGATCTCCTTTGAACCATGAGAGGTGAGATCAAAACCAGTAGATGCATGAGAAATTATCCCAAGCGAATGGAAATGGCCATATTCTTCAATGACCTTCTGAAAGCATGGAATTATGATCATATAGTAGTATAAAAGAGGAGATAGTTGAAGAGGAGTGAATGCATTACCTTCAATAACTGTTTTGACCTACGAAATAATCATGTGATCATGATGCAAACCAATAGACTCTAGTGCAAGAGAGGATTTAGGACCTTCTGCAATATCTAGAGTGTGAGCTGGCACAGAAAGAGAAGAAGGTTTGAGCATGAGTGGAGAATCTGCAAGTTCTTTGTCAACAACTTCAATATGAGATGATACTGGTTCATGATCTGAGAGACCATCAAGAGGAGCGAATGGATCACTTTGCTTGCTTTCGAATGGATTTGGACCAATCCCTTCATTCTTTCTGCCAAATTTTTCATCCAAGTAAGCCCATATCTTTATTGGAGAATAAATATTAGGGAGGTCATATATCATGCAAGGAGACATAGCATAACACATGACTGCACAAGCTTGTTCACTTCCACTTAACCAGTCATACTCTTCAGCATGGGATTCGAACTCTCTTTCAAAACAATAATCAAAGAGACCATGTCTCTTTAAATGTGCTATCATTTGTGGTTTCCATTCATCATAGTTGAATGGAGAAAGAGGATTAATTCCTGATGAATACATGGAAGTTGTAGAAGACCTGCAAAAACAATAGAGAATATCTGCAACTGCTACTGCTGCAAAGATGCAGAAACTGCTGCACTCGAAATCTTGGTAATTACCTGCAAAAAACTCTCAAGAATGGAGATAAACAATACTCTCAACATGCTCTGATACCATGTGAAAATCCTCATAGCAGATCTAAGAGATGATGTATACCTCACAAGACTAATTATGATTAAGCAGGAAAATAGAAGAAGAGTGAACAATACAGCATAATTAGCAACATAATAATATGGTACAGTAGAACTCAGATAGAAGCAATAATACTTCACACACACTAGTTAATTAATCACAATATGGACAAATAAATAGTACAATGGTAGATAGGATTCGAATGCCTAAGGTGGCAATTTGAATTAGCCTCTCAGAGTGATCATAAGATCAATCGAGTGCCATCGGAGCACAACTAGGTGTCCTCATGATCATCGGAGCACAACTGGAAGTCTTCATCATCATCAGTGGAGTCATCAATGCTCAAGTAATTATCAACCATCAGTCAAACTAACTCTGGTAGGTGTAACTGAGTGTGACTCAGTGTAACTAAGTGTAACTGAGTGTAACTGACTATAACTGAGTGTAACTAAGTGTAACTGAGTGTGACTCAGTGTAACTAAGTGTAACTGACTGTAACTGAGTGTAAACTGAAGACAACCGGACTGGTAGGTGAAGCAGGGCGAGTTGCTCCCTAAAATCAAGGAAGAAGGGCGCATTAAGCAACTAGAGGGCTAGAATTGAATAGTGAGAAGCTCCTGGGGGCTGACTAACTGAGGGCTAGGTGTTGGACCGATGACTGGAATGCATGCAAACCCTAAAAGTGCATGCATGACTGAAAATGTAAATGATCAAAATACTGGTGGGACTAGGATGGAGTATAGGAATATCCTAACAATTATAACATATTAAGTCTCTGCAAGAAATTGTATCTCTATTGACAATCGTGGCTTATAAATTTTTGAGAGGGTTTAAAAAAAATGAGTTGTGCATCTAACTTATTGTTAATGAAGTTGTAGATGCTTCTAAAAATGATAAGAACCATGACTCTCTATTTCTTGATTCATCCTTTCAATTGTAATATTTGTGGGGTGTTGACAGTAGTGGGTGCATGCATTAAGACTATTAAGACACTAGCGAGTACATTCATTTACAAGAATTTCAACATGATTTTTTTTTAAAACACAGTTCCGTCGCTATAGCGACGCACGCTCTTACAGATTTTCGATGGACTTGCTATACTAGCAATGGAAATTCCATCACTTGCATAGCAAGTCCATCAGAACGTTCTCGGAGATGTGGTCGCTATAGCGATGACCACTTGGGGGACTTATCAATGTTGTTGCTATACAAGTGATAGAATATTTGTCGCTTGTATAGCAAGTCTGTCGGAGAGTTATCCAAGTGGGTGTCGCTATAGCGACTCCAAGTCATCGCTATAGCAATGCCACCTCGTCGCCAAATTTACACTATATTTAGTGATACGGGGACTATAGTGACTATGTAACATCGCTATAGCGACACCAAAGTTTGTAACTTGCGTGGCTACATCGACGGTGTATCGTCTCTACAAAGACGGTATTTGTTTCTTAAACAAGTGCCTCCATCGCTATAGCAATGCAACATTATGCCTATGTCGTCGCTACAGCGATGACCTATGGTCGCTAGAGAGACACAATACTATGTGTAATCTATTGCTACAACGATGGCAATCGGTTTTTTAAACAAGTGTCGACGTCGCTATAGCGACGGTCTATCGTCGCTATAGCGACACGAGATGGTTTTTTAAATGGAGTCCACAAACACCATGTGCCGTTTCTTTCCTGTTGCTATAGCGACGAGCATTATAAGGAGTCGCTACAGCGACGAAAACTGTTCCACGAAAAAGTGGAGTCATGTACATCTCTATAGCAATGAACAAGTGTTGCAAAAGCAACGAAGTTCCGTGGGAAAAATGTGCACATGTAATGTATAGGGCCCAAACACCTATACCTAGAATCTAAGACATTAGAATGACCACACCCATATTCATACTTGGAATCAACTAGCCTTAGGAAATCCTATGTCATGGCTTTAGGTGTTATTCATGGAAATGATGACTAAATCTCCTAACCCTTGTGGTGAAGGAGAGAAGAGAGGGGTGAGGGAGGGAGGAGGGATTGGGCAGAGTGGAAGAGAGGGGGGGATTGGGTGGATAACAAGAGAGGGGGGGTGTGGTTATAGAGAGGGGGGAGGGTTTAGGGAGAGATAGAAAAATAACGAAGGTGTCAAAATGAATGGGTGTGTGCATTTGCAAGAACGTGTGTTTAAATTCAATTTTTTTTGTGCTCTTGCGGGTTTGGTACTAGCTTCGGATTGCCAAACCTTGAGGCTCGGTCTGAGTTATGGCAGAACACACCAATTTTTGTTTTTCACGGTTAGTTCCGCATATGCTCCACTTGTGCACTACTGATGAAATTGCACACACTAGTCGAGCTCTATGTGCAGATTCTAACTATATATTTTTTGAATAGATTTCTTATTGTTTTCTATTTTTAATTCAGTTTTAACTGTACCCATGTCAAATTTGTAAAAAAAATAGTTTGTTTATTTGGGCTATAACTTTTGATTGGCTTACATATTTCGAAAATGGTAAAGAACCCGCACAAGAGTACAAGAATAAATACAAGCTAAAAAAAGAAAAGTTATTTGATTATGTTAAGACCATGATATGGTGGACCAACGCTCGACCATGTTGTTTTAGGGCTTCAATAACTTTCGGAATTTAAAAAAAATATAAAATTAACTTTTAAATATTTTGAAAAATAGCCCTACACAAGATCCGTTTGTTGCCTACACCTCTACATATTTCTCTCTTCATAATTTGACAATTTACATAACAAACCTGTGGACCAACGTGAACATATGCATTATGTTTTAGAGAAAAAATAATAACATACCAATCTTAAAATAATGACATTTTGGGGTGGTTATACCACTTTTCCATAAATAAAATTTATATATTCCAAAAGGTGATCCAATTTTCTAAGTTTCATCTTTTTACACCTAATTCTATAAAGTTTTGTAGGTACCTCTAATAATTCATTTTAATGATCAAATTTATGTTTTTCCAACATGCTATTGCAACTAAAGCGTCATAAATGGGTATCATTACCTTGTACTAACCCATATATATATATATATATATACATATTTTTGATCTAAACATTTTTTTAAATAAAAAAATTTTCATCCAAAAAGTTGTTCGGCCAAAAAATGTCTCAGTTGAAAAAATGTTCAGCTAAAAATAAACCTGCAGAACATTTTTTGTCGACCAGAAACCATGTGACGCACATATGACAAGGCTTCCCAACGTGTTCCCAACTCAAAGTTAGTGGAAACTTTTCAGCGAAAAAAATTTATTTAGTGGCAAATTATGAATTGGGCGATGCCATTCTCACCAAATGGACATCGCAATTCATGATTTTACCCAATACCTTTTTGCTTCTTTGAATCCATAGGCCTTTGGAGAAATCCAACCTCTTCCTAATCAAATTCGATGATGACAATGTGATTTATAAATCTTTTCTTTTCAATATTTTCACTTATATATCAATGTTCTCTTCGATAAATAAATGGTATTGTGATTTTTGTTCCATTATACTCCTAGTTTTGCCTACCAAATCCCCTTAATGACATTAAACAAAACAACATTTCCAAACAAAAACAAACGTAGTAACCAAAATAAATGATCTATCTAATCTTTTTTAAATATGTTTTTAAAACTTATGAATCTCTTAAGTTACAAATTACATTTTCATCATGATTATAAAAATGATGACACATATGATTAAAATAATTTTTTATTTTTATTTTTTTTTATAAAAAAAAAAACATAAATGATCTAGATAATCTTTTTAGAATATGTTTTTAAAAGTTAAGAATCTCTTCAGTTACAAATTACATTTTCATCATGATTATAAAAATGATGAGACATGATTAAATTTTTTTTTTAATTTTATAACAAAAACAAACCTACTAACAAAATTAACAAAAATAAATGATCTATTTAATCTTTTAGAATATGTTTTTAAAAGTTATGAATCTCTTAAAGTACAAATTACATTTTCATCATGATTATAAAAATTATGACACTTATAATTAAAATAATTATTTATTTATTTTTATTTTTTCATAAGTATATGCATCGCATTTTCTTATTATATGTGTCGATAGAGAGTATATATTGTGTTCGATTTCCTTTAAATTCGAATTAGTTTATCCATTGACTAAAAAATTAATCAGTTTTTCCAAACTTTTACATTAGACATTTTTGTTATATTTTTCTTATATTAAAATTCATTTATCTTGCATTACATTGGCTATCAACTTGGGGTCTTGTTGCAGTGAGGTCGGCCGGGTTTTTGGTATTGGGAAGGATCTTAAATGCATATAGTCCCCATGTTACATTGACTACAACATCATCTTCAACTTGCTTAGACTGATCATTAATAATAGAAAAAACTGTAACCATATATTGCATTTGAAACCATATATACTATACTTAAACATAAATATATGAACTGCTAAACATAAATTATATATGATCTATATGTCAGATTAGGAGTATCACATTGAGGATTTAATTTACCAAGATCTGACCGATTTTAAGGCATCGGCTGTTGGATCTCACTGCCTTCACCACCTAGTGCAGTTCCCCACAATTATTGAGATTCTTGTTCTTGATTACTGGCTGAATAATAGTTATTAGTCATCCTCCTGTGGAAAAGTCTATGAAGGCCATGAAGATTGAGTTGCATACTTACATTTTTGTTCTCAGGTTAAGTTCTTGGCTGAGCAGATTACTACTAGTTCATAATCATATAATGATCTCAACTCTTTTTCATTTTTTCATTTGTCCATCCTCTTTCAATTGATTTTCATTTGTAGTGCAAGCAACATCAATATACATATGGTACTGGAGCTGTCATTTGTAGTGCAAGCAACATCAATATGCATATGATACTAGCGCTGTCAATAACAAATTCTTGCTATTTTCCATTTTCAAAACTTTTTCAAAACCAGCAACGAATTTGATTTTGCAAAATTATTTATAACTTGTCAATAAAAATAACAACAAAATTTTACAAACTACGTCAAAACTACTTTCAAAATAGTACAAGTTACATTTTCATTATGTATTAATGAAAATTAAATATTCATTATCCCACTAGGAACATAATGTTTTAACTAGTTAACCATATTTGCAAAATCTTGATAAGGTTTAAGGATCATGGGGTAGGTTGTGCTCAACACGTGTATAGGAAGTATTATATATGTTTTACATAATCAACCATTATCTTTAGGTGGTTTTATGGCTATTTTAAAGTATTAAGTAAATATATTATTTGGTAGGCTTTAAGGAGGATATGGAGGTGTAGTTTTGATTCAATTATGTGTGGATGTGTGTAGTGTAATGTTTATTTTTGTGTTTGATTAGTATTTTTGAGTTTTTTTATGACTATATTAAAGTGAGATAAATATATATATATCATTTGGTAGTCGATAATATCAATATAAATTTTGATCTATATATGTGTGCACATATTAGGTAGTACCATGTATTCTTGATATGTTGATTGAAAATGCCCCTTGACTACTTGAAGTATCAAGTAAATATATTACTTAGTAAGCCTTAAAGAGAATATAATGATAAGATTTGATCCACTTAAATATATATGGAGGTAATGGTATCCATGCCTCATACATTCAACCATTACCACTAATTCACTAGATATCTAAATTCATTTTAGAATTCCAAATAAAGCTTTTATACTAAAGGCAATTTCACCATTAAATCATATGAAGTTATAATATATGTGCTTTTTATTCTCTTTGAGGATTAGTATACCTGCTAATGCCGACAATGTATATTGCGTTCGTTTTGTGTTGAATATACATTAGTTAAATGTAATTGACCATAATTTTTACGCCGATAGGCGTTATTTCCTGAGGTCAGGTTTGAGAAACACTGTACACTTTCGTCGTCTGTCAAGCGAATTAGAAGCCGCCACATATTTGCGAGTAAGAAATTGCCACGTTTCAAATAGGTTTTGTGATAAGGTTTTAATGCTTTTTTGTGTGTCCAAGAAGTCTTCCTCCACTACGACATCTAGATCTGCGACTACCTTCTTCAATGGAAACCCAGATTGCCAGAGCAATGGCCCAAACAACATGAATGAGGACGATGACATCTCCGAGGGAGGAAGTGGATCCACCACGGGCAAGGCCTTTGAACTTGTTAAGGTCAATGAAGAGCAAAGGAGATGGCTGGAAACATGCGAAGATATTGAGGTTGACAACCTCATTAACGTTCGAGACGCTCTCGATTCACTTGAGGAGCAATTAGCATTTTTGCAAGTCAGTCACTCCTAACCAAGTTTCTGTTTTTTGCAATTTTATTTATAATAATAGATGTCATGGGCTTTTCCCCTGAATGTTGGGATCACATTCTCTGTTTTTGCTTTGTTTCTGTACTGTGACTTTCCACACGGAAGATAATATAGGTTCCATATATTCCAATGGCAGATAATAGAATTTTATAACCCTTTCAGGACATGCAATGCCGTTTAGCAGAGATAGAGTTTTAGATGTTGTGAACTAATATTGGGTATTATTGAATGAGATTTTTCAAACTAGTCGACTGTCATGAAATTTAATCCATTTGTTCACTAAATTTTCCCTAGCTGGACACAATTTTGTAGTTACAGTGGACTTGTTCAAGGTACACGAAGCTTTCCATTGTTAAAGTAGCTTTCCCTGAGACCCTCTTTTTTAGTTGGCCCTTTGTTGAGGAAGTGGGCTCTAACTTTGACTTAGATGCCACAACTGAGGGGTGTCTATTATGGCAAATTTTCCTGGGATATACTGCATCTGTGGCTGTCAAGGCTGGTTTTAGATGCGGCAGTTCACTATGTTGGCCGCATTGACAGCAAAACATGTTTCGGGGTCTTTGAAAATGGTCCTAAGCATAGAAAGTGCTTCGATTTAACACTAAAACTCACATGATAGCTCTCCCTCATACATATTAACCTTTCCACTTTCAGGATTTAAAAATGATCTGACTTGCAGTGAAGAAAGCAGGATTCTTCAATCTTTTATCACTCCAAATTTCAGTTCCATGCATAGCTCAATCTATGCAATAATTCTCATCTCTATATCTACCTGCAAGCAAATTATTCTACAGTATAACATGTATTTAAAATTCAGAAAATAGTGGTACAGACTACAGTTAGGGATTCAATGACCCATAAATTTATGTGGAGAAAACCCTATTGGGGTATAAAATTCCACCTACAAAATAGGCTCCGTCAGAGTGTATAGCGCTGCCATCAAAATTACACAGTAGGCGCTCGAACATAGTACATTCGGCTACTGTGTAGGAGGCTCAAAACAGAGAAACATTCAGCTCTGGGTTTCTGTCTAAAAAACATAGAAATCATTCAGCTCTATGTTTCCATCTAAAAACTAGATAAACGTCCAGCTTTGTGTGTACAGATCGTTCCCTCTATCTTCTTCCTTGCTTGACCATTTCATTGTTGTGACAGTTTTAACATTACGTACTTTTCATAACATTGGAAAAATAAAATATTTCAATAACCCACATTGTTTTCCCAAAGTTGAAAAGATTTCTTTTGCATATGATCCATATGGATCAGACCTCCCCCATTTGGGTGTTTTTGGTCCCCCAAAACATATTTATTTTGGTAACAAGTGAGGGAATTTCTCCACTACATGCTGCAGCTTATACCATTTTGCTTTGCTGAGTTTTTGTCCTTCTTAACAAATATGAAACGGCCCGATATATTCACTGGGCTTGATGAATTTGTTTGTACTATTTGCATCTTGGTGGTTATGTCCAACCAAATAAATCCACAAAAAGCAAACCTTATCTCATATAACAAAATTGTTTCTTGCCCAAGCTGCAACAAGATATTATGTCAAGATATTATGAAAAGATATTGTGTGAGACGTGATTTCTCATTTGTAAAAGATATTATGAAAACATTATCTATATAATAATAATCAAGACAATAAATTATGGGTGTAAATAGTTTGTAAGAAGATCTCCTTAAACTTATTATTGATTTATAACTGTGCAACCCTTCCATTTTTGGCAGCGTGGAGTGAGAATGCCTAGGAAAAACTAAAACAAGGTTAATTGCAGTTAGAATAGAACCAAACTCAAAAGGTCCATAATGACCTTCATTGAGAGAATGTGAAGGGACGTTGAATTCATTTAATACAATAAGTAAAAAGTGAATTTAGAGCAACAAAATCGTTTCCGAAGCTGCAGTCATTTCATGGAATAAAGTGTCTTACCCAGAATTGCCATTAGCAATGCACTACATAGACATTTAGTCCTTCCATTGGTAGTAGTAATAAAAAAAAACTTATCTCTTTAATTATACCTATTTTTAAGACTATTCAGTCTTCATAATTATAATATTACTATGTTCAAACTTAACAACAAATGGTGCCTAAATACCATGCGAATAACAATCTGCCATTGTCATTCCAGTGACCATTGTTTCTTTATCTTTTATGGCTTTAGTCTCTCAAAATCTTAGATTTCCTAGAACTAAATTTTAAGTTCCATGTGTTTTGCACTTTTCTAGAATTTTAAGCTAAATTTTGCTCATATCTGAATGCATAAGTCATGTGCAAACACATTTGTCTTTCAAGTTTGAGATTCCATGCCTTCCACGGTAACCAGTATTGGATTTCATCTTCATATGTAGAAATTTTTTGCAAATATCTACTCCTTTATTGACCTCAACTCTATGCTTAATGCATCATGCATTCATTTAATTTCCAAAATTTATGTTTCCAGACTGACTCATTAGCCTTCAGAACATCTGCCTTTCTATTATGAACTTTTGTTGTTTAAAGAATCGATTCAGACAATCTATCTGAAGAAATACAAAAACCCCAGATAACTTCCAGCTTCAAATCTAAATTTCTGAGTGATGAACTCTAAGCTAAAATTATTTAATTTAGATTTTTTTTTTAGTTTGGGAGGTCAATATTCTGATCTAAATTCAATGCTTTTAGTCTTCAAATTCCTCGGAAAGGATATCAACTCTACTAAGCTAAGCTACCAAAATTTGTTTGATAGTCAAGCAAAACATTGTTTGCCATGGCTAAGGTTAAAAGTGAGCTTTGATATAGCTAATTGAGATAAGATTATTTTGTAAAAAGTCAAACCTTAATTGTTAACTCAGTCTTCATTAATTAAAGGCCAGCCACTATGGTGGTGTGATTGGAAATAGAACAAAAAAAACTTTAACTAAATACATTATTGGTTTAATAATACATCATTGGAGATGGTTCTAGGTAGCTAAACCCTTGCCCAATAGGAGATGGTTTACTTAAAAAGATTTACAGATTAAATCAAAATAACAAACTTTTGGCATTTTAGGGTTCGCAGCTTGTAGAAGCTTAACCTAGAACTTAAAAAGGTCATATTTTTCCAAGTGACAAATAATGGGTGGCTTGCATGTTGTTGTGACATTAACTCACATGGGTATCATGCACTTTTGGTTTTGTCCACTTGCCAAAAATGCATGTTGAAGAATCAAGTCTTCTTCTTGTAGATAATGCCTACCCATCTCCTTATCATAGAAGGATCTTTGTTAGTGGATAAGCCTTTATGTAATATGATGTTGCTGTGCATTCCAGGAGTGATGTGTGCCGCAAAGGAAAAAATACAATCTATTGCAGCAAAAATGAAAAAAAAATACCTTTTGTGTGAAGAGATTGGAATGTAAAGGCTAACACAACATAGGGAGGCCTATTATTTGTGCTCTGTAGGAATAAAGAGGACAGAAGGATACACTGGAACTGTTCTAGAGTGCACTGATATGAAATTTTCAATGTACATCCATGTGAGTTGGATCCCTATATTTAGAGGTGGATCCCTAGATTGACATGGGCATGTTTTCATTTAACTTCAACCTTTCAACTAGAGAAACTGCATCTTTATCTTTCCCTTCTCTGGCTACTACTATTTTTATTCTATTTTCCATTCTACTACTATGTTATGTCCAACCAAATAAATCCACAAAAAACAAGCCTTCTCTCATATAAAAAATCTATCCCAGGTCATCATAGAGAGCCCACTCTTGAATCCAAAAGTTAACTAGAACTATATTATAGCCTTGACCTGTAAACCATGTTGATTGAGAATACAATAATGTATTGTGAATATTCCAGATTCTATTATGGACAAAACCCTAAGTGACTTTGAAATTCAAACACCGGAGTGAAGAATCCATTAAAACCCCAATTGAGGTTTGAAAACGCAGTAGAGTGCGCACAGTCCAGCGAAAGTTATTTTTAGGAATATAAACAATCCAATTTTATAAATCAAACCTGGCCTCCACAAACATTTTGCAGCAATATTGTCAAACTTGGAAATGATGTGCCACTCATACATCTCTCATTTTATAGAGTGCCAACAGCGTATGGTTCCCAACCCTTTTTGGCATGCTCCAAATTATGGAAATTCTATGGCTCTCTTTGGAGGCAAACCATACAATTTTAACATGCCTTTGCCACCTTTGTATGAGATTATTAATTTGGGTGGATCATTATCAAGAATTGTTTCTGTTTCAAGTACTGCAAAAAGTGGGTCTACTTGCAATAATTCAGATTCCTTGCAGGACACACACATAGGCTCAAATTTTTTTGGTGCTTTTAACATTCAAAGTGCAAAAGGAAAAAAATGCCCTTTCTTATATGGATTCTCAGAGGAAGCACCCTTCAAACCAGTAGGAAGCTCAACATCCGACTTCCATAATCATCCAGGTATAACTTTATAAGCTATTCTTGGCATGGTCCATTATCTCTTTTGGAAACAACATCGTTTTTTCCTACATTTCTATTTTACATAAGTTTTTTTTCATGCATTTGTTTGCAGCAAGGACCACCTGGTTTTGGATTTCCCACTGCATTGTCTGAAGTTGGAGGATCAAATTCTAGCACTGCTTGCTGCATAGGAAATACTAGCTCTTTGGGAAATGCAGCAGGATTAGGAACTGCCCCAGGTGGTGGAACTAGAGGAGGTAATATCAATTTAGCAAGCATATGTGTAGAACCTTACATGGCTATGATGCCACATAATGGCTATCCTTTCGTTTTCAATGCACATGCACATTTTGGAGCCACATTTAATGGAACTTCCATTCATATTGAGCAACAACAAGCAACACCATTTTTCAACAGCCCCTTTTATGCAACACAATTGTTACATCCACCAAAAGTCCCAACCTCAACCTCAACCAATTGTTACTGATTTCCATTTGAAGTATGAGCTTCCACCACTTTACTCTCAGGATGCAACAGATATTGAATCAAGTTTCACACAAACGATGTTTTCTCTAAATTCATTAGGTAGTTTAATAGGCCATGTATTTGAAAAATCTATAGATACCAATCTTGAAAAACTGAAAATGTCATGGTTTTGTACTTTTGTACTTTAAATTATTTTAGTTATGTTTGGTAAATCAATTCAATTCCTATTGCATTCATATTCCTTTTCTTTTTCCTAGAAGTGGGATGATTGAGACCTGCTCCTCCAGATTCATGCATGACCTTTCAAATTCCAAATGTGTTTTACTCACTCCCATTGATTTGTTGGAATAAATAGAGAATGCCCAAGTGCACTACTTGGAGTTTGCTTTGTCATCAAGAAGATCGTACATACATTCTTATGCTCTTGCCTATCCAGGTACGTAGTGCATGCATCCTTTTCGTGTGTGCATCCTTGCCACATTGGTGTGTGCATCCTTGCCAAGAATGTTAGACTAATGACCATCATTGATCCCTCTTTGATTGCAAGCTTCACCATCAGATATGGATAGACTAGGTGAATTATGATAGATATGAGTGTCAAATTAGGCACAAAGAGAGAATTGAAAATGTATAAAACTAAGATGTTTGCATATCCTTGACACAAAATGAAACCAATATTTTTGTTGTTATCAGTATTATTGCTAGAACTATTTTTGAACTGGCTTGCAAAAGTATCTGAGGCTATAGTTCTTGTTGTCATGAGATTTCCATTTGCAGTTTATTACACTGCATATGATGTAATGTGTCGAGCTGGTTAAAGGAAATTGTTAAATAAAAATTAGGTATTAGACACAGACCAAAGGTATAGATTTTGCATATGATTTCATTGTATAAATGCTTAGTGATTCATGTTCATATAAAAATAATTCATGCAAAAATCACAAGTTGAGTTTAGAGGTTGATTGTTTGTACCTTGTAATGTTGTTTGCACCTTGTAATGTTGTTTGCTCCCAAGATCAAAATTCTGAAAAATAAAAATAAAAATAAAAATAAATAAAATAAAATAAAATTGTGGAGAGTGGATTTTATTATGTGTCCATACTTTGGATTTAGTGTTGTCACACATGTTAATGCTTTTAATCCTTGATTTCATTCAGACATTGATTGTGACAGGCAACAATTGATGGATCTACAGGATGTAGGACATATTGCTCCATTGGAGAATCCAAAGTCTGTTGGTCTTTTTGCACACTTGTTAAAAAAAATTCTGCATAGTCTATTGGTCTTTGTAGATACACAATTAATTGACTGTTGCCAACAATCTATTTGTCAACTTGTATAGAGGCCTTATGTTAACGGTTTGTTGCCTTTTAAGATGTTGAATAACTACTTATTGCCCTTTAATATGGGTTACTTATGATCTCCTCCATTTCTGGGTTTCAAATAAGAGCTACTTAATATGTCAAATTCATGTTCCACAGAATGTAAACTAAATGTCAACATTGGATACATACATATACATTATTTTTAATCTTTTTAATCTTTACATCTATGTTTATGCTTTTTTAGTTTATATTGTCTCTTTTGTATTCCTGTTGAAAGTGTTGGAATGTAACTTGTAATTGATTTCAAACATCATTCCTTCTAGACTAACTAAACTATAGTTCAAATGTGTTTAAAGTCATGATTTAGAAACAATACAAACTGCCTTATTTCTATTATTGTAGTTTATCATTTTTTCATTTATAGTTGTTTTTGTTCTATTTTCCATTAACTGAATTACATGGCATTTGTTTCATAAAGGTTGTGATTTGGAATTAGCATAGGCCATGATGATTAGGATGGTTGAGATATTTGTTCATCAATACCGCTCTATGCTCAAAGAAGGGAGCTTGGTAATGAAACTGGTTACGTTGTTGGAATGGAAACATGTTATCCTGAGCCTAGAAGTGTAAATATTTATAATAAGGAGACTCTGAAATTACAATCCAAATACAACAATGAAGTCAAGCACATAGGGGTTATGGGTCTGTTATCCTCTAGTAGCATACTCTGTACACAACTCTACTATCTAAGTACGTTGTCTTTCAAAACTTGTGTTCTTTCTGCATGAAATGTCTAGGCTTAGTTTTGTCTACTTGTAGAATAACTTGCTCCACTTTTCAAAGAGGTACTTTTTCCATAATGCATCAATTACAAAATATTTTTGACAATGAAGGAACATGGAATTTTAGTTCATGTAAACAAGTTATTTCTAGAGTGGATGATTTTTCAAACTTGCTTCTAACTGTTCTTGCTGACCAGGTGTTTTATTAAACTTGCTTCTGACTGTTCTTGCTGACCATGTTTTTTTTTTTTTTTGAGGAAGGGATAAGGCAATCGTTATGAAATTGTTAGGGTTGTAAAATGTACCACTCTTTTTGGACTACTGTAAAACAGAGACTAGACTTTATTCCAATGGTTAACTTAAGAACTGGGTTTTCTAGTATGTTTTACAATGCCACTATTTGTAATATTTACAGCATATAATAAAAAATTAGCAAATGTTAGATGTCATTCCTATGTTTCTCATTCTTTTCCATATTCAGGTTCTTTTTATTATCACCAACTTAAAACCAGAACATGAAATATTTTTTCTCTTACCTTGGGAAATATAATCTAAATTTGTGAACACTGAACGATGAAGTTGATATCAGAATATAGGCAAGTGATATGATTAATACTTTGTTGGGCATTTTTCGAACATTGAGATTTTTGTTGGGATCACTATGTTTTTGCATATGTGATTGAGGTTTTTCTTCTAACACTCAAGGAAAAATTTAGTCTATGGACTATTTTTTATGGGCTTTTTCCCAAAACACCAATTCGATTTTAGTTTTCCAACAACAACTTATCGGCGTATCATTGCACCTTTTTGGGGGCAATTGCTAGTTTAATGTTTTTCCAAAGTTCTACATTATATAATTGTTTTTTATTTTTTAATCCATACCATTGGTCACTCAACTTGAACTTTTATTTTGGAGTCGGAGGCAACGACGACCTTCTTGATATTGAAGAGGTTATTTAAGGTCCCTAGCATGTTTATTAATATTGAAGAAGCTATTATGTTTATTGATATTGAAGAAGTTATTTAATATTGAAAAGTTGTCAAATTTGGTTGCATTCATAATTATAAATAATAAAAATCAAAATATCATAATAATAATATGAAAGCATTCACACAAAATTACAAACAAATTTGATCATGCTAGTTTTCAAACATAAGTAATGCTAGTCTTTAATTTTTCTTTCACAAGTCTATGAAGTCCATATAGTATTCATACACTATGAGTCAAATAATTTCATATAAACTTAAATCTTAACTTGTCTCTTTGGTGCTTCAATTGCATCAGTGTACTAGTGGGAGTAAATGTGTGAAAATTCATATCTATGTTTCACATATCATAGGCCCACTTTCATAGATTTTTGAGCTATTTCCAATGTTTCACTTATCCCTCACACCATCCTACCTTTAATGATTTTAGAGCTATGTTCATAAATGGATTTTAAAGATTTCAAAGCTATGTTAAAAAATGATAACAATAATAATATGCATAATCAACAATAATCAGCATTCAAATAAGGAAAGAGAAAATGAAGAGGAGAAACACAAATAGCGAGTAGAGAGCATAACCAAAAAATCAAAGGCAAGAACAATTGAAAGGCAACATAAATTTAAGAGAATAAACACAAATAGGGAGTTGTTAATTTTTCGATTCACTAATTCCTCCATCAATAATGCCATACCATAGATAGAGGAAATGACAACATGAAAAGTAATGCCATAGACAAAGGAAATGGAAACAGGAGGAGATGCTACATTCCAAGCACTATAATATGATTCACTGAGATAGATGCTACCTGGCATGAATTCTTCTGCAAAATGTTCTCAAGATCTGTAGTACAATCACTTTGGTATAATACATATTATTTTTTCAGTTTAGATGCTTATAATTAGCATGCCTTAGAACTAGTTTATACAATAGTTTTGTAAGTAGTGTACCTTTGCTTGGATACATATCCTTTGCAACACTACTCCTCATCATTTTGAACTATTTTTCTCTCATGACTTTTTCCCAAGTCGACAAACTAATCTAGGAAATAGGAACAGGTCTTTATATCAACTAATCTAAGGGGATGGTGTCGTGTATAAATTGATCCTAATGACTAGGGTTGGTAACCAACATAATAAATTAGATAGAACACTAGTATTAAGACTCCTCAAACACCAATTCATACATGAGAGAGATGTTTTATCACTCACCCAAGCAAGCAATTACGAGAATGAAATAGGAAGGAAAGAGGAACTTGTTTCCAAAGTTCGATCCTCACAACCCATGCTTTCCAACTCCAATTTGTTTCACTCCAAAAAGCTTGAAACCCACATAAGAGCCACTAACTCTCCTCACAAGCCTTATGAAAGTGATATAAATATTCACCAAAGAAAAAACATATACAAATCAACCCTATAGTTAACAATGTTCTTGAAAGACTAGTACTTTTCCATCTACCAATAACTAAAGGAAAATATCAAATGTTAAACATGTAAATGGGGAGGGAAAGAATGGAAATTCTATTAAGATGAAACATGATGAATGAAACATAGGTTACCTTTCTGCTCCCATGGCACCTTTTAAAGCCAAATACTGGGTTCCTCTGCACTTGATTCACTTGCAATCCCGTTTCCACACACTTGGTCTTCCGCAGATGTATAGGTCATAAATCATATGAGATGGATGGCTTCAACAAATTAGGAAAGTAGTGTTCATGGACAAGGGTTACTGTGGGTGAATGGGATAAATAAATTCATTAAGGGTAGAAGAAAATCCTCTAGCATAATAATATGAGAGAAATCCTTTATTTGGCCCCTCTTATACCTTTTTAATGAGTTTAGGATAGTTACATAGGTTACCAAGTAGTTTAGTGAGTTAGAAACCAAGACAAACCACCCAACAACTTCCAAAAATTCCAAAATTTTGAGAAATTTCATATTTTTTTATGATTTTCAGGGCCCATGTACCTTTCTCAAAGGAAACTAGTGTGGCACACTCCTTGCATGAAGAAAAGGAGCATGGGGTCTCAAAATTGGTCCAACTTCATTGTTTTTAGTGGGAGATGAGCTATGATTTATTCTAATGCACTTAAATCATCAAGTAGGGTCAAAATAAGCGCACGTCCATGCTTTATAGGTTTATATCTGCATACAATCATGGAAATTTAGGGTCATCTCAAGTTTGTCATCACAACATGAGGAAGCGCTATTTTGCACTATAAGTGATGCTCGCTAATGTGTGAGGTCAAAAGGGGGGTTCATGGATAAAATAAATTATACTTCTAGTGGAGGGTATTGAAGTAATATCAAGGCCGAAGTTCTTGATCATTGACTCCAAAAAAATTACCTAAATAGATATAAAGGTGTCAGAAATTTCTATTCCTTGAGGTGGGAATACCCATGCTTAGAAGTGATAGAACATGGTCACCAAATCAAGTACATTGCAGATCCATGACATACAAAAGATGTAACCACATGGCCACGAAGGGAGTACATAATGGATCCATGTGAATCAAGAGATCATATCCATGTATAGGTACATAGTGGATCTATGTCTCATCATATATCAGGAGAAAAGTTGTAACTATAATGAAGATAATTGGCTCTCCCAATAGTACCAATGTGAGATAACGTATGGTACAATATTGCATAACTAAGGAAATAGAAAAATGTAAGAGTGTTATTGTTGGCCCAAGGTCTTCCATCCAATCTGTCGAAAAGTATGAATCTTATCCATGTGAATAGATGATCTGAAGTTGAACATAAAGGACATTGTTTGATTACTAGTCATTGATGTATACCATTAACAAATGCAATAAAACCCATTGATAATGATAATGGGTATCAAGGTACCTAGGAAATTTTGTCAAGTGCAAATAGATGTCTTGGAGTTGAACACTTGTAGAATCCATCAAGCATGACACATTGATGTATTCCCACTTCCCAGCAATGTGGGAAATTTCCACTAATGACTACAAGCCGTAAGGTACTATATAGACTCTAGATCTCGTTCCCTGAGCATGATGCATTGATTTCAATGTGAAGAGATCCATTGGAAGGGAGGAATTAGGACATCCTTCATCAGCCAACACGAGGAAATATCAAGGACTGATTCGACTTGGAAAAATGGACTAGGACATTTTTTTGCAGAACGAACGACTGAGTACATCTCTCGCATGCACCAGATGTAAATAGTGCATGGAAGAGACCCTTCGAGCAACAACTGATAATGAAATATATTAACAAAGGTGAGGAATTCCATCAATGATGAAAATAGAATCCAAGGTACAATACGAATCCCAAAATGTGAATAGAGGTCTTAACATCAAACATTTTGGAAACCACCCAGTTAGCGGACAATGATGAATTCCATATATTGAGTGCAAGGTAACCTACCAAAGATGAAAACATGCCCAGGGTGCTACTACTCTAGGTCAATATCTTAGAGTGGTGAGTTGTAGTCGATGAGACGTGGACTGCTAATGAGAATTCAATGGAGACCTTCCACACTAGTGCGGGTACAAACACTAATTTTGATGATACATTTGAGAACAACATGACACTAGGGAATGGACAACATGCGAAGTTAATGCATCAGAGAAATGATCGACACAATTTAGGACATTCCTTGAACTTTAAGCATGAAAAAATAGTGACTTTGGTAGCACTTTTACACAAAGGGAACAATGATATAAACTTGTAATGCAGGAGACATTAATAGTTTCTCCATATGTTTGGAAAAGTAACCAACTTGAGGAGTATAAATTCGGGGATCATGGTTCAATTCTTGAGGCCATACTAAGACCCAATTTGTTGAGAAGACTTAAAACTAGTGCTTTGTTCAATGGAAACATGACTTGTTGTTAATAGATAACAGATATTTAAGATCTATTTGAATATTCTCACCATCATCATTTGTATTTGCATGCATTCTGCTTGCATGCATGCATCCATTCATCAGTATGGTAGTCTCACAACACCTAGTCCTTATTTTTTATCCCCCCTAGAGCATGTTTTTAGCCATCAGTAGCCCTCCTACCTACCTAGTGCACCTTGTTTTCATCATCTGGATACTAATGCACCCTACTACACACTTCTATGATTCCATCAGTCAGTTCATGCATTGATTGTTCAATTAACTGACTATAGCTTCCAGTTGTCTGTATCGGAGTGCCACTTGACTACTAACAGTCTGTCATGTGCCCTTGGAGTCTCCTTCCCTTGATTAGTGATCACATGCATCGGTTAGACTCAGTTAGACTCACATTTGACTGACCTTTGACTATCGGTGGCCACTACCACTGATTGGGTGATGTCTCCAATGCAGTCCAAGCCACACCTTGAGGGGAATTCAAATCACCTTTGGGGTAATTGAATTCATTCTATTGTACTCTCATATTTTTTTCCAGCTTAAAGCTGATGAATGGCATTACAGCAATTTTCCACATTCTTTGAGTTTCATGTGTGAATATTGATTCAATTTGTATTCTTCTTCTCTGCAATTATTGAGTGAAATTTGTGAGGTTTGTTCAAGCTGAGTGATCTCTCCTGTAGAATTTCACAAGATATTTCCCCTCCCTCTCTTTTTAAACATTTGATTTTTTATGTTTTATGTATTATAAATCCTTAAAAAGAATAAAATAATGTTATATTATAGTGCAAGAAATGAGTGTCACAAGGCATGCAACTATGTTCCAAGCACATGGAATACACCTATTGTCACGTCCCCTCCCACATAACCGACCAACGGAGGGAACATGATTGATATGAGGGGTGCTAAAATTCCCCTCTAAGGTTGTATTATCAAATTCATGAACATTTAAATGTATGTGCAATACATATTAAAAATACACAGCGGAATTAAAATCAATTATACACACACAACATGCATGTATCAACATGTTCATTACAGGCATAACAATAAACTCACGCACATAAATATACTCATCTTATGCTATTCATAGGCATCCAATTTCAATAATTCAAATTGGCTCATTCATTCAATTTAACATAAGCAAACAGTCACTCATAATACACAAAATTTGGCATAATTAAAAACAACAGTGAACACTTATCTTTTACTTGAAATTGTTCCACCAACTAGCTATGGAAGAGAAACGTTCCACCCAAACATAGGTTTATTTCCATCATCTATTATTTCAGCTGAGAGACCACCCCTGACATGGGCTATGTATCCACTGAGGAGGAACTACTCAGGCTCACTCACAGCCACAGGAACAATCACTCATGCTAAGCTAGCACATAGTTGGGTTTGTCAAGCATGCAGGGATATAGGGAAGGATAAAACTAATCCAGTGAGCTCAACTACAGAGGTATAGGCATCTCAACTGATCTCAGACAGTCGTGGCACCCAAAATACCTACCACACCCAACACAAGGAAGGTCCCATTCTCTGCTACACAGTCCCTCAGGTGCCCCTTCCCTCTAGTGCTTTTCAGGGTGGCCATAGAAAGGTCCAATTGGCTAGATCCACGTAGATTATTGCCTTCATTGGGTTTATTAAGCAATTCCGACCTCTGATCTCTCTCCCAATTCAATCCACTCTTGGATTTTCCCAAATTCTGGCCACATGACTCCCAAAATAGAAGTGAATTTCCCATCTTCCAAATATGATTTTTCCTATGTTTTTTTGGGCATTTGACACTCTCAAATTCCCACCATGGTTTATGTCTATGGATCCCCCATTGGATTTTGCTGCTTACAACAAATTCTGGGCATTTTAGGCACTCAAAATCATGGCTTCTTTCCTAGTTACGATTTTTGCAATTCTTCACTGTTGGGAATGCATAATCGTTGAGAATTGATGTTTGGTTCGTCAACAATGGAATGGGGATGATGGAAAAATGAATTTCCATGAGAAATTTAACTTTTGGGTGGAGTAAACTGAGCCTATAACCTGGCATACGAATTTTTGAGCTTGCCCATGCTCCATTAATTTCATGTGTTGATTTCTCAGCTTCCTCTTCCTAACCGAATTAAATGCCAGCATACTAATCAAGACGGGTTGTCAAGATGACACTTGGAAACAAATGATTGAATCCCCCAACCCCTCACCTCTCCCTAGTGGATACATTCAACCCCCTCATTTTTAGTTGCTTCCATAGCTAGTTCTTGGAATTTTATTTACATCATAAATATTTACATGATTTTACAATTCCCACGGTTTACTGACACATGGTTTACAAAATATAAAATACTTGCCTTTTTAAAGCCGAGCATTCACTAACGGGGCCTTGTCCTTGAGCTCCACGCTAAGAATTTATACATCGCGTATGCACAATATTTACACATTAAGCCAATAATTCCAAAGGTCAAAATGGGGGTATTACACTTATGCAAAAAAATGATGGGAAAGAGGTGGACACTCATCAACATTTTTCTTCCAGGGATACAATCCAGAATGCAAATGCAATGGATGCAAGTGATGAGTGACATAATGAATGCAATGGTAGTATGAAAGCTATAGGAAAGAATTAGGCATAGTCAAGCAAGTATCAATGAGCAAAGGCAAATGCATAATGAACAAAAATGGGAGCCTTATAGGGAATGGCCATAAATAAATGAGAAAGAGAGGCACATGGATTCTTCTCAAAGTCACTGTAAAACTAAAAAGGCTCCCAGGGCTATGAGAAAAACTTGACATGGGCACCAAAATGGAAGAGGGCGCTAACTGCGATGTCCCATGTTAGGTAGGCTCTTATGTAAAACTAGTGAAAAAATGCAGATAGATATGGATGAGACACCAATATCCAACAGGTTCGAACCTATGGCGAATTTGGTTGGAAAAAGGTTCAAATACATCATCATAGAGGGGATGCCTAAAATTATATGCATGCTTCCAAAAACACCTGATCGGATTGCGCAATGTGCAAAGAATGATACCTATGCAACCATGAATCCAACTTAAAATCCTATATTCAATAAATAACAATACCATGATCATATCTATAAAATATGAAAAGAAAGATCTGATATAGACCACTTTGGTAAGGGTATTTTCAAATTCAATGCCTTCAACAATATTCATTACCAAGGTAGATTCTACCATTTAAGACTCAAGAGCACCAAGGATTGAGGACCTATAATCGATATGATAAAACTACTGAGGAAGATTAAAGTTGGAAGTAATAATGGAATCTAAGAGAATAGACTTAATACCACATGAATCAAATAATATACTAAAAGAATCAAACTCATTAGGAACACCGACTTGCAGCTCAATGGTAGAGTCCAAAGACTCAAAAATACCATTGTTTCAGGATCCAAAAATAGCGAGATGAGTATCAAAAGGAAAATTGGGAATTGATTTGATTGCAATTGGGTCAAATCTAGGGAGATGATTGTTGGAAAGGGCATAAACATCCGAAGGAATGTTAGACTATACCATAGTGTCTAGGAGGGGTGAATTTGAGGGAAGGATGTCATCCCATAAATAACACATGTCAAAAAATTCACTTGGACCAACAGGGTGGAGAGAAGGCTCCAATGCCCCTATTGGATTAATCACATGGTCAACTAGTGGACCCAAGTCCCAAGAAGGGAATGAATGTAGAGGATTCTTCTCAGCAGTAGCTGGACACAAGGGATATGAGGCCACATAATTCACTCATGGTAGGGTAGTGTCTAAAGAAACACTAGGAACATACAAAGGGGATGTTTGGTATAAAGTCAGGTAATGAGGAGGATCAACAAATGAAAGCTAATCAATAGAGACAATGCTCTTGTTTTGAGGAAAGTGCATCACATGAGCGTAGACACCACAACACTCATAGCATATACATAATCATGCACAGGGATCAAATTGAAGTCCAATGGGCCCGCCATAACCATAAAATCGACTAACATGGTCTTTCCACCTAATGTATTAGGAAATTGATGGAGAAACCCCAGAGGATCACTAGGTCTTTTATCAAAAGCCAACAATTGATTGACACTTGACACAAGGTTGGGATAACCCACACTCCAAGAATATGCAGATAAAATACTAATGGAGGCTCCTTCATTATCAATACATCGAAAAACGTTATTTCCTTTAATTTGAACCTTTATTTGTAAGGGTGCAATCGAAGGAATTTGAGGCCCAACTAGACTGTCCCAATCAAAGGAAGAAATCCTAGAGCTTGGTGGGAGCTCATTTGCAATGAATGGAGTCCCCCATTATCTAGAAGGTTCTGAATAGGAAGTGAATAAAACTTGAGTGATAACTACATCACTCTCCAAAGGAAGAGTGGGGTTGACTGAATATTGCATTAGTTCAACCATGTGAATCTTATCACTCTCCAAGGGAAGAGTGAGGTTGACCGAACATTGCATCGGTTTGAGCATTTTATCAACCAAAGGTTGAATGGGATTTTGGGAAGCTATATCCAACTCAAGAGTTGAATATATTATAGAAATTGTACCACACCCTTTGTACCTTTGGAATTCAAGGCAAAAATGAGTAAGGTGACCTCCCTCGCGAAGCGTACAAGGGAACTTGGGCTTGTGTTCTATTTGTATAGATTTTTCCACAACATCAATACTCTTAGCATGACTAACATTGGTTGATAGATTCCCCCCAACATGAATTACAATGGTTGGTTGCTTAGAAGTAGAATATTGTTGAGACATGAACCACATTCTTTGTAGTTGTACCCATGGAAGTATAGGGCACAAATAAGCAAGGTATCCTCCCTTGCAAAGTTTACAAGGGATTCACTCAAGATTATGTTTTCTAGGTTTTTCAACTGTATCAAAATTTCCAACATGAATTGCAGTGGTTGTTTGTTTCCCCCCATCATTACTTGCAACGGTTGGTTTCTTGCCCCCAAAATTACTTGCAATGGCTGGTTTCTTGCCCCCATCATGACTTGTAGTTCCTCATTGCTTGTATCTTGTATGACTTGTAGTGACTAGTGACTAGTGACTTGTCATTGATGTGACTTGCAGTGGTCAATGATGTGTCCTCAACATGAATAACAGTGGTTGGTGAACTATTTCTAGTATGAATTTCACTGATTAAATCCCCCCCCCCAACATGACTTGCAGTGACTAGTTTCTAGTCTCTAGTATGACTTGTAGTGACTAGTGACATGTCTCTAGTATCAATGACTGGTGACTTTCCCCTAGCATGAGTTGCATTGGTTGAGGAATTCCCCCCAGCATGACTTGAAATGGCTGGTAACATGCCCTCTTGTCTTCACATATTCTTCTTATTATTCATCTTTCTATTACTTTTAGACTATTGGTTACTAGTATCTAGACTTTCACCACATGAGGTAGAAGGAGGAGGACAAGATGTAACTTCCAAAGAAGGATAAGGGTTTTGATGCTCTTGACATACAATGACTACTTGAGAATCACTAGGAACATTCAAGACATTCAGAGTGGAGAACAAACAAAGTGGTATCCCTATAGTGAACCCAAGAAGATTCAAAGTGGACATTAAGGGAGGACCAACGTCTCCAACAAATGAAACAACACAAGTTTCTCCTTGAACAAGGGTCCCTTGGTTGCATATCCTCAAGAACTTTAGCCATATACTGTGATTCAAAAATAAGAAATATATAAGGCCTTCTATGGGGGTCGATAAATTGCAATCAACACATTCCTATAAAAGTCTCTCTAAGATGCAACCAAGCAAATTCACTATTCTAGAAATCAAACCAGGGTGGTTAAGTTCTTAGTTCAATCAATGAAGAGAAAACATGCAACTTATGAAGGTTAGTCTGGGATGATTAGGGTCCAATTCTAACTAGTGAAGGCGTGGGAGACAATTACATTAATCCTCATGCAACAATCACCAAGGATTCAAGTACTCTCATTCAGCGAATACCCTCCCAAGGAGATGAGATATAAATTCTACATCTGCCTTAGGTACCACAAGACTTTCCCCTTGCAGTCACCTAGGTGAAACCTAAGAAGTGAAACTATGGATACCACTTCGTGCTAGGTAGTCAGGCGGAATGGTCCTTGGAAGGGGCTTCTATGAATGAGCAAGGACTGTAGGACTAAGTCCTAGACCCGAAGTTTACAGTATCGTAGTGGTATCACCTCAAGGTCCCGCCACAACTGAACAACTCTCAAACTCACATAACCCAACTAATCCAAGTGTTAGGGGATACTACAACCACTTGAACTAGCTTAACCTATTGCTTGACATCTGTTTCAGAGGTGCTTTCCCGATAAGTACTTCATGTTGCTTATGGATTTTACACTCTTTATTACTCCTAGTTTCATTTTACATGGACTTGGATAATTTTCCTCTCCAAACCTACAACATCCAAGGCCCTAGAACCTAGACTACTATTGGCTTTATATCAAAGAAAAATGAGTCTAGTTCATTTTAGGTATGCTACTTTTAGAGGTTGTTTCTTTCTCAGAGCGATGTGAAAGTAAATGAGCAATGGATTTCTTAAATGGTATGAACATAAAATAAAGCTTATTCATTCACGTTACAACTTCTAACATTTACTCAAATGCCAATGAGATTTCAAAATAGATCAAAGAAAACTTCCTTTCATGCAAAGTAGTAGCAAAATGAAAGGACAGATGACTGAGGACTTTTAATTAAGAAGGCCTAGTGCATGCATGTTACAATGAAAAATGCAACTCACAATTCCACTTACAATGCCACAAGGAAAAACAATGTTGATTCACTATAATACATAAAAGAAACATTTAAAACTTGTCTTTTCACAAGTATTATACTAGACAATTTGAGAAGGAAATCCCTATGGGTTCTCTTAGACTCAAAAGGTATGGTTAGGTATACTAAGAAAGAAATAATTTTAAGACCCGTTTCACCTATATATAGAGGCAAAACAAAGGCACTAGAATGTACATATGCTTTCACTTCTTCATGCTAAAGTGAACAACAATAAATGCAAAAGGAGAAACAATGCAAAAAAACTCTTGAACCGTTCCTAATTCAAATCAATCAAAGTTAATCAAGCATCCAAACACCACCAAAGGTTTCCAAATTTGATATTGCCACTACCTAACTAGACTTATGAACCTAAACCAACAAACATCCTATAAAAAATAAGCATAAAACATGGAAAAACCCTACTTTTTGACCCCCATGCTTCTGTCTAATGAAGAAGGAATGTGATTATGCTACTACATCCACAAAGAAGTATGCGGGAACCATCTCCCACACACTTGTTACCATTAGAAGGAGCGTGGGACACCTAGGAAGTGCTAAAACAGTAAAAAAATTGCACTTTTCTGGAAATTCAGAGCAAGGTTGTTATATAAACCTAATGGATTGGAGACACCCAAAATTAGCTGAAAGAACAACCTACCAAGGCCCTACATAGATATTCATCCCCAGTATGGTCGCTAGTTCTATTGTGCGGAAATTGATCATAATGACTAGGGATGGTCACCAACATACTAAATTAGATAGACCATTGATCTTAATACTCTTCAAACACCAATTCATACACAAGAGAGATGATTTATCACTCACCCAAGCAAGAAAAACAAGTAAGCAATTAAGAGAATGAAACATGAAGGAAAGAGGAACCTGTTTCCGAAGTTCAATCCTCACAAATCCTGCTATCTAACCCCAATATGCTTCACTCAAACAATCTTCAAACCTACATCAGAGCCACTAACTCTCCTCACAATCCTTATGATAGTGATAGAAATATTATCAAAGTAAGAACATGTAGAAATCAACTCTATAGTTAACAATTCTCTTGAAAGACTAGTACTTTTCCATCTACCAATAAGTAAAGGCACATATCAAATGTTAAACATGTATATGGGGGGGGGGATATTAGAATTTTTTGTTAATATGAAACAAGATGAATGATGCATAGGTTACTTTCCCACTATTATGGCACCTTTTGAAGACAAATATTGGGTTCCTGTGCACTTGATTCACTTGCAATCCCATTTCCACATAGTTGGTCTTTCGTGGATGTAAAGGGTAGAAATCATATGAGATGGAAAGTAGTGCTTAGGGACAAGGGTCACTGAGGGTGAATGGGATGAATGAATTCAAGAAGGGTAGAAGAAAATCCTCTAGCATAAAAATAATATAAGGTTCCTCCTCTACTTGGCCCCTCCTATCCCTTTTTAATGAGTTTAGGATGGTTAGAGAGGTTACTAGGTAGTTTAGTGAGCTAGAAACTGAGACAAACAACCTAACAACTTCCAAAAATTTCTAATTTTTTAGAAATTTCGTATTTTTTGATGATTTTCACAACCCATGCAATTTTCTCAAGAGTAACTAGCTTGGCATTCTCATTACATGAAGCAAAGGAGTGTGGGGTCTCAAAATTGGTCCAACTTCACCGTTTTCAGTGGGAGATGAGCTAGGATTTATTCTAATGCACTTAGATCATCAAGTAGGGTCAGAATGAGGGCTCTGCCATGCTTTATAGGTTCATATCTGCAGATAGTCATGGACATTTAGTGTCATCTAGGTTTTTTCATCGAATAATGAGGAAGTGTCATTTTGTGCTATAAAATACGGTTCTGCAAAATATAAGGATGTAGCACTAATCCCATCTTCAGGTTTAAAATATAATGTGCAATTATTCTACTCACCTTAAACGAGGCAAAATATGGCATTGACAATACTGTGAATACCTTCAAGATTTGTGGTTGTTGTTTAGCTTCAACTTTTCAAGCCTTTGAACTACTTAATACACATGTATAGAATAAATTATCCAGCTACTGTAGACCTCCAACACTTATGGAGAAAATAGCGAGGGGGAGTAACACTACAAATGTTAAATGCTAGAAAGGTAAGCAATTAAGATGAACCCAATGACTCCTGGGGCTATCAACCTTGAAGTTGTAACTGACAACATCTGTGAAGGAATGAATAGTGTAACCACTTTGATCTATTATTTGCAACCACTATTATCTATCTTTAGCCTCTGTTATCTATGCCTATAGGAGTGCATGGATGGCTAATAGATTTGCATGTATAAATGGCTATTCAAGGACATGCAAGGAGTTACATCCATTCTAGGAACTATCTAAATGACTCCCCATTGTCTTCAATGGCATTCCCTTTTGTAGTGCCAATGAAGAAACATCTATGCATCTCAAGAACTAAATGGAGCTACAAATGGTTTTCTAAATGGAGTTGTAACATCTTTGCATCTCAGGAAGATGCACAAATAGCTATCTAAATGGAGCTGCAAAATACCTAAGGGGAAGTACTTTAACAACATCATTTGCATTTGCATATGGTTGATTCATTAGACATCGTTGCTACCCTATGTGAAAACAGATTGCATAACATGCATATGGAAAGGCATCTTAGATGCATGTGCAATGTAGCTTCCATGCATAGAGTGGAAGCTATGCAATTGTTTGTTTTTGTAATTATTTCAAATTGTATAAATTCCTACACTCTAGAGGATGGACAACCCATCTAAACCAATGTCATTGCTTTCATTTGAAAAGGCATCCATGAAGGGCGGGTGGGAGTTTTTTATTAGAGTAGAAGGCATTTCACCCTGAGTTTGATTTATTTTAATAATAGTTATATTTATTGGCGTAGAAGGCATTTCAACTTTTTTTTCAGTAGAAAAAAAACATACTATTGTTATTCATAGTGAATCAAATAGTACATCGATGATGTTGAGTCTTTTTTAATAAGACTGTTACAACAAAAAAGATACATATGATACTTTTCGTATCCACAACCTTGACGGCACTCAACTACCGCCATTATGGTGCATCAAAAACAAAGAAACTATTCCTCAATCCTTAATCACAAAGACACAAAATCTAAGTATAGATTAGTAAAAAAACCACATAGAACCCATATCACAGATATGGGAGTCCTGAAATTCTTTCCAAAATAAGTAACCAGTTTCGCCCCCCAAAGCCATTTTTGAGAGCTTGTCAGCGAGAGAACTGCAATGCTTGAAAATATGCTCAATTTTTTTTTTCTTGAAAAGCTGAATTGATGATCTGATCCTTTTGCACCAATGAAAGAGAGCTGTAACTTTTAAATTGTATTCCACCAATGAAGAAAAGCTGCAGACTCACTATTAGAAGGCATTTCAACTTATTTATGTGAAAAGAAACCAAATTCCCGTTAAGAAATTATTAAAAGAATCCACCCAAAAATGCTCAGCCCCTTATGGTGTGAGATGATGGTCACATGAGATGCGCAACAAGAAATGTGAGTAGTTGTTATCATTGTTTCTGTGAAGGACAAATAAATGTACACTATTAATGACTTGATTGGATATGAGATGGATATACAACATTTATGTAATGATGATCATGGTTCTTTGCATCTTATAGTCATTATAAGATGCACGTGTCCATGTGCAAAAGATTCACTTTATCCCCTGGAATTAATTAATAATAGTAGGGAAATGTTTTCATGTATGTAATAAGTGTAAAATGATGCTTTAAATAAGAAGAACCTGAGTGAAAACAAAAAATGCTTGATTTGTAAAAATAAAAAATGCATACCAACAAGCATCGTGGCATTGGAGACGAAGTTGTTGCTCATTTTCATCCTTGTTTTATTTGGTAGGGACTATGCTACCATAGCATACACCCAATGACATAGAAGTATTTGAAAACTATAAAACATAAAATGAATTCAAAGCTTATAATATGATTACATGAAATCTATGTTATTTGACCAAAGGATACCCTTATGAGTTTTTCAACAGATTTTGAAATTCAATTTGATTTTTGGTCTTTAACGAGTGCAATGGGTATTTAGAGTACTAAGCAATTGGGTTCAACATAAATATGATTTTTTCAACAAATTTTGAAATTCAATTTGACTTTCTCAAAGTTGGTCTTTAACTAATGCAATGGGCATTTAGAGTAGTAAGCAATTGGGTTCAAAATAAATATGAGGGAGCAATATGCATTTAGCTTCAAAATAAAGATGAGGAAATAACTCTATATAATATCCTCTTTACGATTAAATAAATCTCTTTATAATATCCTCATAATTAATAGCAATATGGATATAAAATATTTATTATGCATACATATTCTAATAAATAGTCTATTTTACCAATAAAAATAGAGAAACAAGTTACGACCAAACCTCTTGTGTCTAGATTCTATTCTAGAGTTTCAACTAAATAGATTCCATTTTAGTGTTCCAACTAAGTACCTAGAGGCAAAATGACGTAGAAGCTGAGAAACAAGAACAAATCTATGTAATGCATTTATGTTGTAATGCCAAACACTTTTATAAATCTGTCTCATATTTACACATATTATGTGTACATTTTGAATGGGCTTAACGGTAGATATCATCATTATCCTTGTTTTATATTTAGGAAGTTATAATATTATTATAAGTATTTTTTGATAATTTAATGAAGTGGGGGAAAAAATTATATTTATAGGAAATTCTAATATATATATTAACAACATTTTGGTTTATAGAGAAAAGATGAAAATATTCTCCATTATATAATATTTTTGAGTGAAGGCATTAAGTGGATGTAAGTTTAATAACTATTGAAAAAAATTTTCAAAAGAGTTTTAAAATGTTCACTTAAGTTTTGATTAGTGTTTTTTATTAATGATAGATAAAATAGGAGTTGTTTAAAAATTCGACGATTTGGTGAGATTTTCACCGGAATCCAGTGTTTTTTATTTTGCAAAATCTAAAATTAATTGTGTTTTAATAGTGATTTTGATGGTATAAACAGATTCAACACCATCAAAACCCCTGGGTCACCCAAAATTTCAGAGTTTGAGAGTTGTAACTAGGATTTTTAAAAATTTCTATCAATTTTTTTTTAAATTGTGCTAGAAAAATAAAAAATTTCCGTTTGTCTGCACGAATTATATATATATATATATATATATATATATATATATATATAATTTTACTGGGGTGTTTTACATTTTAGTATGAGGGATATGTTGTCACAAATATAACTTTATATAATGTTACAAACTATAAAAAGTAATTAAAAAAATTCATGTCAAGGTTCATAAAAAAAAAACCAACATAGATCCATTTTAAACCCATATGTATCAAGCACCAAGAGGGATCAAATTTCTTAGGCATAATTTTGTTGTGGACGTGTACAAAATTTAAGATAAAAAAAATTTACATCTCAAGAAATTGGATCCCTGTAGGTGCTTGATAATTCCATGTTTAAGATAGATATATGCTGGTATATATCTTAAGTTTTGATTATTGTTATTGATTAATGTTAGATAAAAATAACAATTTCTAAGTAAATTTAAATTATTATTGTAGCTAGTTTTTTCACACCAGCTCGTGCTAAAGAGCACCTACTAAGTATTATAGAACCCTTAGTAGCAGTTTAAAAAATGGATAATATGTGTGAGTGCAAATAAAAATAAAAACTAATTTAACTACTGTAATAAAGTAACAGATCAACATGAACCAATGAATAAAATATGTATTTTATATTATGTTGCAAATAATGGTTTACAATCAGAGTTTACCTCATAAGTTAAGGAGATGGGGGCCCTCGCAATTGTACAAAGAGTAGCGCTTCGGGTCTCCAAGGTTCCTTTCTCTTCTCTGAATGCTCAAATGGTGGCCAAGACTCGACTAGATGGGCACAAAATCTCAAAAAAGATAGTGTCACGTCCCCTCCCATCATACCAGCTAGATGGAGAGGATCGTGATGTTAAACCGGCATCTAGCCCCCATATCCATTCATTAAACTTTTTGATACAAAGACATGTATATGTGCATGCAATGGAAACACAACGGAAGTTAAGTAAATCTTGTTGATATCTAACATACATGCAAGATTTCTGTGACAGCCAAATAAAGACCTTTGCATAATTATAAAAGATCATATGGAAATGCATAAACTTGTAAAAACACAGCGGAAGTAAATTCATTTAACCCATCCACATACATTCATAATATTCATCAAATGGTAATTGCAATTTAACAAAAGAGAATACTTATCTTATATGAAAGTAGTCCCACGCAACTGGCTATGCAACTGCAACGTTCCACCCAACCGTAGGCCAGTGTGCTCCTCAATCTCTCAGCACCACTGCCACCCCCGAGCTGGGCATGTTCTCTACAAGGAACCAGGGAACAACAGACTCACACATAGCCAAGCATACACCAAGATGAGCCAAGCCAATCTGCAATTGGGTTTATCAGGCTGCTAGGACATGGAAGGGAAGAATTGCTAAGCTAGTGAGCTCCAGCACAGAGCCAGGGATAACCTTGCAAGATCTATCTAGATTGGCACCCACAATACCTACACACCCAGCACAAGGAAGTATTCTTTTCACTGCTGTACAATCCCTCAAGCCATACCTTCCCTATCTAGTGCTCTCAGGGTATGCATAGAAGAGTAACCAAAGCCCTCTTGATCTTCTTGAGAGGTTGTCTCCCCCACTAGGTTTATCAAGCCACTTCTGTCCATTACCACTCCAAAACTTCAACTCACAGGTTCAAACCTAAAACGAGGATGCACATAACAGCAGAACACAATTATGGGGCAGGATAATACGTTTTTATAGTGAGAGGCATGAGATGGGGTTTCAACTAACTCAGAAAAACGTGGGTAGACTCAAAACGTATGGGCACTTGGAAAATTCGACTGGGAGAGCAAAACCCATTCCAGAAAAATGCCCTAGGGGCAAAAACGACCTCTCCCTCAGTCCCAATTCGCGTCCCTCCTTCCCCAACTATTGCACAATACCAAAACGAGTTCCTGGGCATGGAAAAATGCAGGGTTATGGTGAAAAACGTGAGGATAAAATTCCAGTGAGCTCAGTCTGCGTGAGAGGAAGAACGTAATGCATGAGGAATTGCCTTAGGTAGCATTTCATGGGGGTTTTCTTGCCCAGCAAGCCAAAAATACGATTTTCAGGTTGATGGCTTGCCCATGCACGAAAATCTGACTGCCATACTTCTCCAATCCCAAGACATTAACTGCCCCAACCAATCTTTGGAAGAATTAAATGATTGGGTGCATGAGACAAAAATGGATAGTTAAGAGTCATGGGTTTTCTCATTGACACATGGGCTGACCCTAGTGGCTCAAGGGTTTGGTTATTTCCCCTCCCTACTCCTTGTAGAATCATGCCCCATCTCTTTTGTTGCATTGCATAGCTAGTTGTGGGTATTTTTCATTAAAATTTGTATTTACATGATGTTTCATTTACATTGTGCCCATCTAGCACAAGAGTCATAAGCATCTATTTTAATTGCCGTTACATAAATGCTAAATCAATGGTGGGGCCTTGGCCTTGAGCTCCTCACCATGATTAAATATCAATATTTACATCATTTACGATTTAATGCAAAGGGGGTCAAAATGGGGATGTGACAGATAGGCTAGAGTGCAATAGGAATTTTGGCAGCATAAGGATAGGAAGAGTGATACATGTATGTGAAATGGAGGCCCCCTAACACCTTTTATAGAAATTTTGGGTTGTGGAGTATGGACCCATGGTATTGGGAAACCAATAGTATTGGCTAGTGGTATTTGATGTTTTCCCTCCTTTTTTAATTTTATTTTGAATTTTTCCCCTTTTTCTTTTTTCTTTTTTGGGGATTTTAACCATTTTTTATGGATTACAACATTTTTTGAAGGATTTTCACTAATTGATGAGGGAAATAATTTTTTTTCCCATTTGGTTACCAATTTAGGGATTTTCGGAGGCCAAAAATGTAGGAAAAATCAAATAAATGGGTTACGTGACTAGCGGATGAGCTCGGTGAACAATTTTTGGTTGTTAACAGATTGTCCCTTGATGTGTGAGGGAAGAAGTTCATCATATGACCGATAGACATCATAGGTTCTGACTTTTTCCAGGGGTGTGAGCATTATGATGGCGGAGAGTAGAAATTGGTTGGAGACCGGAACACGTGCTTCATACAAACTGCAAGGGCGAAAACAAGAAATACATCACTTGAATAATGGATGAGGAACATACTCTCAAATATATGGACGAGGCAGGCATACCCATGCTCGTATACAAATAATGGTGAGGTCCAAAAGGGGATTTGAACAATACATAGAGAACTGATGTGTACATCATAATGGTCCAGAAGGGACACACATCTAGGACATACTCATGGTCCAACCATGATTGATCTGAAGAACTGATATATGGAAACAACGACATCCATCCTGAATGCGGTACCATACAACTGATGCTCTGTTGGATCTGAAGGTGTCCAACAACTGTATGGACTCAATGAATGAGAGTCAAAATCTCAAAGGTACACTGAACTACATCTAAATTTGTAACATCCCCAAATTTTGCAAAATAAAAAAAAAAAAATTATTAAGTCATTAATTACCCATTTAACATGAATAAATAGGATCAATACTCACAAACCTGCTTATCAATAGATAGTTGTTAACATCGACTTTCGGAGATTATTTTTGTTCAAGAACATGTCCTAGGCCATGTAACTACACTTCACTCAAAGCATGGGTATTGTCTATGGATTAACGTGACCACCTTTTACCAAGAAGTTTTTATTTAAGATTACTATTAAAGGGGGTGACAATTCCATACTTAAGAATATCGATCGGATTAAAGCAAGGTTACATGTTAGACCTAAATATAAATGAAGGCCTATGGTATTACCTTCGCGCCTCCCCTAGGGGGATAAACTTGATGTGATGACCAAACAAGTTCTTAAGGTGATGCTCCAAACTATAGTGAAAGGTTAAAATATCAAAATCGTGGTGGGTGATAGTTGTAAAGGTTCTGATGATGCCAAGTGTCTGCTCCATACGGACACCCTTCCAAAACCTAAGTTTCGGTCAAGCCCGAGCATTCCGTCGTTACGCTGAAGGTGGAAAGTGGCCTCTCGGCCACCTCCGGTGTGTGTAGATGTGCTGAGGCTTTGAATGAGGTGCCTCTTGATGTCGTCATCAAAAAGCCACTCCGGTAAGTGATGAACGTCCTGCTCTCAGCTTGCACTAACTTCTTCTATGACAAGTTTAATTTTTTTATAGCTGCGTTTCGCTTTGCACTTCATTCCATTTAAAAACAAATAGGGTTTGACCCCCAAATGCTTTTCCTGGTTTGTCGACAGGTAAGCCCATGGTGTAGAGAGAGAAGCCGTGGAAAGGATGGGATGTGAAAACCCCGGTAAGCCTCAATGGCACTGTCTCAAGCTCAGTAGTGTTGGGGCCTTAATGTTTTTAAGGGGTTTCTGTTCCAAGTGTAATGGTTATGCGAAGATTTCAGTCGGCCAGGGTTTTCGTTTGACAACAGAGCACAAGACCTAACATCTAGGCTCTGCTAATAAGGATGAAGAGTTCTTGAGTAACATATGACCCTTCGGGGGCTTAGTTGAATTTTTTTTTTTGTAATGGTATATGTAAACTTCTAAGGAAAGAACCCAATGGTTCTAAACGTCGTGGATGAAAAGCCTTCTGTACAGGGTTTATAAATGTTAATAAGATACGTTGATGGTTCCAACTCTCGAGTTACAGTGTATTCCATGCCATTTGCTTGTATGTCTGTAGGTAAATGATTAATAAATGGTCTTTATGTACATAATTTGTGAAACCCTTGTATTTACTATTACTTGAACAATAATGCCAAAAGGCATCTACATTCTGTGTGTGACTGGAAGGGTAACCTACGTTTAAGTGTTGAAGGGAGTGGGTGCGTCTTCAACTGCTTCTCCTTATGCAGCTATGCTGGGACTTAGGAGGGGAGCTTGTAGTTTAAACAGGGATAACCGTAATCTCGAGTTGCAAGTTTTTAGGTCTCGGTTTAAGGCTTACCGAAAAAAGTTGGGGGTTTTCTAAGAGATTTTGTATCTGTATAATTTATTCCAGGTTTTGTAAAGAAAAAGGAAAAGAAAAGTCCATAAAATATTCGTACATTACTTTCTCCTATTTGCTGCTGTTAAAAAGAAATATGCAACAAGGGTTAAATCTTTACCGTTTGCATGTGGCTTTCTTTAATACATGGTAAGAATAAAATTTGTGGATGTGGAAGCATGTAAACATAAAACATATCTAACTGCAACACTTTAAATATTGGATGTCTCTTGGTTTTTGTTTATTCCAAAAATAATGTTTACATGTACTTTATTTCGATATAGAATGATTTTGCACTTGAAAAGACATAAGAATATCAATAATCACATAATATGATCTACAGTTGTTAAAAGGAGATTTAGGTATACATTTGAACTTGTTTGCATGCCCTTTTCATTCATCTCTACTGTACACTCCTAGCTAAGCTTTTGTATCAGACATAGTAGAGATAAAGGAGTTTATATGTAGACTATAATTTTATTTCTGAAAATAACCTTGTTGTAGGTACTCCTGTAATTATTTCCCGTAACTCTGTCTATTTCCTTAGCATAGCTCAACCTGAATCCTACAGGGAAAATAAGACTTACATACATAGCAAGATGGAATGACACATGGTATAGTTAAGTATCTACAACCACAGTGCTGTAGATTGATTTATACATTATGTTGTAGCTAAAGGAAAAGTAGGTGTATATATATATATATATATATATATATATATATTGGTCATTATTCTTGCAGCTGTAAAAACCATATGCATATCTTATCTGTAAACAACTAGGTCTGTTGACTTCTACATGAAAACAGTATACTTATGTCTGCATAAACACTTATATTCACAGTATTTCTTTCTCCTAATTTTTTTGGATATTTTCTATCTCTTACTAAGCAGAGAATACCTTTACTGGAATACACCATCCTATGGATGGCAGAAAAAATACAGGTAGACATATAAAATGAACCTAGTAAAATTTCCTAACTAGTTTAAATCGAACCTACTGCATTGTCTGGTTTTAAAAATAGTCTCAAAGATGGATAAACATACACAATGCATAGATAAAAATAGAACCTATTACTGTAATAGCGTGGCAAACACCCAAGGGATTTTGTTCCTCCCAACCTTCTCATGTAGAGAAGCCAAGCTACTTGCCCTCCAGGACCCCCGAGCCTGTCCACTAAACCACCAGGAGAAGGAATCGGGTAGGATCCTGACAATATCTGAACCTTCAGAAAACAAAGAGACTTGCTGCTATGACTCTGTGCTGCATTCTGCACAATAACCAGTAGGCTTACTACTGCAATCTTTCACTAGCTAACCCTTAATCAAACCTCCTGTGGGCTCAGTTCTAACACCACAGGGTAAACTTGACTTCCTCCTGGGAAAATTGAACCCCTTGTTCAAGTTTTCTTCTCTTTTTAAAGAGTGCCTAGGTCTTTAGTGGATCAATTTTGTCATTAATGAGCCAACTACTCAGCCTCCACCTCTCTGGTGAGTCATGACCAAAATTATAGGGTAGTTGCCTCAAGCAACAGCTAGGACTTTATTGCAGTTGCTACCACTTGTCCATTGCCTCCAATACCAGATTCCTTTCCTCCTTGTGGACTAGTGGACACTCTTTAACAACCCCCTTGGGTGAGTGTCTCCTATTTTTCTTTATTAAATAATAATATTTGTCCATTACAATCATCCATGACCACACTTGGTCATTAAATACAAAAACTTTATAATAAAAGTTTAACATAATGTTTTCTCAAAAATACTTATTTGTCCAAATATTAGGGAGGTTACAAACACACCCTCTAAATCTCAACATCGTCCTCGATGTTGCTTATTCGGCATCAGAGCATTCCTGGAACAGAATTGGATATGCTGCCCACATATTACTCTCCAATTCTCGGGTTGCTTCATTTGGGTAAGGTGCTTCCATTGCACCTTTACCTGCCCTATGGTGCGATTCCGGAGCTGAACCTCCCTCCCGGCGAGGATATAATCCGGTTCCACCAGAAAATATTCTTCTGGTTCCACCTGTATGTCATTCAAATTTATAACATCAGTAGCATCCCACACATACTTTTTCAAAATAGAAATATGAAATACGTTATGCATTCTTAAGTTAGGTGGTAGAGCTAACTCATACGAAACTAGCCCAATCCTGGATAGGATTTCAAAGGGTCCACAATACCTGGGTGCTAACTTAGCACACTTTCCCACCTTGAATGAACTTTTCATGGGTTTTTACTCTAACAAACACATGTTCACCTACCTGAAACTCCTTTTCAGTTCGTTTCAGGTTTGCATAACTTTTCTGCCTGTCTTGTGCAATTTTTAAATTGCCTTGTACCTGTTTCACGGTTAGTTCCATTTCTTTCAACAAATCTGGTCCTAATACCAACCTGTCAACAGGATTACTCCATGATATAGGACTATTGCATTTTCTTCCATACATAATTTAAAATGGGCTAAGTTTGGCAGAAGCTTGATAATGATTATTGTAAGCAAATTCTACTAAATGCAAATAATCTTCCCATTTACCCGGCTGATCTTTAACATAAATTCTTAATAGATCTTCTAAAATTTGATTCACTCTTTCTGTTTGTCCATCAGTCTAAGGGTGAAAAGAAGTGCTAAAATTTAACTTAGTATTTAACCCTTTAAACAACGATCTCCAGAACTTACTAGTAAATTTCGAATCTCAATCGGATATTATTACCTTAGGAAGTCCATGCAGTCTGAAAATTTGTTTCATAAACACATCAACAACATCAGGGGCTTCATGAGTAGTTTTTACAGGAATAAAATGAACCGCCTTGCTCAATTTATCCACTACAACCATTATGGAATCATGTTGTCTTTGATTTCTGGGTAACCCTGTAATAAAATCAATACTAATTACCTCCCATTTCCATTCTGAGACAAGTAGTGGCTGCAACAAACCAGCTGGATGCTGATGTTCAGCCTTAACTTGCTAACAGCCAAAACACCTGGCTATGTATTCGGCCACCTCATTCTTCATATTTGGCCAAAATAAATCCTTCCTTAACATAGTTATAGTCTTTTGGTAACCAGGATGTCCTGAATAAGGAATTTTATGCACTTCATCCAAAATTAGTAGCTTCACCTTTGGTACATTTGGCACCTACAGCCTGTTCTTATACACTATTAAAACTTTATTATTTAAACTATAATTTGTTATCAGATTTTCTGATATACTTTCAGCAACCCTTTGTTGTAATTCTTGATCATTTTTATCAATTTTCACTCCTTCTTCCAGCTGAATTTCCAAATTTGTTTTGTAAGTGCTGATGGCTGCCACAAAATATGTTTTTGCATTTCTACTCAAAGCGTCAGCTACTTTGCTCTCTTTACCTTTTATATGTTGAATCTCGAAATCATAGTCGCTAAGGAAGGCTAACCATCTAGCATGCCTTGTGTTTAGATTAGGTTGATCCAACAAATACTTCAAACCTTTGTTATTTGTTAATAGCGAGAATTTTCTACCTACTAAATGATGGTGCCACATCTTCAAGGCATGTATAACAGCTGCCAATTCCAAATCATAGGTCGTGTAGTTCTTCTCATGAACCTTTGACTTTCTTGATCCGTATGCAATGACATGTCCCTCTTGAGTCAAAACACCTCCAAGGCCATCATTGCATGCGTCAGTGCATACAATGAAGTCCTTGTTTGGATCAACGATTTTTAAAATTGGTGATGTACTCAGCAGTTCTTTCAGCTTTTTAAAACTATCTTCACATTTATGATCCCAAACAAACTTCTTCCCATTTTTCTGTAAGGAAGTGATGGGATTCGTGATCCTGGAGAATCCTTCAATAAACTTTCGGTAATAACTAGTGATCCCCATGAATGATCGTACACCAGTCACGTCCTTAGGGATTGGCCATTCGTTGATAGCTTTGATCTTCTCAGGGTCAACTGCGATTCCATCCTTAGATATCACATGTCCTAGGTACTGTATCTTATCCTTGAAGAATTCACACTTACTGAATTTAGCATAAAGCTTATGTTCTCTTAAAACCTGCAGAATTATCTGTAAATGCTCCTCATGTTCTTCTTTTGTCTTGGAGTAAATCAAAATATCATCAATAAAAAAAATTACAAACTTATCCAAGTATTTATGCAATAAATTATTCATTAGACACATAAAAGTTGTTGGAGCATTAGTTAGCCCAAAGGGCATTACTACGAACTCATAGTGTCCGTATCAGGTCCGAAATGCAGTTTTAAAGATGTCCTCATCTTTAATTTTGACTTGATGGTACCCAGACCTCAAGTCTATTTTTGAAAATACCGCAGCTCCACGTAGCTGATCAAACAGATCATCAATGCGAGGCAAGGGGTATCGATTTTTAATGGTCATTTTGTTCAATTGATGATAATCAATACATAAACGTAAAGTACCGTCTTTTTTCTTAACAAAAATCACTAGTGCTCCCCAAGGGGACACACTTGGCCTTATGTAATTTTTATCGATCAACTCCTTCAACTGGGACTTTAATTCATTGAGTTTAAGAATATTCATTCTATAAGGAGCTTTTGAGTTTGGCACTGCCCCGGGTACCAGCTCAATAGTGAAATCCAATTCCCTTTTCGGAGGTAATCCTGGAATTTCTTCCAGGAATACATCTGAAAAGTCTCTCAAAATAGGAAAGTCTTCTAGTTTAATTTGATCTTCTTTAGACTTTTTCTCATCGTGAATTATATTTATAGCAAACATCTAACAACCCTTTCTAACAGATTTCTTGCTTGCATGGCAGAAATCTGTCTAACAGAAGTCTTCCTAGGGATCCCCCTTACTATTTCAGTTTCTCCTTTATCATTAATACAAGTAAAGGTCTTTTCAAAACAATTTAACACAACTCTATGCTCTTCTATTCAATCCATACCGATCAGTACATCATAAGATCCTAAAGGTAAGATATTTAATTTAACATGTGTCTTTAACTGACTCAGAAACACTTCACAAATTTTCACAAATTTTTCTACCTTTCTTTTTGTTCCTGTTGCTAACCGAACCAGCCAAGATTTATCAAAATTTTCTACCTTCAGTTTGCATCCTTTTACGAACTCAAGTGATATATAACTTAAACTTGCACCTGGATCAATTAAAACAGAAATAGGTTTACCCAGTAGCATACCTTCCACTTCAACCATGGACACTTGCTGATCTGCTTGTCGATTTTCCAGGGCTGCATGGATCCTGGGCATCTCTCTTCCGATATCACCCACTGTAGGTTCTTGTTGCACTGTTTGTATGTTGTTGGCTTCCCTCTTCTTGTTAAAACAATTTGAGGCATAGTGCGGTCCCTGACATTCATAGCATTTCACAGGTGCCTTCTGCTCATTGCTTTTTGCATTATTCGGCAGGTTCCTTGTATTTGAATTATTTTGGGAGTTGTTATGGTTCCTGTGGCCCCCCTGATACTTTCTGTTGTTGTAATTCCGCCTGTTACTTCCATTCTGTTTGCTGGAATTGAACCCTTTCTTCTTAAAATCTGAGTTGTTGGGTTTGCTTTTTTTCCAGTTGGATGATCCTTCCCTCTTCCTGTTCTGTTCAAAATAGAAGTTTTCCTTTCTCATGGCCTCCTCCAGGGTTTTTGGATTATCATACTCAATTCTGTCCTTTATGTTATATGGAAAACAACTCAAGAATCTCTGAAACTTAGGCTTTTCCTCCACAAAGTAAGGTACATACCTTAGCAGGCTTAAGAACTTGCTACATAATTCCTTCATACTCATGGAGCCTAACCTTAATTCATAAAATTCCTTGGCCTTTTCTTCATAATACTGTTCTGACAAATACTTCTTTTTAAAGTACTTCTTAAAAGTCTGCCAAGTTACATTCCACTCTTTAATCCCCTTAACTCGCTTAATGTCTTTCCACCATATGTCTACTTTACCAGTCAAATTGTAGATGGCCATTTTTGCTTTCAGAGTGTCTCAATAGTCATAGATATGAAAATATTTCTTCATACCAGACAGCCATGCTTCGGCTGCCTCACCTTTTTTAGTTTCCCCATTGAAGGTGGGAGGTTTAATTTTCTTTAACTCCCCTGAAATCTGCTCGTAAGGCTTAGACTTCTTCCTTTTATACCGGTAGTTCTCCTCACTATAATCACTGGAATACTTATACCTTTTTCTGTTACCATCCATCTCCGAAAAATAACTGCTATCAGAGTTTAGAATCTATGTCTTTTCCTGCCATTGTGGGTAGGACATAGCTCCCGATTCAGACTTCAAATCTGGTTGCTTTTCTCTTTCATTATTTAGCAATTTTTCTGTTAAGATCTGATTTAGCTCATCTTGAGCTTTCAAAATTCTCCCATTTTCTTCCTTCACGGTTCTTATTTCAGTTTTCGTACCTTTGATTGCCTCGAGTATTTATGCATTCTGATTTAATTCCACATACATACTTGCTTCTTGATCCTGTTCATGCTGTTCAAGATTACAGTGCTGAGATTTATCTCCAGTACTGGCTTCAGGTCCTTCCATACCTCCAAATAGTTAATACGTATGTACACCAAGTAAAAAGAAAATTGAGTCAGTAACCTGTGTTTCATCATTTTCAGTAGTGCTACTTCTGCGAGTTGAGCTTGTTCAGGCCTAGTGTCTGAACTTGGGCTATGATACCATATGTAACATCCCCAAATTTTGCAAAATAAAAAGAAAATTTATTAAGTCATTAATTACCCATTTAACATGAATAAATAGGATCAATACTCACAAACCTGCTTATCAACAGATAGTTGTTAACATCGACTTCCGGGGATTATTTTTGTTCAAGAACATATCCAAGGCCATGTAACTACACTTCACTCAAAGCATGGGTATTGTCTATGGATTAACGTGACCACCTTTTACCAAGAAGTTTTTATTTAAGATTACTATTAAAAGGGGTGACAATTCCATACTTAAGAATATCGATCGGATTAAAGCAAGGTTACATGTTAGACCTAAATATAAATGAAGGCCTATGGTATTACCTTCATGCCTCCCCTAGGGGGATAAACTTGATGTGATGACCAAACAATTTTTTAAGGCGATGCTCCAAACTATAGTGAAAGGTTAAAATATCAAAATCGTGGTGGGTGACAGTTGTAAAGGTTGTGATGATGCCAGGTGTATGCTCCATACGGACACCCTTCCAAAACCTAAGTTTCGTTCAAGCCTGAGCATTCCGTCATTATGCTGAAGGTGGAGAGTGGCCTCTTGGCCGCCTCCGGTCTGTGCAGACGTGCTGAGGCTTTGAATGAGGTGCCTCCTGATGTCATCATCAAGAAGCCACTCCGGTAAGTGATGAACGTTCTGCTCTCAGCTTGCACTAACTTCTTCTGTGACAGGTTTAATTTTTTTATAGTTGCGTTTCGCTTTGCACTTCATTGCATTTAAAAACAAATAGGGTTTGACCCCCAAATGCTTTTCCTGGTTTGTCAACAGGTAAGCCCATGATTTAGAGAGCGAAGCCGTGGAAAGGATGGGATGCAAAAACCCCGATAAGCCTAAATGGCACTGTCTCAAGCTCAGTAGTGTTGCGGCCTTAATGTTTTTAAGGGGTTTCTGTTCCAAGTGTAATGGTTATGCGAAGATTTCAGTCGGCCAGGGTTTTCGTTTGACAACAGAGCACAAGCCGTAACATATGGGCTCTGCTGATAAGCATGAAGAGTTCTTGAGTAACTTATGACCCTTCGGGGGCTTAGTTGAAGTTTTTTTGTTTGTTTGTAATGCTATGTAAACTTCTAAGGAAAGAACCCGATGGTTCTAAACATTGTGGCTGAAAAGCCTTCTGTACAGGGTTTATAAATGTTAATAAGATACGTTGATGGTTCCAACTCTCGAGTTACAGTGTATTCCATGCCATTTGCTTGTATGTCTGTGTAAATGATAAATAAAAGGTCTTTATGTACATAATTTGCGAAACCCTTGTATTACTTAAACAATAATGCCGAAAGGCATCTACATTATCTGCGTGAATGGAAGTGTAACCTAGGTTTAAGTGTTGAAGGGAGTGGGTGTGTCTTCAACTGCTTCTCCTTACGCAGCTATGCTGCGACTTAGGAGGGGAGCTTGTAGTTTAAACAAGGATAACCGTAATCTTGAGTTGCAAGTTTTTAGGTCTCAGTTTAAGGCTTACCAGAAAAAGTTGGGGGTTTTCTAAGAGATTTTGTATTGGGATAATTTCTTCCAGGTTTTGTAAAGAAAAAGGAAAAGAAAAGTCCATAAAATATTCGTACATTGCTTCCTCCTATTTGCAGCTGTTAAAAATAAATATGCAACAAGGGTTAAATCTTTACCGTTTGCATGTGGATTTCTTTAATACATGGTAAGAATAAAATTCGTGGATGTGGAAGCATGTAAACAGAAAACATATCTAACTGCAACACTTTAAATATTGGATGTCTCTTGGTTTCTGTTTATTCCAAAAATAATTTTTACTTGTACTTTATTTCAATATAGAATGATTTTGCACTTGAAAAGACATAAGAATATCAATAATCACATAATATGATCTGCAGTTGTTAAAAGGAGAGTTAGGTATACATTTGAACTTGTTTGCATGCCCTTTTAATTCATCTCTATTGTACACTCCTAGCTAAGCTTTTATATCAGACATAGTAGAGATAAAGGAGTTTATATGCACACTAGAATTTTATTTATGAAAATAAGCTTGTTGTAGGTACTCCTATAATTATTTCCCGTAACTTTGTCTATTTCCTTAGCATAGCTCAACCTGAATCCTACAGGGAAAATAAGACTTACATACACAACAGGATGGAATGACACATGGTATAGTTAAGTATCTACAACCACAGTGTTGCAGATTGATTTATACATTCTGTTGCAGCTAAAGGAAAAGTAGGCGTATATATGTATATATATATATATATATATTGGTCGTTATTCTTGCAGCTATAAAAACCATATGCATATTTTATCTGTAAACAACTAGGTCTGTTGACTTCTACATGAAAACAGTATACTTATGTCTGCATAAAACTTATATTCACAATATTTCTTTCTCCTAATTTTTTTGGATATTTTCTATCTCTTACTAAGCAGAGAATACCTTTACTGGAATACACCATCCTATGGATGGCAGGAAAAATACAGGTAGACATATAAAATGAACCTAATAAAATTTCCTAACTAGTTTAAATCTAACATACTGCATTGTCTAGTTTTAAAAACAGTCTTAAAGATGGATAAACATACACAATGCATAGATAAAAACATAACATGTTACTGTAATAGGGTGGAAAACACCCAAGGGATGTTGTTCCTCCCAACCTTCTCTTGTAGAGCAGCCAAGCTACTTGCTCTCCAGGACCCCCGAGCCTGTCCACTAAACTACCAGGAGAAGGAATCGGGTAGGATCCTGACAATATCTGAACCTTCAGAAAACAAAGAGACTTTCTGCTATGACTCTGTGCTGCATTCTGCACAATAACCAGCAGGATTACTACTGCAATCTTTCACTAGCTAACCCTTAAGCAAATCTCTTGTGGGCTCAGTTCTAACACCATAGGGTAAACTTGACTTCCTCCTGGGAAAATCGAACCCATTGTTCAAGTTTGCTTCTCTTTTTAAAGAGTGCCTAGGTCTTTAGTGGATCAATTTTTTCATTAATGAGCCAACTGCTCAACCTCCACCTCTCTGGTGAGTCATGACCAAAATTATAGGGTAGTTTCCTCAAGCAACAACTAGGACTTTATAGCAGTTGCTGCCACTTTTCCATTGCCTCTAATACCAGATTCCTTTCCTCCTTGTGGGGTAGTGGACACTCTTTAACAACTCCCTTGGGTGAGTGTCTCCTATTTTTCTTTATTAAATAATAATATTTGTCCATTACAATCATCCATGACCACACTTGGTCATTAAATACAAAAAAATTTATAATAAAAGTTTAACATAATGTTTTCTCAAAAATAATTATTTGTCCAAATATTAGGGAGGTTACAAAATTGGATACTCTAGGAAGCATATAGATGAAGCGATTTCGAAAACTGTCCCCAACGCAACCCGGATATTCGTGGAACATAAAACTGGGGGGTTCCAAATAGACTCACCAATGTGCTAGAGTTAGGGGCCATCTGGGGTCTTCGACCAATAATTGAAGGGACAAATGCCATGTATGAATCTCAATGGGGCAATGATGGAGCTGACGTCGAGCACATGAGAAACAACCATTCTAAGAGGCACTAAGTAATCCTCTTAGATGGTCTGAATGCACTCACCACTGATGAAAATGAGTCCAAGGTATAGGGACCTCTCGGTCTATCCTCTGGAATAGATGTGCTGGTGTCGACAGAGGGAGACCTGCAACTACCAAGGAAATGATGTTTCCTTAGTAGGAGCGCAAGGTGTACAACCAAGAGGTGATAGTACTATATGTGAGACTAGCATAGTGTGGGGGGATATGAGGGTCACAGAGTGGGAGAAATCAAAATTCCTTTGTTCAGAGTATGACGGAAAGGTTGTCCTGACAACATATGAAACCGAATTCAAGGAATGGGATCATAGGTTAAGGGACCAGGGACTGTGACTTCAAAGGGGGGGACTCAGGGGGGAAATTTATGAGTGATATCAGGAGAATCCAAGGGTGACATCGCGGAATACTCTAAACAAAGGATACCATACTGGGGATGCGTCCATAATGGGGTGACTAAATGTGATCTGTCGTGGTGTCGAGAGGAACCATTTGGGCCTTCTTCATGGTTTACGGAGCTCAAAGAAGGGATAGAAGTGTGATCGAGATGATACCCTTGTATGGATTTGTACGAGCCCAGGACGATGCATGCTCATGGGTGATTTCAATTTTAAGGAGTCTGAAAGCAATAAGAAGACTTTGAAATGTGGAGAGGATACCATCGTGTGGATTTATACGAGCCCAGGATGATGAATGCTTGTGGTCGCTTTCAATTTTAGAGAGTTTGAAAGCGATAAGAAGACTCCGAGGGGGGTTTTTTTCATCTGTTAGTCCCCAAAGACCAAAAAAGCATAAAAGTATGCAATGGAGAAATATTATAGCCGATGTGACTAGAGTATTCATTTTTCGTAATTAGTCTACCAGGTCCGTAAAAGGGTTAAACTTATGCCAGATAGACGCCCTTTCGGATACTTTAACAAGCATGAAAAGAAGCAAGAATGCTCGACAATATTTTCATTCTTTAAGGAATCAGAAAATAGCTTAACAAAAACTCCCTAAGTGCCTTTTTCGTAAAGGATCTGCTCGGCCCAAAAAATGGATAAAAGTATACCGAACAAATGTAGAAGCTAAGCAAGGAGGAAGTGTTCAATCAAGGGACAAACATGGGAACCAAGAAGGGGAGGGGGGACACATTGATGGGGCCTCTTTGTGGGTAGATGAATGGTGTAAAAATAATGCAATATCTACAGTATGGAGGGCGTGAAGGGATCTTGAATAAGCTGCGATAGACAAAATGGTCAAAGTTGGGCTAAAAATGTTGATTGTTGCGATGGCACGCAAATCGAGGCAATGGGGGGAGTGGAAAAAAAAACCCAAAAAAGGACTGAGTGAGAGCGATAAATGATATCAAGCATCATCCTGGGCCTGGAATTCTGAATCCGGTGGTGCAAACGACATAGAAAACAGAGTTCGGATGATTCTCAAATGTTCAAAGAAAAACTAGGGTAAAAATGGCTATAAATAGAAAGGGAGCCCACCTCCACATGTCATTATCACTCTGCAAATTGGGAGGAGCGTGGAGGGGCCCAAAAGTGAAAATTATTATTTCTCTCAATCTATTGGGTGGAATCAATTTATGTCACTTGCAAGTAACTTGTGAAGTTGTTTTTGTCGTTTTTCATGTTTATTTCATTGGATTTGGTCCTCCAAGGATACCTGACAAGTGTGGTTAGGGCACCATTATGCCAGAGCATTATTTTTGAGGGAAGATGCGTTCCCTAGGCATGGATTTGAGCCAGACAGTCGTGTATTTGGGGCGTGACTGTGGGTCGTACAACCGTGCTCTGGGGTGCATATTTCTCTTAGAAAAGTGCGCTCTGAGCGTGACTGTGTGCCCAACAGACACGCTTGAGGGGCGCGCATTTTGATGGGAAAAACACTCTCCAAAGCGCACTTGTGGGGAAAAAAGGCACACTTTGGAGCACGTTTTTTTCCCAATATTTGTACCATGGACCTGGGGGGACAGGTTTTTATGGACATAGTACTGATGAAGCATTTTTTCACATGTATGTCAGAAGTTGAGAGAAATCTAGCAAGAGCGAGAGCTCAGGAGGTTACTTGATGACATCATGGATGATGAGGATGTTCAGGATACTTTGGCTCAGTGTGGGTTGCTGAAGTTTTCCAGGGTGCCCCCAATGCATTCAACGAAGTTGCTACTGAAAAAATTGGTAGAGTTCTGGGATGTCGATGTGGGGGCATTTGTGATATAGGGGGAGCAGCTGGAGATCACACTGATGGATATGTAGTTTTTGACTAGGCTTTCGCAATTAGGTATGATTGCGGACACACAACCGAGGAAGTCCAGTGAGGTCTCAATGGAGGATCTACTGGAGTGGTACTGTTATGCCATGGCTTATGTGCATGAGAATGCTATACTACTCTGTGACATAGAGAGTCTAGAGATGTGAACTATAACAACTTTGGTTGTGCGGATACTGGGGTCAAAGTCAACCCACAAGGTCTCTGGTGGTTAGATGATGCTAGTGGAGAAGGTGCTAGCAAGGACATACTTGGCTGGGGGAAGATGTATCTAGCAATGGTTTGGCGAGAGCTGAACAGGGTGAGTCGCATGGGAGGGGATTTCTATATTCCTTCATTCCTATGTTCGTTCTTTTTTTAGTGGGTTCTGACGCTGCGACTGCACAGAGCAATGCGCGACGGTGGGCCCACTGAGCTGAGGATGCGACGATGGGGAGAGATGATGACTTACAGTGGCGAGGTAATGGTGGGTCAGTTCTTTACGCATGATTTGTTTACTCAGTGGCGGCAGCTGCCAGTGGTGATTGAGGATTACCCATATGTAGGGATGGACTACAGGGAAATGTAGAGCTACCATGACCTCTTGGCCAGGCATTGGGACCAGATGGTATGTATTTAATTTTTTTGCAGTATCATTTTGTTTATACTTCATAGAAGATATGGTAGCTAGAGGATTTTTATGATGCCGATAATGAATGATGTGCTTGTGTGTGCAGATGTGGGACCGCAGCCTCCAGCTGGGTACCAGGCATAGAGGGGTAAAGTGGAGGGAGTGCACTCTCCTCGTCTTAGGCATCAACATCAGCGGAGTGCTTCGATGACTTTGAAGTCACTACATGTGGGGATTGACTGCTTATTGGATGGAGTGGTAGATGACAGATGGTAGCATTTGGATAAGGAGCTGGTCGAAATTTTATACGACACTCCACAGGAGTGGAGACCAGTGATGCGAAGGATTGCAATGGAAACCGAGGCAGTGAGGGCCATGGCACAAGGTGATGCTCCATATGACGAGGAGGAGGAGGAGACTGAGTCAGATGATGAGGAGGAGGAGTAAGAAGAGGAGGAGGAGGAAGACGAGGAGGAGGAGGAGGAGAATGAGGATGAGGACGAGGATGATGGATATGACTCAGATGACTAGGAAGTTGATGGAATTGCCCCCTAATGTGATGAGGATAGGGAATTTTTGAATTCAGAGGTTTTATTGTTATGATGAGGAAGCTGTTGGGGCTCCTCAATGCAGTGATGCTTATGTTATGAACACTATGACATTTTGATGATGATATATATATGCACCTGGATGCAGTTTATTATGATGATTGTCCTCTTCTTTTTTTACGATGTTGTATGCCTATATGATGTATATGTGCATGTGGATTATATGATGATGCATTTTTATGGTTTACTTCCTATATGTTGTGATTTATATGCCATTCTAGTATATTGTTAGCCATTTGGGATGCAACACTATTCTAACTTCGTGGGACGTAAGTGAATGTGATGAACTCGAACTCTCTAATTAGTTGTTTAGTGCGCAAGAATTTTATAAAAATGCAAGGATCTTGTACCTGGTAAAATTTATTGAGTTGGGAAACAAGGAGATGGGAGACAAGAAACACACGAAGGTGAATAATTCCCAACTCGAGGGCAACAGTCAAGAGATCGGTCACAGCATCGTACTCATCCTGGTTATTGGTGGAAACTCCGATACACACTCCGTCGAGGTGGATCAACTCGTATGAAGGGGAATACAATACCCAAGCTGTGGAGGTGAGGTTTGGAGACCATATACTTGTGCCGTCGAAAAAATTGACATAGTGCAGTGGAACAGGATCTATCTGTGGTCACACATGGAAGAAAACTGTGAGGTTCAAAATGAAAAAAAAGTGAAAAACAAAAAAGGAAAGAAAATTATGCAACACAGACTAGTGGGTCCAAAAAAAGTTAAGGGAAAAATCGCTTGAGATACAACCCGTTGCGAGGGTTGGGAAAAGGGTGGCCTTCAGAATCGATAAGGATGTATGAACCCTTTCTGAGACATGTTTGTATTATGTAAGGGCCTTGCCAAATGGATTGAAACTTTCCTTTTCCATGCTTGTCATGAGCTTGGTCTTAGATGAGCACTAGGTCTCCTTCTTAAAAGTTGTGGGGATGGACGCGCTTATCAAAATGGGATTTGGAGCGATGTTTGGAAGCTTCGATGATTTGTAAGGCCGCTCGTCATCCACTATGGAGTTGGAGGAACACCATAAGTGGAAGGACATGATATGGTTTTGGGGGTCCTCACCACCCTTCCCTTCAAATTTTGGGATGTACGAAAGGAATTTGGTAGGCATGGGACGCCATGTAGGATCATGTCGGATTAGATCATTAGTCAATCAGGTTAGATCAGGTAGGTTGATACTATCCATGAATGGAAAACTAGTAGGAGGATGTGATGTGGTCGAAGTGGCCTGCGTGATATCCATGGCGACGATCATGGTGCCACCTCCACCGAGTGGTGGGGTAGTGGCGTGTGTCATAGCAGGGATCGAGGAAATTTCGGTAAAGGGCGGAGGGATCGAGGAGGAAGGGTTAGTGCCCCCAAGAGTACTACTGGTGACCAATGGGACGGTGGTTGAAACAAATTTCTACTGATGGGTATAGAAGTAGTGACAGAAATTCCAGGTGTAGGTCCTGTAGATGGAATATCAGGGATGGATGCTGAAATGGTGGTTGGGCCAGTGCTGGAGCCATTTCCAACAATCCCACTGTGAAAGGGGTTGGGTTTCACACCGGCCATGGGGCTAGATGGAGCTGTGTATATAGGTGAATCTTGATCAGAATCAGATGTGAAATAAGGGGCATCGGGATGAATATCCGGCGAAAAATATGTGTGTCTCAAGGGAGCATGACGAGTGGGGTCAAGTGGACTGCACTGTGGGCATTATCCCTACAGGCGACGAGAGTGTCTTGGTGAATCAAAGGTGACATGTGTAAAAGTTCAAAAGAGATGTGGGAGATAAAACGTTCAAAAATGCTAGTGCAACCATGTGTGCAAAAGGAGATATCATAAAAAGATGACACTTAAGCCAACAACAATCTCAAAAACACTTGCTGCAATAGCGTGCTACAACAAGCAGAGCGAAAATAAAATGGTCAGAATGCCAACAAGAAGCACTCCTAGAAATAAAAAATACTCACTAACTAAGGGGGTACATGAGAATGCAAACACCTATCTAAAAGATATGGAAGCTCCCACAATTTGTATCCCCTGCAAGGTGATGAAATCCACAGTCAGGAAATACGAAATGTAGAACCAAATGGATAAAGGATATCCCTCTACTGAGAGGGACTCCAGGTAAAAGAGTCCTAGAAGAATGGCAACTAATCTACCTTGTTCATGGCACGTCCGGAAAGGTGTTCCATGGATTCATTTCTTTGGTCGTTGTGCACCCGGTATAGGGGCCAACATGCATGATGAGAACAACGAGTTGGTGTCCTTCAGTAAAGAATGGAGAACGGTATTCCACTCAGACTTCTGGAACCAGTCTTGACACTTTCCCTCCTAAGGGAGAGGCCCTCCGACAAATTGATGTTAACCGTACCAATAAATAATAGGGTATTTTGGATCCCTAAAGGACAACAACTATGTCTCAAAGGTGTATGACAAAGGGGGTGTTATTTGGATTCCTAACCCCAATGTCCTACCTAGCTACAAATTTGTTTTTGGGTCCCCAAGTGGGGTTAATGTGTGTTTAATTAAGCCAATTTTAGTCTCACTTGAATTATGGGGAGTGTGTGGGTGTGCAAGTGGTGTAAACCCAATATTTCCAAGAGTAAATGAAGAAATAAACAACTGAGACTGAAATAAAAGTACTAACTGCTATAACATGTATGTAATAAATAAAATTACTAAAATTGTGATGAAAGGGATAGCAATGCACTGAGGATGCATGCAAAATGAAAATTCTCAAATGCTGCAGCAAGCAAATAGCAAAGAGGTACCAATGGAAAATGGGTGCAGGAAAACAAGGGGTTCTGGTGTAGGCAAGGTCAAAAAAAAGTAAAAAACAGGTGTAGGGTGCGTATGTGAAGGGAGAAGTCGCGCTTTGGGCGCTGCAAGTTACAAAATAACCACGGTGAAACAGGAAAACAAAAAATAGGAAAAAGGGCGTGGATTTGGGCAGAAAAGGTGCGTCCGGGGCATAGGTTTTAGGCTCAGAAGGGCATGAACCATGCAGGTTGCAGGCGGAAAGGAGTATGGGTATCGGGTCAGAAAGCGCAGAGAGCACACAGTTATTGGGATGGAAATCGCGCTTGGGGCGCGAGTTGCGGGCCGAAAGTCGTGCTGGAGCATGGGTTTCGGGCCGAAAGTCGCGCCGGGGGCGTAGGTTTCAATCGAAAAGTTGCGTGCGGCAGCAGAGAAATGTGACCCTACAATCGTGGCCCGAGCTATAAAAACAGAACTCATGAAGGATACTGCGAAGGAAAGGGCCATATCTACAAGTATAGGGTCCAAGGCTAGGCCAGAACTATAAAATGCAAGCAAAACAAAAAATATCAAACTAAAAATAACTACTGATCATACCAAACCATAGATTGAAGGGAATCGGACCAGTTAGAGTCGCCAAAACTGTAGCTAGTGTTTTCACACCAACTCGTGCTAAAGAGCACCTACTAAGGATTATGTAACCCTTAGTAGTAGTTTCAAAAATGGATAATACGTGTGAGTGCAAATAAGAATAAAAACTAATCTAACTATTGTAATAAAATAACAAATCAACAAGAACCCATGAATAAAATTTGCATTTTGTATTATGTTGCAAACAATGGTTTACAATCAGAGTTTACCTCAGAAGTTGAGGAGATGGGGGTCCTCGCAACTGTATGGAGAGTAGTGCTCTGGGTCTCCAAGGTTGCTTTCTCTTCTCCGAATGCTCAAATGGTGGCCAAGACTCGACTAAATGGGCACAAAAGTTCAAAGAGATAGGCTAGAGGGCAATAGGAATTTTGGTGGCATAAGGGTAGGAAGAGTGATACATGGATGTGAAATGGGGGGCCTCCATCACCTTTTTATAGCAATTTTGGGTTCTGGAGTATGGACCCATGGTATTGGGAAACCAATAGTATTGGCCGATGGTATTTGATGTTTTCCCTCCTTCTTAATTTTATTTTTATTTTTTCCCCTTTTTATTTTTCTTTTTTGGGGATTTTGACCCTTTTTTATGGGATTTTAACCTTTTTTGAAGGATTTTCACTAATTGATGAGGGAAATAATGATTTTTCCCATTTGGTTACCAATTTAGGTATTTTTGGGTTTTGGGAGGCCAAAAATGTAGGAAAAAGGGGATAAATGGGTTATGTGACTAGGAGATGAGCTAGGTGAACAATTTTTGGGTGTTAATTATTATTATTATTATTAAATTTAGTCATATTGAAAATTTATTTTAAGATGATTTGAGTTATAATAATAATTAGGAGAGTATGTTAGAATATATTTTATCAATAGTTAAAATATAGAGTAATGTGTTAATTTTGAGTATATTTATGAATTTTAGTATGTTAGTGTAATGGGTTTAAATAAATTATTTTAAGGTGGATCTCATTACGATGTTTTCAATTAAGTTGTTGTTGTGGTTAGTTCTTGATCCAATTTTTATTTGGATATTTTAGAGAAGTTCATCATAACATTTTTTATTTTTGGTTCATTCATTATTGTGATTAGAAATTGAGCCACCATTTATCCAAATATTCTAGAGAAGAGGAGGGATCTTACAAATTTTTCTTTGCAAATCTCTCTCTCTCTCTCTCTCTCTCACACACACACACACACACACATTCAGTAAAAAATTCAAGTTTGGTTAGCTCAAAGAATAATAACAACCCGAAGACCGATAATCAATACCTTTCGAGGCACTCTCTATTCTCTATAATTTTTTAATGGGAGGTGGAGTAACTACTAACCTTGTGATTGGTAACCTTTTGGAACTCGACCAAATTAGAACCTATGACATCCCAATTTTCAAGATGCCTTTAGTGTATATTCCTCGCCAACTGAGATAACCTTTAAAAATATATGTGTGTGCACGTATGTTTATACAGATATGTAGAAAAAAAATGGAATTTTTATTAGAGATGAAAGAAAATTATATTATATAATATACTTTACAACATTAAAAAAGTCTCCATGTTCTTCTTTTTGATATCATAAGATATAAATATGACATTGATTTCAATATTACTCCAACATCTGGGGTCAGTCTAGTACTCGTGTGACAAAAATATAAACTTTCACTCCTAAATGTCCTTCCTTGTTTGCAACAAGTTGGGGATTCCAAACTCATATGTAGAAAAACCCAATTAGGATGGAGTTGTCAAAATCATCAAGTAGGAGTATTTACTAGTTGGAAACTATGAAGACAAGTACACAAGACGAATGATCTTGCACCAAGGTAAAGACTAGACTATTCAAGAGTATATCAACACCTTCCATATCCTAGATAAAACCCTAGGTATTTGGGACTCTCAGTGGCATTTAGTTGTAAAATACTACGTTGAAATACATAGGTATTGGAGTTTTAGGACATCTCTTCACACAGAGCCACTTATCATTATGCTATCAAGATTGATAAAAAAATATGACCAAAGGGTAGGAAAGATTTTGGGGATAAAAATCAACCACAACACAAGAATGGAAAATGTATCCCTAATTATCATAACAAATGATATAGAAAATACAAGCAATGTAAATACAACTAGTCAAAATTGCATGAAAATAAAAAGAAAATTAGGAAAAAACATGTACAAATAAAAATAACAGTAAGTCAAAGAAGGATATGGGAAGTGTTGCGACCACCACAAAATTCCTTGGCACAACAATGATGAATGTTACACTAGACAATCATTATTGGTTAATTTGAAAATCTCAAGCTAGGATTCAATCCCAACACCACAATATTTGACAGATAGGGTAAAATAAATTATTAACGTCAAACCCAATGTTATTATTGCCACCACAAAGTTCCAACTAGAGGAACTTGAGGATGGTGATCATATATTCCAATCACTAGCATGAGTGAAGTGGAAAGCATTGCATTTCATTATTGACATTGGAAACCAAGAGAACTTTATCTCAATTAAGGTTGTCAAGAAGTTGAAGTTGTTAATGATGCCATGCCCCTATCCTTACAACACTAGTTTTCGGAGATAGAATGAGACATACTCATTAGTCAATTGATCCTAAATGGATCACTATATAATTTTTCATCCATTTTTGTGAGTTCTAGCTGGGTATATTGGACGAAATGGCATGTAGGTCCCATTTCAGGGGTAGGTCTTACTTTGTAGATTTAGGGTAGAAAACTATCTAGAACCTTTTGAATCCATTTTGAGAAATTAAAAAACATTTATTTTGTTCCAAACTGTACTTAGGACCAATATTCTATATTCTATACATCGATACCTTTCTAATGGTGCAAGAATAGAATTAATCAGAGTTTGGATGAGAAAGTTATGCCTCCCACAAGTTGACCTATCCAATTGACCACCATGGTATCGAGTGGATTCCATGCCAAATATCATTACCCACACATGTAGAGCTAGTCATATGTGGAATTTCAAAAACATTCTAGAGGGTCTAAAATCCTATCCCTAATCAGGAGTCGAGGCATGCAAAAAAACCTAAAACCAATCCTAGACGGCTATTAGGCTATGTTAAATACCGAACCGTTAGGAGGAGAAGTGGTTCCATTCTTATGATGTTATTGTATTATTCAATAGATAAGAAACATTAAGGGAGTGGATATTAGAGCATAACAGAGGAAGTAGGAGATCCTATAGTATCCATGTAGGCCACAATGTCATAGATAAATCCATAGAAAGTACCACTTTCTTTGTATTTGCATTGCATATTGGAGAATAAAATAAGAAAGACACAGTCCTCACTTCTAGCTTATTTTTCCCCATAGTGGGTTTTCCCATGGTATATCTTGTGTTATTTCTATAGATGTGTTATTTTTATCCAGTTATTTTCCTTTTAGTTCAAATTTATTTGGCATTCTATGGAATTAAGCTAACACAATGAATTATGTTGTAAGATCTGTTGTGATGAATTGTTCCTATGGAATATCCGTGATAGTTTATATATCATATTGGTATCATAGCAGTTTTCTTTGGATTTTGTGGGTAATTGTGGGGTCTAGTAGTTGGCGAAAAAAGTCTTCAAACCCTATCCATGGCGAATGCATCCAATGAATAATAGAGGGGAGAATATGAAGGGCGATTTACAAAGATGGAAATATAGGTCATTGATATTGCTTGTAATATGTCAATCCTCATGGTATCTATGGATATCAAATTTGGACCTTTCGGTGATTTTGGAGGCTCTAAATCAAATATATAAATTAGAGGGTAACTTAGGAGACAAAGGAAACCTAGAAAAGAAGCTGAAGAAAGAGCCCGAGAAAGAGAATCCAAGTTCTAGTGCCATTAGATCTTCCCAATATTTATTTAAAATGGAATTAAAAGTGGATACTAAGAATTACCAAGGTGATATCGATGCGTTAATGTTAAATCATTGGTTTCAACAATTAAAGGTCTATTTTAGTATCCACCAAATAGATGAGGTACATAATATTTCATTTTCTCAACTAAAATTAGAGGGTCATGCATTAACTTGGCAGGAAAACCACATGGAGACACTTAGGTTGGAGGGTGATCCGCTAGTAACTTAGTGGGAGGATTTCAAAACCATCATTAAGTCAAAATTCTACCCTATTGGGTATGCATAGTACCAATGGATCCATTGGCATTACTTCAGGAAAAGCCAACAACAGAAAGTGCAAGAGTACACCACTGAATTTAGGAAGATGGCTATCACACTGGGTATCTCACCCAAGAATCTAGATGTACTCCTCAACTATATGGGGGGTCTACATAGTCATTTATAAAATCAAGCAATTATCTTAAATCCCAACGCAATTGATGATGCATGTGTTCTACTTGGAAAATATAGGCTACAAGAAAGGATATCCAAGTGGTTCCAAACAAAAAGAGAAGCAAGTCGCTTCTGAGGAGGGGAAGAAGAAGTGGAAAGGAAAAGATAAGAATACTACAACCATGGTACACCAATGAAAGGATTAAAAAAATCCATGTAATCATTTTAACATTGATGGTCACACTGAAGATAAGTGTTACAAGCTACATCCAGAGCTAAACCCCAAGAACCGCAATAAGGATGCTAAGAATAAGAACCTGATAGCCATGGATTCATGAAACTAGTTGGAAAGTAGCTCCACGGGGGCTTCACTCAATAAACCGCTATCATGCATGTTCGTTTGTGGCATATGAAACAATACCTCTAATTTCACTAAATATTGGAAAATACCTTCCAAAATCATTTTTTTAAGCCCCTCCCAATATGCCTTCCCAATTTAAAAAAACCCCTATTTTCACTAGATATTGTATGTATCAATTTTTTCATTAACATTTTTTATACCCCTTTATATTTCTACCTAGTATATTGATATGATACACCTCTTATGACCCCACATGCATTCTACAATGCACCTTGCTTCTTTCGATGTATATTGTGGATGCACATCACTTTACCCACAATGCAATTACTCAACCACATATCATTATGATTTGCAACATCTAATGTTCTAATGAAGAGATAGGAGATCACTTCTTGTATGTCACTAGAGCCAATGCACATAGTACGACATTTAGATTGCATGTTGCAGTTCCCCAATCACTGACTAAGCCTATTGTGGGCTATGTATCCAAGCCCCCAGGGCCTGTAACAAGCTCTAGGAGGATGACTAAACCTCCCAAGGCCTATAATAGGCATGAGTGGTTGGGTATTCAAGCCCCCAAGGCCTATCGAGGACCTATAACAGGCCCTAGAGGCTTAGAGCCTCCCAAGGCTATTGGTAACAATTGGCTGTCAATGACCACTATCTCTCGACTATGATCGACTGGAAACCCACTTCACCATGAAACCTCTTCGGCTCAAGCATGCCTCAAGACGCGATTTCCCTGTGTACTGGTAAGCCTGAGCCTTGCCTCAACCCAATTTCTCATCCGGCCGTGATCCCACCATCTCCATTTGGCGAATATTTGTCAGCCTGCCCATATAAAAAAGACTCGAAAGTATTTGTGTATTGTTACATTAAATTAAAAAAACCCTTTGCCCCTTAATATATAAGCAATATAATTTTTAGGTTTTCATGAATATTTAATACCGCAATATGAATGAACGTGATATTATATTGCCTTCTAGTGAATCCCCCGTGAGTAGCTCAAATGTAGATGATATGAATCATATGATTATATGTGAAGGAGGGGAATCTTAGTATACTCCATCCCGAGGAAGAGAAGGAGATAGAGAAACTCTTCCATATCAATATCTAGGTCAAGAAGACCAAGGTAGATGCTCTATTTGATTTCGGTTCATAGGACAATCTCATAGCAATCAATCTAGTTAGCAATCTTGGGTTGTAGGTTCATGATCATTCTAGCTCTTACTGATTGGGATGGGTAAATAAGGATGCATAAATTAGGGTCATAAAACAATGCAAGATTAAATTTTCCACAAGTGCAAATTATATTGATGAATTGGAGGTAGGCGTAGTACCCTTTGATGTTTGTGGTGTGGTGTTTGGAATACCCTACATGTATAAGAGGGATGGAATCTTCATGCGGAGAGAAAACCAATACCACTTGATTAAGGATGGGAAATATTTCATCATCAATGCTCACAAAAGTAAATTGAATATCTCTCTGGTAAGTGCCAAATAAGACAAGAAGTTTAAAAATTCAAGTAGAAAATTTGTGTTTCTTTTTTAAAGACATAATAAAAAATAATGTGAACTAATAAAAGTAGAGGAATCTCTAGAGGGATGCACCAAGAAGTAGAAAAACTAGTTGGAGAACCTTTTGCAGGCATACATAGAAGTGTTCCTGGATCCTAGAGAGATACATCCTAAGAGGGAAGTGGAGCACAAGATACAACTATTTCCAGATTCTCCATTGCCAAATATTGGACTATACAAACAACCTATTCTGGAAGCAAAATAAGTGAAGAAGTACTTGCAACAATTGTTGGAGTAGGGAGTAATCAGACGAAGAACCTCACCTTGTGGGTCACCTATTGTCATAGTACCCAAGAAGGATGGGACTTGGAGGATGCGTACTGACTACTAATCTATGAATAATATCACCCTCAAGAATCAATACCCTCTTCCCAAGGTCAATGATTTGCTAGATTAGTTGCAACATTCTAGGTACCTCACCAAATTCGATCTCAAATTGGGATAACACCAGGTATGAGTGAAGGAAGAGGACACCTGGAATACCACCTTCAAGAATAGGTAAGGCCTGTATGAATGGTTAGTATTGCCTTTTGTTTTATGTAATCCACCAGCTACATTTATGCATTTTATGAATGATGTATTGTGTCCTTTTATAGATTCATTTGTAATAATGTATTTAGATGATATACAATCATGTCCCTGTCAAACATACAGTTGGATGGGGACATGATTAATGTTCTAGAGCATGGGATCAATTTTTTCGTAGCTCTCAAGAAAATCCCAATTGAGGATATAATAGGATTAATCGAATATGGTATAAAAAATCTCCTGGAAAATGAGACAGAAATGATTAGACAATATTGAGCAATCATCTTAAGAAGAGCCAGGCATCCCAAATGCAATATCAACAAAATGGAGAATATTGCACCCAAAAAACTGAACAAGAATGAGGATATCCTGGTACTAAAAGTTGATAAAGGTGGGGTGATCGTTCTCATGAACAAGAGTTATTATATAGAGAAAATTCATGACCATATCGACAACAGTGGCTACTATAAGAAGTTGAACAAAAACCGGGCCATCAAGCAGATTTCCAAAGAAATCGCTAAAGCTATTAAACGATCTTCGCTTGATAGGGAAACAAAAGAAAAACTAAAAATGATTGGAATGATTAGCCCATAATTTATTGTTTGCCAAAAATACAAAAAGAAGGAATTTTGTTAAGATCCATTGTTGACACAATAAGATCACCAATGTACCATCTAGCAAAGTACTTGGATAATAAGCTTAAACCCTTGGTAGGGAATACCAACTCCTTTATCAAATATTCCTCCTCCTTCATTGAGAAAGTCAAAGCAATTATTATTAAGTAAGTTGATATCCTTCTCAACTTTGAATTTGTCTCGTTTTTCACCATGATTCCCATAAATGATGCAATAAAAGCTATTGAAGATCTAGATGACCCAGAGAGAACCAACCTAGTAGGGTTGTTCCTGAAATCCACTTTTTCTAGTTCCAAGATGAACTCTATGATTAAACCTGTGGAGTGGCTATGGGCTCTCCATTATCAAAACCAACCATTTTATGGATAACTTCAAGAATAAATATCTTAACTCTTTCCGTTTAAATCTAGATTGGTGGATAAGATATGTAGATGACGTTAATGTGAAATGGCCATGTTGGATGGAAGAGCTTGAAAAATTCATGGACCATCTGAACAATTAGTCAAGCTCCATAAAATATCCATTGAATTGGAATAAAACTAATCTTTACCATTTCTGGATGTCCTCATGATAAAAAAACAAATGACAACATATATCATAAAGTGTACCGGAAGAAAACACATATCGATAAATACCTACATGCAAATTCTTGTCACCACCTAAACCAAAAGATAGGTTTCCTAAATACTCTTATCATGATATCCAAGATTATTTTGATAATGAACATATAGACCAATAAATGGATAACTTACGAAAGGTTTTTTTGTAATAACGGTTATACTAAAAATCAAATACACAAAGCCTTCAGAAAAGCAGAGAGAAGACAACTAAGGAACATTGAAGATAACAATGAAGGGCCTTGAAAGATATTCCTACCTTACTTTCAGGGAACAATAGAAAAAATTGAAAGGTTACTAAGAAGGAGGAACATTATCACGATGTTCTCTCCTCCAAACAACATAAGGAGCCTCTTAAAATCTACTAAACACCCTATCAGCCCTCGTAAACACAAAGGTGTGTACAAAATACATTGTGCATGTAGAAAAGTATATAAAGGTGACACTAGAAGAAATTTTGAAACAAGAATAAAGAAACATAGTACATACGTCCCACACAATATATTTAATGAATCGGCACTGGAAGAACACTCGAACAATACCAAACATCTCATAAACATTGAAAAAAATAAAATCCTCACAAAATTTGATACCACATCAAGAACAAAGATCAGAGAGGAAGTTGAGATCTTAAAAAATCCAAAAATACTCAATACGGATGATGGGATGCATACTAGGATTAAAAAAATGCAAGAAAATGCAACTCTATTCTATGCAAGAAAAACCCCATCAATCCTCTAATAAATTCTATGTTTATTGGCCTAGAATGCAAGAAAATGCAACTCTATTTATTAGAGGATGCATACTTTTTTGTACAAGCAATCCCAATAATAGGAATCAAGGTCTAAACCATCCCTTATGTGTTCATATGAAACCATGGGAGAACATATCCATGGATTTTTTGGGTGGTTTTCCAACCACTATGAAGGGGCATGACTATTTATTTGTGGTAGTTGACAGATTCAACAAGATGTACATTCTTATGCCTTGTAAAAAGAACATCAAATATTAAGAAGCAACAAACATGTTCTTTAAGCACATCTAGGTCCACTTTGGGATACCAAGGAGCATCATCTTAGACATGGATACCATATTTCTTAGTGTATTTTGGACTACACTTTAGGAGAAGATGGAAACTAAGTTGAAGAGATCCACAACATTCCATCCACAGATAGATGGGAAGACATAAGTAGTCAATAGGAATTTTGTTCATATTTTGAGCGGTTACAATCAAAAGCATCCAAAGACTTGGGATGAAAATATGATATATACATCTAGTGCTCTTATAATTGATCAATCCACACTTCCATTGGTAAGTCCTCTTTTGAAACTTGTTTTGGATATCTTGCACCTTCACCTCTAGATGTTGTTTATGGAAAATAAGTGAGAGTGAGGGAAGATACCACAGGTGAAGCATTAAGAGATAAAAAATCCATTCATAAGATTATGAAAATACATTTAAAAGTACATGATACATTGAAGACATCATAGGAAAAGTACAAGGCTATACATGACCAACACAGGGTTGAAAAAAAATTCAAGTTGGGAGATAGATTTTGGTTGCACTTGAATAAGGAAAGACTAGAAGGTCCTAGTAAGAGGATCAAGGAATTATGGTATGTTCCTTTTGAAGTGTTCGAGAAGGTAGGATATAATTCCTATAGACTTAGTCTACCCCCATATATGTGCATTACACAATAGTGAATGTGGAAAATCTAAAACTTATTGAACCTTCCATGTTGAACCAAGAACCTTAGCAGTTCTTACCTTTTATAGAACATTTGATGCTCAAGCAGAGTTAGCAGAAGATACAATTTTGCAAAATAAATCTAGAACAACAAGATAAGGACAAAATGAACTTTGGAAGGTTTGTTTGAAATAACAACTTCCAAGAAAGGAAAAATTATACTCTAGGGAGAAGGTAGATGAAAAAATTCCTCACCTCAATTAGTAGAATCTTTTGGGGACCAAAATCCTCCTAAAATGGGGAGGTATGATATGAAATGGATGCACATATGATTTTTCATCTATTTTGGTGCTTTCTAGGTGGGAATATTGGATGAATTGGCTTGTAGGGACCATTTTAAGGGCATATCTTACTTTGTAGACTTGGGGTTAGAAACTATTTGAAACATTCTAAAACCATTTTGAGGGGTTAAAAAACACTCTTTTGGTCCAAACCATACATAGGAGCAATATTATATATTCTATGCACCGAGACATTTTCAACAGTGTAAGAATCACTTCAATTGGAGTCCATGTGAGGAAGCTATGCCTCACACAAGTTGACCTATCTAGTTGACCACCATGGTACTAGTGGATTCCACATCAACTCTCATTACCCACGCATGTGGATCTAGTCATATTTGGAATTTCAAAAACATTCTAGAGGGTTGAAAACCCTAACCCTAATAAAATTTGAGGCATGAAAAAACCCTTAAAACTAACCTTAGACAACTATCAAGCTATATACCCTTCCATTAGGAGGAGAAGGGGCTCCATTCTTATGATGTTATTGTATTGTTCCATATTTGGCAAACTTTAAGGGAGTGGATATTAGAGAATAATAGAGGAAGTAGGAGATATTATAGTATCCATGCAGGCCATATTGTCATAGGTAACTCCATAGATCCATCTTCCTCCATGTGTGTTACTTCTCCTTGGTCATCATTAAGGGGGTTGTTCAATGTGTAATGTTAATATTTTAAGTGTAATGATGTCTAGTGTGATGTCGTAAGATGTTATGATGTCTTATCTATAAAAGGAATGAATAATTCTTTGTATCTTATGTAAAATGAGTTATCCCACATGCATCATGGAGAAATATTCTCCTTTTACCATTCATTATATAAGAATGTGGCAAATAATTTATCTCGCATGTATTATGGGATGTAATTCTTCCATAACTATAGCTATATAATAGAGGTGAAGGAGATCCTTTGGGTATGTTGAATGCTATCATGAACAATATTGTGAAGTTGTGATAAGCATATGTGGGTGGAGATCAAGTGTAAGATTGGATATTTATCTAGAATAAAGAAGATCATACCTTCCTACGAATGTTTCCCCATTTGGGGTTTTACTATGTATATCTAGTGTACTATTTCGCTTTCTTTTGTATCTTACTCACTATCTTATTATTTAGTTCTTGTATGGATAGGAGGATAGACTAGTATATTATTGATATTGATTTACATGTTAATAGCATTATTGTTCTATGTTTATGCATATTTCTCAATATTCTAAAATGGTGTCATTGCCGGTTACTATGCTCTACCTTCTTCAATATTTTTTGTTAATTTTTTTCTAGTACAAATTTCTTCAATTTTTTTGGCCCCCCTCCATATCTAGAAGATTTTCCATCAGATCTAGACAACCCTTATGTTTTTTTCTTTATATCTAGGCATTTTTCTACATGTTTGAGATTTCTTTCTCAAAACCCTAACCCTAACCATTTATTTTTCAAAATTTTCCATAAATTTGTCAACATTTCCTTGTTTTTTTCTATAGACCTGAGTTGAAATCCCTTGTATACTAACTTGCTATCAAGAATCTATCTTTCTTACAACATATCTGATTGTTTGGTCATCTCTAGTTGTGATTTGTTGTAGGTTTTCATCCATATGGTGATTACTTTCACAAAATTTCAGTTGCAGGCACCCATACACCTTTCCTTCAAAAGAAGTGCATACACACACACCCTGGACATTGGTAAAGCATGTGGGCCTTGTTACCCCATGCACCATGGCCACTAGGAAAGTGTGTGGGCCCATTTTTCGATGAAAACTTCTCTAAAAGCTAAATTTTTGTTGTTGTTTATGCTGAGGGTTCACAAATCCATTGGTAAGATGTTGCAAGGTTTTGTCATTGGTGAAACACTTCAGCTTTATTCATTATTATATTCTAGTCATTAGCTACTTGTTCTTTGTTTCATTAGGGTTTACTTTCTTGTTTATATCCATGAATTTAGAGGCAACTTCTATTAATGAATTAGTTGGTACTAACTATCTTGCTTGGAAGAGAAACCACTTATACTATGAAACGAGAACTATATACTATGAACGAGAACTCTACCCATAAAAATGATGATTTTTGCCAAAAAAACACCAAAAACACCCCCCAAATAGAAAAGTGTTGATACCAGTATACACGTATTTTTTTTTAGGGTAAAAAATAGAGCCATGGCCTAAACATCCCATATTGTTGTTTAACAAAACTTTAAAATCAACCTTAAATTGGAAAAAAAAAAATCCTGAAGAGATAAATTACAACTTTCAGGAAAATTTCATATTAAACAAAAAAACAAGTTTCTCTAATAATTTCACCATTATAACCATATAAAAATAAAGGAATTATGATGCGATTCATAATGAGATAATATATTAGACCATACAAGAACAAATGGTTCATATAAATATTCAAAAACTCCTCTAGAGTTTCAATTACAAAAATCATACTAGTAAAAAGCATCTAAACTGCTTCTTCAAATTTATCCATGGATTCTAGCACCCCATCATCAAAAACTCCTCTAGAGTTTCAATTACAAAAATCATACTAATAAAAAGCATCTACACTGCTTCTTCAAATTCATCCATGGATTCTGACACCCCATCAGAATCTACATTTTCTGCAGATGAAGGAATTGATGAAGATGTAGATGACCCATACTCTTCTCTATTATCAATGGGCGCACAATCTGAGTCTACATCTATACCCATCATTTCAGATGTCATATTCCTTCGGGATCTACGGCTTGGTTTGACACACTCCCATCTTGCACGAATGCTCCCTATTCCACGAATATTAGCTTTGGGTTTTAAAAAAGAAATTAAAAACAAATTTTAACTAATGTTATAATTAAAAAATTAAAAAAAATTAAAAACAAACTAAACTAAGATAACATTATAATTAAAAATTTAAAAATACATTAAAAAAAAACTAAGCATCTATATACTAACCAAACTAACATTATAAAAAATTTTAAAAAAACTATACAAAAACTTAAAAACAATTAAAACAAAAATTTAAAAACAATAAAAAAATCAAACTATAAATTTTTTTAAAATAAATTAAAAAACAAAGTAATTAAAAAAAAATTAAACTATACAAAATTAAACAAACTTTAAACAAACTTTAAACAAAATTTTAAAAAAATTAAACAAACTTTAAACAAAAAATTAAACAAAATTTAAAAAAACATAAACTATACAAAATTAAAAAAAACATAAACTATACAAAATTTAAAAAAAAATAAACAAAATTTAAAAAAAATTGAAACAATGCAATGTCGGGGAGGTGGGCAGTGGCGGTGGAAGGGAGGGTGGCGGGGGAGAAGCGAGGAGGGGGAAGGGGGAGGGCGACGGAGGGATAAGGGAGGAGGAGGAGGAGGTGGTGGGTGGCGGCGGTGGAAGGGAGGGCGGCGGGGGGAGGTGGAAGGGAGGGCGAGGGCGCGGGGGGAGGGGGAAGTGGAGGGGAGCGGGGAGGAGGAAGGAGGGAGAGGGCATCGCCCGCTTGGGCGCCAAAGGGAGGCCCTCACGGCCCCCTCGATGCCGGGCATCAATGGGGGCCGCGAGGGCCGCCCTTTGGCGCCTAAGCGAGCGACCTCCCTCCCTTGCTTGGGCGCCAAAGGGAGGCCCTCAAGGCCCCCGTCGGTGCTCGGCATCGACATCAATGCCGGGCATCGATGGAGCCCGTCAGGGCTGCCCTTTGGCACCCAAGCGAGCAACCTCCCTCGCTTGGGTGCCAAAGGGCGGCCCTCATTGCCCCCGTCGATGCCGGGCATCGATGTTGATACCGAGCATCGACGGGGCCATGAGGGCCTCCCTTTGGCGCCCAAGCAAGCGACCTCCCTCGCTTGGGCGCCAAAGGGCGGCCCTCACGGCCCCAGGGGCCTCCCCCATCAAAGCCGAGCATCGACGGGGGCCGTGAGGGCCTCCCTTTGGCGCCCAAGCGAGCGACCTCCCTCGCTTGGGCGCCAAAGGGCGGCCCTCATGGACCTCATCGATGCCCGGCATCGATGTCGATGCCGAGCATCAATGTCGATGTCGGGCATCGCCGTCGATGCCGGGCGTCAACGTCGATGCCAGGCATCGACGGGGGCCGTGAGGGCCGCCCTTTGGCACCCAAGCGAGGGAGGTCGCTCGCTTGGGCGCCAAAGGGTATCCCTCACGGCCCCCGTCGATGCCCAGCATCGATGTCGATGCCGGGCATCGACAGGGGCGGTCCCCGTTGATGCCCGGCATCAACGTCGATGCCGAGCATCGACGGGGGCGACCCCGTCGATGCCGGGCATCGACGGGGGCAGTCCCCGTCGATGCCCGGGCATCGACGTCAATGCCCGGCATCGACGTCAATGCTGGGCATCGACGGGGGCCGGCATCGACGTCGATGCCCACCATCGACGTCGATGCCCGCCATCGACGTTGATGCCTGGCATCAACGGGGGCCGCCCTTTGGTGCCCAAGCGAGCGGCTCGATGCCCGCCCCTCCCTTCCACCTCCTCCTCCCTTCCTCCGCCCAGCTCCGCCACCTCCTCCCCTTCCCCCTTCGCCGCCCTCCCCTTCCCCCACCACCACTGTCGCCCACCTCCCCCCTTCCTTGCCGCAACCCACCTCTCCGACCATTGCATGGTTTTTTTTTTTTTAAATTGCATTTAATTTTTTTGTATAGAATAATTTTTTTTTAAATTTTTTTATAGATTTTGTATAGTTTGGTTTTTTAATTGTTTTTAAAATTTTGTTTTAATGTTTTATATTTTGATTTTTTTATTGTTTTTAATTTTTTTTCAAATGTTATATAGTTTGATTTGTTATTATATATAGTTTGTTTTTTTTTAATTTTTATTTTTTTATAATGTTATTTTTAGTCTGTTTTTATTTTTGTTTTTAATTTATTTTAAAATTTTGTATAGTTTGTTTTTTTTTAATTTTTAATTTTTTATAATGTTATTTTTATTTTGTTTTTAAGTTTTTTTAAATTTTGTGTAATGTTAGTATATAGTTAATTAGTTCTATTTTTTAATTATAATGTTAGGTTAGTTTATTGGATTTTTATTTTTAATTATAAGAACATTAGTTTAAATCTATTAGTTTTAATGTTAGTTTTTTTTTTAAATGTTAGTTTATAATGTTGTTAGGTTAGTTTAAGTTGTTTTTAATTCTTTTTTAATTTTTTTATTATAATGTTGTTAGGGGTTAGTTTGATTTGTTTTTAATTTTTCTTTAAATTTTTTATTATAATGTTGTTAGGAATTTTTTATTATAATGTTGTTAGGGGTTAGTTTAATTTGTTTTTTAATTTATTTTATTATAATGTTAGAGGGGGGAAACATGTAGCAGAAGAGGACATGAATTTGGCCTGCATGATATTGTTGATTAGTTTCATGTTTTGAAAAAAATGCTAAGTTTGACAATATTTTGATAAGATATATTAGTAATGTTTTGACTTTCAAACTTAATTTTAGAAATAAAATTTCTATATATAATGTTTGAAATATGTTTTTTACAAATAATTTGTATAGTTTTTCTTGAATTTATGTGAATCAACACTTTTTGAAAAATAATATGAAATAGTATCATTTTTATACAAAACATATCTGAAAATTGATTGAAAATGGTTTTAAATGTCTATATTTTCTGGAATTTTTTACAATTTTGTCAATAAAAGTGTCTTATTTTGTCCATTAAAATGTCTTATTTTATAGAAAAAATTGCAAAATGTATATGTTTTTCATTTTAAATTGCTTAAAAATGTACGCTATTTTGCTAAATTTCTAAAAATGCACCTGAAAATAGAAACTAAATTTTTTTATGATAAAGATAATTCAAAGGTCCCAAAAAATGCCTCGAAATGAAAATGTGTGATACTGGCATCACCCCTTTTTGAAACGGAGCTAAAAATACCTACTAAAATTAGGAGAGAGAAAAACGAGAACTGTGTCGAGTTCTCGTTTCATAGTATAAGTGGTTGAGAAAGATGATTGATGTTCTCAAGAGTAAGAATCTATGGTTCTTAGTTAAAGGTGAACAAACAAAACCAACCGATGCTAAAGACTTAGCTATATGGGATGATCGGTGTGATCAAGCAAGGATTCATTGGTCAACTATTTCAAATAGTTTACAAGTACATATTGAGGATGAAGATAGCCCGATTGAGGTATGGAAAAATTTAGCTTATTTATTTGATAGATCTAATGATGTTTTTTCTTATTATATTGAAAAGAAGGTTCACGATCTAGATCCTAAATATTTTGATACAATAGAGTCATTTCTTGTTGAAATAAAAACCTAAATAATTGTGGTAAATATTACAAGAAAAATGATAATGCTCTTGTTATTATTATTCAGAAAAATTTATATGACTTTGATTTGTTCAACCAAACTAGGAATAGGACCATTGAAATGTCTAAAAGTTATATGTCAACCTCATTTGAATATTTTTGTAAAGGTCTGATATGTGAGCAAGATACATTAATTTCTTATGGTAAATTAACTATTGGTAAAGCTCTAATGGCACATAGTAAAAATTATATTAATAAAGGTTTTAATAGAAACCTGAGACCACATACTAAAGGATCAACCCATCACTATTCTAATGATGCCTCTAATGATGCTCCTTAAAAGAAAGTGTTTATTCCTTGTAAGTGTTGTGGGAAAACCAACCACCCTGAGGAGATTTGCTTAAAATGGAGATGTGAACCTGCTAAAGCCAAGCATAAATTCTCCAAGGAACAGTAGGTAGCTATTATTTGTGCCTATTATGTTCACTTAGGTAAATCTTCTTCTTTTGTGGAATGGATAATGGATTATAGTGCTTCTAATCATGTTACCGGTATTGCTTCTTTATTTCCATCTTATGACACTAATAAGCACACAACACATAAAGTATCAATTACTGATGGTAAACAACTTTCAGTAGTAGGATTTGGTGATGTTAAAGTTCCTAATGATACATTGGAAGATATTTTTCATGTTCAAGGCATGCCCATCAATTTTTTTTCTATTTATTGTGTTTGTCAGAAATCTTATAAGTTAAAACCATGGCTGGACAAATATGTTCTAAAATATATCAAACATAACTTCAAAGTTGTTTCTTCTGGTCCTATTGATCATGATGTTGGTTTAAATCAATTTATTGGTTTCAATTCAATTAAAAATCAACCTTTTTATTCTTATGTTGTTCACGGTAATGAACAAATTAAATTATGGCATGGAAGATTAGGTCACTTGAATTATGGTAAAATGCAAATGTTATCTAAAATGGTACTTGGATTACCTACAATTTCTTTCATTAAAGGTGTTTGTGAAGGTTGTGTACTTGGTAAACATCATAAGGAAATTTTTGATAAAGGTAAATCTTGATGTGCTAAAAACCAAATGCAATTAATGCCACATTAATGCACAGTGACATATGTGGTCCTCTTGAAACTCCTTTGTCTCATATTGTCTATTTCTTACTTTTATTGACATATGTGGTCCTCTTGAAACTCCTTCTTTGTCTCATATTGTCTATTTCTTACTTTTATTGATGATTACAGTAAACAAGAGCTGCATGCAGCTTAGTCTCTGCCTTCTAAATTAAAAAGAAAAGGGAATAATAAGATCAAATTATTTTTTTAAATTAAATAAAAAAGTATATATAATTCTTACATAATTTTTAGTGTAGTATTATTTCACTATTATTACTATTTTATTATAGCTATGATTGATATGGTGTTAATTTGTAACATTAAGAACTATGTATGTTGATAAATTCACAAATAATGATAATGAAGCATGTTTCGGCTTATCTATTAATTTTGATAACTTGGATAAATAAATAAAAATAAATAAAATAGTCCCAAAACTTTGTAACTCAAATAAATAAATAAAATCACAATTAATTAATTAAAAGGATATAATAAAAGAAAATAATTAGTATTGAAACTATACTATAGTTTTAAAAAGGCTATCCACTATATTTGTTTCATATAAATATGTCAAAATCATAATAATATTAATCAATTATTATAATTATAGTTATTATAATAGTTATAATTATACATGGTTTTTTATTAAACATATATTTAATAATAATTTGCGAGTTCAAATAATTAATCTCCATATGTAAATAGATCTATATATTTGCCTAACATATCTTAATGTGTTGACATTAATGTGACGAAGCTCACAACTCATTTAAATATAACACTTAACTATAGTACAATATAACATCTTAATGATAGTATTGCTCATAAGATTGTATGTTTGTTTCACTTTTATTTATAATTAAAATAAATGGAGTTGCCATGAAGATCTAAGAGTTGTGTTTAATCTTTTATTTATTTTTAGAGAGATGTATGACTAATTATTCTTAATAGAATTATTCAAAATAATAAAAAAATAAATTTAAATTAATAAAAAATTATGTCTTATAATTACAAATTATAATAATTTAGAGATTATAAACCATCTCTGCTATCTATCTCTGGTCACGGATGTCCATCTATCCTATCTATTGCTCGCCATGAATGTCCATGAGTTGATAGGGTCTTTATGACTGTCTTGCTAAAGTCACTAGCCCTCCTTTCTCCCGGTAAGATCTTACAACTAACCTTGATAGTAATGGTACAAAACTAATAAAACTATCTTTGTAGCATTAAAACATCCTGATATGCCCCATTAAGTGGTATGGACATTGGTGACTGGAAATTTCGTGGGTACATATTCAGTTGTTAAAAGTATCTTTAATAATTTTATGAAGTTTATTGTCAAGGCAAAGGCCCAGCCTGCAGCGAAGTCCATTTCAGAGAGAGGCGCTGAGGTAAAGTGCTGAGTGGAATAATTACAACTTAGAGAACTGCAGTGAGTCAGAAGCTATGATGATTACCCAGTCCAACATAGGGTTGAGGACTGGAAAAAATACCAGGCCTGACGTATACGACCAAAAGTGGGTTGATACATTTTGGCTCGCTGGTGTGAAATAAATTGTACACAAGATTTATAGCAAGCAAGGTTTTATAACTGCCCTTATCTGTTATGCGATAGATATGAATTTTTGGGTATAAAATAGTTATATTTTCCTCTATCTATAGAAGTTGTTGCAACTTGAATCTATGAATAAATAATAAGTTTGCTCTTGATTTGTACTGGCCTCCCCAATTTGGGCTATAGAACATCTGGCATTTCTAAATACAAATATTACTAACTGGTTCTGATGTTCATCCACAGTCAGTTCTCTAGGTCGGACATAGAAGAAATATGGAAAATTAGGGTTTGTCCACTTATCATTCATTTTCCAGGCAGCTGATGGGAAGTTGATGACTAGCATTTATATAATTGTTGACATATATATAATAGCAACTAGAAATTACCTTATATGCATCTCCATGACTGGTACATACTCTTTTGAAAATTGAAAATTGTTCCAAACACATAAATAATTATCATTCCATGCTACTGCAAACGTGAAAAAATGAAATTACATGTGGCTGAAGTTCCTGGGCAGTACTTACCTTTCCATGCAAATACTTTTGCCAGCAGTGGGCCTTGAAGAAAGATACAAAGATCGATTATCTTCCTATACTGGTTTTGTGTTGAGATAGATGTCCATGGCAATGTTGTTGAAGGCGAAGGTCTCTTCTGTTACAATCTGCTTCCATCCATTAACAAGTTTTTAAACAATGCCTTTCTTCTTTGGTTCCCATCCTTCTCACCTTCGGAGGAAGATGCCAACTGGTCCACAGCCTTTCTCCGAGGAGAAGCAGATGTATACTGAGACCATGTGAAACATCAGGAGATGATATACCACTAGTACTTGTCTTACCTTTAGATGTTAATTCTGAAGTTAATTTTAAGCAAGATTGGATTGCATCCTGTACTGAACATATGCTAACGTTTTGCTCTGCTATTAAAAATTATGTTGCAGTGTCTGCATCCCCATACACTTCTTGCAACACATATTGTTGATTATCATGAAACAAGACCAACAATAAGTTCCAACAACGACTTCCAGAATACAAGACTTGCATGAACAATTAACAATTTAAAATTATGAAAAAACAAAACGAACAAATAAACAAACAATTATGAGTATAATCATGCACAATTATTAGCATCATTGTTTACATGTTTCTTTCTCATCATGCTGGAACGTCCAGCTAATTACTGATAGTAATCTCTCCTTGAAAAAAGTGAATGTTACCCATATGATAGCCATGACTCTTTGTGTTTCATCAGTGCAGATTTTTCTTATAGGTATTCGGTGATTATCGTTGACATCTCTTAGCTCTGTTTGTTTGAAATCATTACTCGGGAATATAAATGAAGAAGTGAAAAATAATCAACAGTGGGAAGCATCACAACCATGTGCACAGATTAACTGAAGAAAGCACTCATAGGCACAAATCAGAATTTGTTGCTAGAATATTCCGCCATCCACTTCTATGTTTATAAATGGAATAGTAACGTCCATGCCTGTGCGTTTGATTTTTAGCACAAGAATAAATAAAAGCAACGAGGATGGATAAATATAACAGAAAAATCAAAACAAAATTAAGGAACAATCTTCCAGCAGAAATATATCTATCTGCATAATCTGATGGAAATGGGAGATCCTCTGCATCGCCCTCCACGATTTTGTATTCCTTGAGTGGCTCCTTTTGTTTTTCTTTGGCAAGTTGACGGGGGGACTGGTCTAGAATGGTCACATTATTTTCTTCAACTTGTTTAACAATACCCAATGTGGTAAATCCAATGCCACCTCTGACGTCTACAACAATCATGTCTATGTTATAAAGGTCTGCAGGCTCAAGGGCATCGTCCCTCATGTCTTTTGTCCAGTTCCTAAGATTAATAGCATGATCATATATGATGGAGAGGAATCTATAGAACCAAAACGCTTCTTGTTTGTGTTGAATACAGCGCGGCTGCGAGGCCGGTCTGGATGAAGATACACTGCACCTAGATACTCCTGGAGCAGTTTTTATCCTGTTCTTCAATGTGGGCATTGGTAAATATAATCGTGACGACAATAATCCACTAATCTCTGCATTGGAAGAATTCAATCTACAGTTATTGGCTCTAAAAGAGCTCGTTCCACAATGATACCAGGAGCTTCTATTGCATGGATTTGAGGGGTTTTTGGAATAAAGTGATAAGATTAGGGCTCCACCACTTGTAATGGCCATGGAGACCTTTGCTCTTAGGCTCAAAAAGTAGATTGGGGATCAAGCTTTGAATAAGACCCAATTTTCTTGCAGAGATGAGGAGAAAAAACGAAGTTAACCCACCTTAGCAGAAACCATTGAAAGTTATTAAAAAGAGCACAATAACTCGGAATGAAAAGCATGAAATGGAAAGCATCTTGCGTATATTCTTCCATTTACCATTACCATATCCATGATATTATATGTCTAATGGGATTTAAATGATACGAACCGTTACACCAAAGTCCCGAGGTGTTAGTGAAGGCCGTCCACTAGGATCTTGACATCCCACCACGCTCCGCAGTCCAGACTCTGGGCTGGATGTGCGCCCGTACAGTGGTGTCCCCTTTGAGCCGTACGAGCCCCGGATGAACACTGGTGTCCCCTTTGAGCCGTACGAGCCCCGGATGAACACTGCAATGCCGACATTGCCACCCTCTCTGTGACTCGAACCTGAGTGGAGGCTCTGATATCAAATGATACGAACCGTTACACCAAAACCTCGAGGTGTTAGTGAAGGCCGCCCACTAGGATCTTAACATTAAACTCTTACCATGTTAGTGAAACACAACAACATGAACTACTATAATGAGGAACAAGAACTTCAAAACACGTGCAACCATGTAAAACCCAAAAGCTAAAACCCATTTAGAATCATAGATGGTATAACAGTACCTCAAAAAAATCACAACAATGTCAAACCCATGAGGCTCCAGGAAATATCACGGTACTTAAACTCCCAATGTATGCATGACCTCGATACCAAAATCCATTCATCTACAGAACCAGATGCTAGGATCATGCTAGAAATGATTCCATAAATTATCTATGCTTCGCATTCATTTGTACACATTGAAAATGGTCAGCAATGCAAGTAAAACATATGTTAAAATGATCATCATTATAGGTATTTTCAAAATCCCAGTAACATTCATCAGTGAATAAAGCAACTTACCCTGACTCGTTGAAGATGGGCTTGATCAGAATGAATCCACTGATTGGAAAAACAGCCTCAGAGAGAGATGCCCAATTGAGAAATTAAAACCACTAAGCATGAAAATGATAAGGTCTTGGCAGAAAGGCCTGGAAGGTATACAATTATCCCCATTGATGTCCAGTGGATAGTGATTTCAAAAGGCCTGGATGGTATGAAATTATCCCCAATGATGTCCAGTGGATGGTGATTTCTCACCACAATTACAGAAAACATCCTTGCATGGTCAAGGACCCTGACCTCGCACACTCTAACAACATTTGTACATCCAGTTCCAACCATAACCAATTTCACCAATGCTTGATTATAGATCTTGTTACCAGAAGGCATCCCTGAATTCACATGGTTGTCTTCCATAGGACGAGCATCGTTATCACCCTCCTTAAACAACAAAGAGAGAGGTCAATAAATGGAATTAGTCCGCCGCAAGTCTTGCATTTCAAGATTGTTAATACAAAAACTCAAAACAGACAACCCAAAACACAATGCAAAAAAAATATGGTTGAGACTACAAACTTGAATGATGATTTCTTCAGGAATGTGTGGCAATACTTCGCTAACCGTATTGGTCATCACAGTTATGTGAGGATCTACCATATTCGTAGCATCTTTCATAACAACATTTTCTGGAGCCTTCCCTAGCCCCACATTCCTGAAGCGTAAACCACCTGCAACTATTCTTGCTTGCCAGAAAATGATCCCAGCGTCAAGCGTCCTTTGGCAGGGCCCATAGATAAAATCCTCGAATAGTCACAGTCACAGTCTCCACTCGCCATTGGAATAGTCACATTCTCCACTCACCTTCCCATTGGAATAGTCATAGTCTCCACCCATCTTCTCCACTACCTATAACAATCACCTGCCCATTGGAATAGTCTAGAACCAACACATTGGAAAACTCTTTGCATGAACCTGGAGTGAATTGCCCAAGGCAAGAAATATTGAATGCAATCAAACATGATCAATTTAATAATATGGCAGTAAATACTATAAGCAGGGTTGACAGTGGACAGACTGGTTGCTTGCACGCCAAGCAATAGAAAATCCCAAGTAAGGTAGGTAACGTCTAGGTATAAATATTTTTTGGTTATTTTTCTTAATTTTTTTAATACTCATCAATGATAAAAATTGTCAATTCAAGACCTTTTATCTAATAAGATCTGAATACGATTTTTCAAAAAATAATTTAAAAATACGAAATTTAATGAAAATTTTACTTAACTTTATAAAAACTGAAGTGTTGATGTCAACTAATAGGTAAAGATGGAACATATAGTCTCTGCCTACGGCAAGGACTAAAAAGTTGGGTTTATGTTTTGAAACATAAAAGTGAAACCTTTGGTATATTTCAAGAATTTAAATCCTTGGTTGAAAATTAATCTCGTAAAAGTATTAATACATTGAGAACTGATAATGGGGGTAATTCACTAAAAAGGAATTAATGCATATTTATCTAAGCATAGAATTTAACATCGAAACATTGTTCCTTATACACCTCAAAAAAACAGTGTAGTTGAAAGGAAAAATAGAACTTTGGCTGAAATGGCTAGATGTATGGTTTATTCTAAATGATTACATAAAAGGTTTTGGGATGAAGTTATTTGTTGTGCTAACCATATTTTGAATATAGTCCCTAGTAAAGCAATTTTGCAGGTTACTCCCGAAGAAAAAAAAAGTGGAAGGAAACCCGATATTAGTAACTTTAAGATATTTGGCAGTGAATGTTGGATCCATATTAGCGAAAAAGTTAGATCCAAAGTCTCACAAATGTATTTTCATTGGTTATTGTGAGGGTTCCAAAGCTTGCAAGTTATTTGATACATCTACCCAAGGTGTAATGAGTTATCATTCAACAATATTTTCAATTCAATGAAGTCTCTCCTCCACCTGAGTCTACTGAACCTCATATTACCTTGAATTTTAGTTCATCTTCTATTTCTCCTATATATGTTACCCCTTCCTCTACTTATGTGCCTAATTTAGATCCTAGTTCACCTTTTTCTTCAAGTGATCCACCTAAATGTTATGAAGATACTTGTCACGGACCCACCCATTTAACCAATGCAAGGCAAGGTACATGATCCCAAATTCAAGGCTTTCCCATGATCTCAGCCCATTAGTTAGATTCATATAAATAAATTATGCATGTGCAGATGTAAAACAAATCAATTATGATGCACAGCGGAATTAAAACATCCACACACATTACTCATGCATACAGCATATCGATAGTTATTGAATTAATATAGTGCAGAAGTAAATATAGAGGCATAAAAACACTTATCTTCATTTTTCAACTGCCCAAGCAACTAGCTATGTCGCTGCAACGTTCCACCCAGCCATAGGCTCTTCGACAGCTTATACTGAGTCCGTCCGAAGGCCACCCCCGAGTTGGGCATGATTCCTTCAAGGAAAAGGGGACATTCACTCTCTCACAACCAATTAATCATTCCATCTGAGCCAAGCTAGTCAATAGTTGGGTTTATCAGGCTACAATTGAACACTGGATTATCGCACTCAAGCTCAAGCCCAAGCCATGGATACCCATACCCATACCACACATACTATGCTCTCACACAGTAAGCACAAACATGGGGCAGGGATACACATTTTAGAAAGTGGGATTTACAAATAAGATGGCCATGGGTTTTCCCAAAAACATTCCCAACCAAAAACGGATTGTGGGATGGGCAAACAACCACAGGGGGAAAAACGATTTCTTCCCCAAATATCTCTGCCTTCAACAGCCCAACACAGTCTCTATTGAACCCCCCATTCGATTTCCCTTCTTCCCCACTGGTATACAACACAGAAAACGCCCTTCTCTACAGGGGGAATGAAGAAAATGTTGCAACCTGCCTGGAAGACGCCCAGGTAGCTCTAACCTCGTGAGGGAGGAAGAATGATCATGGATAATGGCTTGGGGGAGAAATTCCTGGCTCTTTTCTTGCCCAAGGAGACAAAAACATTTTTCCATAAAGGGTGGCTTGCCCATACCCGAATTTGGACAGCCATACCTCTCCATTCCCAAGGCATTAACTACCTCAACCAACCCTTGGGAGAAATCAATGGTTGGGTACAAAATTCAACATGGGTAGTTGAGGGTTTGATGGGTTCTCTCATTGACGCTTGGCTTGACCTGATTGGCTCAAGGGTTTGAATGTTTTCCCTCCCAATTCCTTGTGAAATCATGCCCCCAACTCTTTGTTGCATTGCATAGCTAGTTGTGGGTATTTTTATTAAAATGCATATTACATGATATTTGAATTTCCAATGTGCATTGCTAGCACGAAAACCATATGCATCACTAAATCGATGGCGGGGCCTTGGCCTTAAGCTCCTCACCATGATTTCATAACAATATTACATCATTTATAATGTGAATGCCATGGGGTCAAACTGGGGACATTACATTCCCCTCCCCTTGGAATAACACCGTCCTCGGTGTTCCAACACTTCGGACTATATACCCACTTTACACATGATTCAAAATCCACAACTGGGGGCAGGTATGTCCTGCATTTCATCTCTTTACTTTGAACTTTCAGGATCAAGACCTCTAGCTTCCACAAGCTTCTCCTGCTAGCTTTGGTCTTCCAGCTCTACAGGTGGGCATTGCTCCAGAGCAATCCCTTTCCTTTATTCACCTTCTAGCTGATTCACAAGTCTAGAATTTCATGGATTTCATCTTCCTTGTTGTCCCGACAACTATCTGAGGAATATTTCCATCCCAAAGCAAATAGTCTCTGGCATGCTGCCATGATCACGGTGCACAAATGGTTCTCTCTTTTCTCACCAGCAACACTTGGCTAGTAATAGCTGTAATCAATAGCTTTCAATGTCTCTCCTGTGAGACTTATCATGGCAATTCCTGTTAGGACAAGCATATCACAATATTAAAATTAGTCAATTATTTTCCCAATTGACATGGAACGTCCATGCTTTACTCATGAGACTTCCACACATTTCATGCTTTCCCAATATACACATGAACTCATTCATGTTCATCCTTTCACAAGAAAATAACTATTTCAGCATTCACAATTCATTTCAAGCAACGAAACACAATTTGTTTTCATTTATGACATGCACTCAACAATCCTTTGTTTCTAAGATGCATCAATCAAAGGAAAGAGAAGAGTAAGAGTTTTCCCCCTCTTAGTCTTGTTCCAATCCGGAGCCACACCATCACTAGAGGTTCTATGCTCCTTAGCCTCTTTCACTTCAATGTGAATGCTTGACTCCCCTTTCTTGGCTATAACACTTTAATGTCTAAGGTCTTTCTAATGGCTTTCAACTAGGGAACCCTTCCCCATTGTCGCTTACAGAACCTTTGGCTGTTAGGACCCACACAATTCCACTAGCACCATCTTTCATTACTGCTCATACTGAGCTCTTTAGGACAGTCATCTGTCCACATGCATCCTCCAAATGCTTTCATAGTCCTTGCTTCCAGCAATACCTACACTCAATCATTGAGTCAATTCACATGTTTAGTGTATTTTCATAGTGTTTATCTCCAAATGCGAATTTAAGAAATCATAATTAAATCATATACACACATATCTTCATAAGCAAGAGTTGCAAGATAACCAAATACTTATCTTTATTGGATGTCTTCACTTTATCCCACAGGATCCTTCTTCGCTTTCCAAGCATTGGATTTCCCGTGGATACAACAATGAATGTTGGGCCAACCCGCAGGCTACTCCACAACCATTCGAATAGGAAATGCCAGGCCAGTACGCTGACTGGTTTTATCAATTGTTTAAGGGAATGTTTGACCAGCACGCGCATCTGCTCCACAACATCAAGTGGTTAATGTTCCCACCAACTACTCTCTGAATTTACCAAGAATTTTATAGCGCCCAACCAGTTACTCTCTGGATTTACCAAAAAAAAAATGTATAGTTCCAACCAGTTACTCTCTGGCTTTACCAAGCATTTATAGCTCTCAACCAGTTACTCCCTGGTTTTACCAAGCATTTATAGCTCTCAACCAGTTACTCTCTGGTTTTACCAAGCATTTATAGCTCTCAACCAGTTACTCTCTAGTTTTACCAAGCATTTATAGCTCTTTCAGGGTCCTTGTTTCCTGTAATGGCCAAGGTTTCCAACAAAGAAACAACAATGTATTAGCTTGGTTGCAATAAGACTTGTACCTGAAATCTTCATTATTCCAAACAAGAATTAAATGAAAATGAATACTTATCTGTATTGTGCGTTTCCTCGCTACTCCACAGGTTTCCTTCTCTGCTTTACAAGCCTTGGGTCACCTGTGGGGTGGATGCTTGGCCAGCACACATGCTGCTCCACAACGTCATCCGAATAGGCAATGCCAAGCCAGTACGCCAACTGGTTTTATCAGGCATCTCAAAAATCAGTATGCTAAGCGAGTACACCGACTGGGTTTATCAAGCATTTCAAAAATCAGTATGCTAAGCCAGTACGCCGACTGGGTTTATCAAGCATACGACAATCATTTCCAAGCCAGTTCTCCGACTGGGTTTGTCAGGAAATAACACCCAAATAACCAATACCTCCACAACATGCAAATAACCAATGCCAAGCCAGTACACCGACTAGGTTTTTCAGGCATTAATTTAACAACATGCCAAGCTAGTACACCGACTGGGTTTATCAGGCATCCAACAACCTTTCGCCACAACTCCCAAATAACCAATGCCAAGCCAGTACGCTGACTGGGTTTATCAGGCATACAACAACCATTGCTAAGCCAGTACATCGACTAGGTTTATCAGGCAATATGGATACCATAATATGATTACGTGGCTCCTTTTCTTATGCAACCAGTGGTTCCCTCCAGGAAATCCATAGGTGACTCACTTGACTGCAGGCTAGCATGGCCCCACAATACCCACTCACACTACACAAGGATGATACCCCTTTTCTGCAACACATCTCCTCGGGCCTATCCATCTCTTCTAGTGTCCTTTAGTGTGAGCGTAGAAAGGTTACCACTGCCCATACAGTCCTCTTGAGCACCCTTTCTTCACTTTGCCTCTTACGTGCAACACCAAGTTGCATTTGTGTAAGTCATTCATTTTGCATATGTGTCTCACACGCCTTCTGGGCATAGCTTTACCATCTTACTTTCATGGTTTACCAACATGCGGTTTGGCTGAGACATTATCAATGGCGTTTCACCCGAAACCCATTTTCAGAGCATGGGGTCTTTCCCATCTGGTTTGGCTTCTGCAGGCCATCACACATGATCTTCCTGCAATGTGTCATCCTGGCACACTTTATCAGATAGCCAAACAGTCATCAACATTTAGCAATAAACTTCAAATATGATTGTTCCATAACCAATCAATAGCATTAATAATTAAATTCAATATGAATTTACAATTCTGTCTACTACAGAAATTGGTTTTCTTATCCATGAGGCTATACTCATATTGTTTGGTTCATGTAAGTGACACCACTCTGCCCGTTATGGTCTTATGCCCGCTGCCATACATGAGCATCTACTTATAGCATGTCCTCCTGACACATTTTCATATAAGCAAAACAGTCATTAGCAACTATTAGCAAAATTTCAAATCCGAAACATTTACAAATCTGAGATTTACAACTGTTCTTACTAACAGAACTTAGAGCTCTCAACCATGAGATTCCTTCTCATAAGCTCTAGATCAAATTTTCAAATCCGTTTCTCACATAAATTTGATTTGCAATTGTGATATTATTCTCATAGTCATATCATTCATACAACTCTGTCCTTCCACAGAGCATTCTAGCAGCCCATCGATCATGATTGGGCTCTTCGTGCACTTATTATTCTGTATTCATAACAGCCCATGAAATGGTCCTAAAATTTTCATCAATTCATCATTTCATTCATTATTTATTTTGCAATAACATATGCATCATCCTTATGCATTCATACAATGCATCACAAGATTTATAAAATCTCTTAATGCACATCTATTCAATGTTACCTTGCATTGTTTCATGAGCACTATGCATTCCAGCATATTATGATCGAAACATGACTATCTCATATAACTTGCATTACCATAATCAGGACCACCAGTCCTCACTTGCTTTGGTTATCAAGCACATAACCAACATACACATGGCATGATATAAATTCATATGAATGCATTGAGATTTCTAAACAATCATAGGGTGTAAGGATCATTTTCTTCACTTACCCACACCTTACCAAGCTTTGTAGGTTAACAGTCCCAATCGGTATTCAACATCACATGCAAACTAACTCAACATAGCTCAAACATAGTTGAAGAGATCTTACCAAATCCTCTTTTAACATTCATGCAATTTGGCACCAATAATCATTACCTGCATGGTTACCATTAACATCGCCTGATGTTACCTGATCAATTGGCCTCTTACCAAGGCTGCTCAGTCATGTTGCCAACTTTATGATCATATATTTGTTGCACCATCCTTTCTGCATAAGGTTGCTAGCTCCATGCAACAACATCCTCAGCACATTTAGCCATGCTCTTTGTTATCTTTGGTCCTACAACCAATACCAACATCAATAGTGATTATCAACCACAATATTCTCCATTAGTGGTTCATTGCGTATGCAGACTTCATTATTCTACCAATATGCAATATCCTATTTATGCACAAGCATTTCCATATGCATTATGCAATGTTTGTTAAGATGCCCTCTAGTGCATATACATCTATGTAATCCCTTACATTTTTAACATTTTTATGCCATATGACAATTTCATAATTATAAGTATGATAACAAACAGGGGTTTAAGGAATTAATCCCCTTTCGATCCTTCCTCGTAACATGGAATTCCTCTTCCATATCATGCAATTGTATAAATTGCCCACATTAACAAGAAAATTTGTTTGTCAAAACAACCGCTCGCACTCTTTTGCACTAAATATCTATGATATATGTAGACCTGATTCAAAATCTAGTCAGGCATCATTGTTCCCTGCTGGACAAGCTTTCTGATGCCTGTCTTCATGCTCCATTCCGACATCGGGTGCGGGAACTGCATCTCTTCAAAAATGACAACTTTCGCTCCAATTCTGCACATTTTACACAGTTGCATTTTGGTCCAGAATGCCGACTTTAGCCACCTACGGAAGAAAATCTATGAGGAATCCCAAAAACTTTGATATCGGGTGAAGTTAGTCCATATAACCAGGAACACTCAGCAATTCACGGATTTCAATTCCAATGCACCGTTCATCTTCTATGAATTTCTGGGTTTTACTACTTCTCACTTTTCACATTTTTCCAAAATTCCAAATTTTGGGCCAAAAATGACTCTCTCCGAAACGGTGCATTTCTGGGAAATCTTCGTCATACGGAAACTGTCCGTCTTAATGAGAATATGAAATGTCTAGTTCAGTAAAATTTTTGATCCCCACATCCAGGGTCACTTTTACTACCCACAAGCTTTTCAAAATTCCAAAAAAGTGGCCGGAACAGTGCTTTTTGGCCTTCTTGCTCACCCCGACTCCACATCCTTTGGAGTTTGGCTCCAATATTCTGAATTTAACACTGTGCTTGCTTCATGGCCGCGCCTGATCAATTTCAGCTCAAACCGACCTTTTGTGAAGCCTCGGGACTCCGTCCTTCAAAAGTCAATATTATCCATTTTCTGTCAAATCGGAGTGTAATGGGCTCGGGGTCTTCACTAGTTCTTTCATGGCCTTCGTCAATGGCCTCCAAGCCCCATAGGAATCATTCCATTATGAGCCCGGATGTTCCCTCTATCCAAAAATCAAGTTTTGGTCACTTTACTCTTTTTTTTCACGCCGTTGCGGGATGGTTCGCCGAACACTCCCGCAATTGCGGAGCAATTCGACGAAGGCTCCTGCAGTTGCGGAGCCATTCGGAAAATGCTCCCGCAGTTACGGAGCCATTCGGCGAATGCTCCCGTTGCAGAGCGATTCGCCGAACGCTCCCGCAATTGCGGAGCAATTCGCCGAATGCTTCCGCAGTTGCGGAGCGATTCGGCGAATGCTCCCGCAGTTGCGGAGCCATTCGCGGAATGCTTCCGTTGCGGAGCGATTTGGAAAATGCTCCTGGAGCCATTCACGGAATGCTTCCGCATTTTCGGGAAGGTTCGCGGAACTCTTCCGCAAATTTCGGAAGAGAATCCCTTCCGAAAACTTCCTTTTGACGCCGAACACTTAGAAAAAATTTCTGCTTTTTCGGAGCCGTTCGGCGAATTTTTTCGCGTTGCGGGACAACTCGCGGAATCCTTCCGCAAATTTCGGAAGAGAATTCTTTCCACAAATTTCGGAAGGGAATTCCTTCCTCAAATTTCGGAAGGGAAATCCTTCCGCAGTTTCGGGGCGACTTCCCGAACTCTTCCGCGTTGCGGAAAAACTCGCGGAATGCTTCCGCAGTATCGGAGCAATTCGTCGAATGCTTCCGCAGTTTCGGAAGACATTCGGGAATTCTTTCTGAAACAGACTTAAACAAATTTTTCAGAACTCTTGAAACAATTTCCGGATTCTTCCTTCTTTGTGACTGCAATTGGATTTGGCCCATAGAGGCCCAATGCTGCAACCAGCAGCTCTGATACCAACTGTCACGGACCCACCCATTTAACCAATGCAAGGCGGGGTACATGATGCCAAATTCAGGGCTTTCCCATGATCTCAATAGATTAGTTAGATTCATATAAATAAATTATGCATGTGCAGATGTAAAACAAATCAATTATGATGCACAGCGGAATTAAAACATCCATACACATTACTCATGCATACATCATATCGACAGTTATTGAATTAATATAGTGCATAAGTAAATATAGAGGCATAAAAACACTTATCTTCATTTTTCAACTGCCCAAGCAACTAGCTATGTCGCTGCAACGTTCCACCCAGCCATAGGTTCTTCGACAGCTTATACTGAGTCCGTTCGAAGGCCACCCCCGAGCTGGGCATGATTCCTTCAAGGAAAAGGGGACATTCACTCTCTCACAACCAATTAATCATTCCATCTGAGCCAAGCCAGTCCATAGCTGGGTTTATCAGGCTACAATTGAACCCTGGATTATAGCACTCAAGCTCAAGCCCAACCCATGGATACCCATACCCATACCCAACATACTCTGCTCTCACACAGTAAGCACAAACAGGGGGCAGGGATACACATTTTAGATAGTGGGATTTACAAATCAGACGGCCATGGGTTTTCCCAAAAATGTTCCCAACCAAAAATGGATTGTGGGATGGGAAAACAACCACAGGGGGAAAAACGATTTCTTCCCCAAATATCTCCGCCTTCAATAGCCCAACACGGTCTGTATTGAACCCCCCATTCGATTTCTCTTCTTCCCCACTGGTATACAACACAGAAAACGCCCTTCTCTACTAGGGAAATGAAGAAAACGCTGCAACCTTCCTAGAAGACGCCCAAGTAGCTCTAACCTCGTGAGGGAGGAAGAATGATCATGGATAATGGCTTGGGGGAGAAATTCCTGGCTCTTTTCTTTCCCAAGGAGACAAAAACGTTTTTTCATAAAGGGTGGCTTGCCCATACCCAAATTTGGACAGCCATACCTCTCCATTCCCAAGGCATTAACTACCTCAACCAACCCTTGGGAGAAATCAATGGTTGGGTACAAAGGTCAACATGGGTATTTGAGGGTTTGACGGGTTCTCTCATTGACACTTGGCTTGACCTGATTGGCTCAAGGGCTTGAATGTTTTCTCTCCCAATTCCTTGTGAAATCATGCCCCCATCTCTTCGTTGCATTGCATAGCTAGTTATGGGTATTTTTATTAAAATGCATATTACATGATATTTGAATTTCCAATGTGCATTACTAGCACGCAAACCATATGCATCACTAAATCGATGGCGGGGCCTTGTCCGTGAGCTCTTCACCATGATTTCATAACAATATTACATCATTTATAATGTTAATTCCATGGGGTCAAACTGGGAACATTACATTCCCCTCCCCTTGGAATAACACCGTCCTCGGTGTTCCAACACTTCGGACTATATACCCACTTTACACATGATTCAAAATTCACAACTGGGGGCAGGTATGTCCTGCATTTCATCTCTTTACTTTGAACTTTCAGGATCAAGTCCTCTAGCTTCCACAAGCTTCTCCTGCTAGCTTTGGTCTTCCAGCTCTACAGGTGGGCATTGCTCCAGAGCAATCCCTTTCCTTTATTCACCTTCTAGCTGATTCACAAGTCTAGAATTTCATGGATTTCATCTTCCTTGTTGTCCCGACAACTATCTGAGGAATATTTCCATCCCAAAGCAAATAGTCTCTGGTCTGCTGCCATGATCACGGTGCACAAATGGTTCTCTCTTTTCTCACCAGCAACATTTGGCTAGTAATAGCCGTAATCAATGGCTTTCAATGTCTCTCCTGTGAGACTTATCATGGCAATTCATGTTAGGACAAGCGTATCACAATATTAAAATTAGTCAATTATTTGCCCAATTGACATGGAACATCCATGCTTTACTCATGAGACTTCCACACATTTCATGCTTTCCCAATATACACATGAACTCATTCATGTTCATCCTTTCACAAGAAAATAACTATTTCAGCATTCACAATTCATTTCAAGCAACAAAACACAATTTGTTTTCATTTATGACATGCACTCAACAATCCTTTGTTTCTAAGATGCATCAGTCAAAGGAAAGAGAAGAGTAAGAGTTTTCCCCCTCTTAGTCTTGTTCCAATCCGTAGCCACACCATCACTGGTGGTTCTATGCTCCTTAGCATCTTTCACTTCAATGTGAATGCTTGACTCCCCTTTCTTGGCTATGACACTTTAGTGTCTAAGGTCTGTCTAATGGCTTTCAACTAGGGAACCCTTTCGCATTGTAGCTTACAGAACCTTTGGCTGCTAGGACCCACACAGTTCCACTAGCACCATCTTTCATTACTGCTCATACTGAGCTCTTTAGGACAGTCATCTGTCCACATGCATCCTCCAGATGCTTTCATAGTCCTTGCTTCCGGCAATACCTACACTCAATCATTGAGTCAATTCACATGTTTAGTGTATTTTCATAGTATTTATCTCCAAATGCGAATTTAAGAAATCATAATTAAATCATATACACACGTATCTTCATAAGCAAGAGTTGCAAGATAACCAAATACTTATCTTTATTGGATGTCTTCAATTTATCCCACAGGATCCTTCTTCGCCTTCCAAGTATTGGATTTCCCGTGGATACAACAACGAATGTTGGGCCAGCCCGCAGGCTACTCCACAACCATTCGAATAGGAAATTCCAGGCCAGTATGTTGACTGGTTTTATACCTTGTTTAAGGAAATGTTTGGCCAGCATGCCGGCTGCTCCACAACATCAAGTGGTTAATGTTCCCACCAACTACTCTCTGAATTTACCAAGAATTTTATAGCGCCCAACCAGTTATTCTCTGGCTTTACCAAAAAAAAATTTTTATAGTTCCAACCAGTTACTCTCTGGCTTTACCAAGCATTTTTAGCTCTCAACCGGTTACTCGCTGGTTTTACCAAGCATTTATAGCTCTCAACCAGTTACTCTCTGGTTTTACCAAGCATTTATAGCTCTTTCAGGGTCCTTGTTTCCTGTAATGGCCAAGGTTTCCAACAAAGAAACAACAGTGTATTAGCTTGGTTGCAATAAGACTTGTACCTGAAATCTTCATTATTCCAAACAAGAATTAAATGAAAATGAATACTTATCTGTATTGTGCGTTTCCTCGCTACTCCAAAGGTTTCCTTCTCTGCTTTATAAGCCTTGGGTCACCTGTGGGGTGGATGCTTGGCCAGCACACATGCTGCTCCACAATGTCCTCCGAATAGGCAATGCCAAGCCAGTGCGCCGACTGGGTTTTTCAGGCATCTCAAAAATCAGTATGCTAAGCCAGTACGCCGACTGGGTTTATCAAGCATTTCAAAAATCAGTATGCTTAGCCAGTACGCCGACTGGGTTTATTAAGCATACGACAATCATTTCCAAGCCAGTTCTCCGACTGGGTTTTTCAGGAAATAACACCCAAATAACCAATACCTCCACAACATGCAAATAACCAATGCCAAGCCAGTACACCGACTGGGTTTGTCAGGCATTAATTTCACAACATGCCAAGCCAGTACACTGACTGGGTTTATCAGGCATCCAGAAACCTTTCGCCACAACTCCAAAACAACCAATGCCAAGCCAGTACACCGACTGGGTTTATCAGGCATACAACAACCATTGCCAAGCCAGTACATCGACTGGGTTTATCAGGCAATATGGATAAAATAATATGATTACGTGGCTCCTTTTCTTATGCAACCAGTGGTTCCCTCCAGGAACTCCATAGGTGACTCACTTGACTGCAGGTTAGCATGGCCCCACAATACCCACTCACACTACACAAGGATGATACCCATTTTCTGCAACACAGCTCCTCAGGCCTATCCATCCTTTCTAGTGTCCTTTAGTGTGAGCGTAGAAAGGTTACCACTGCCCATACAGTCCTCTTGAGCACCCTTTCTTCACTTTGCCTCTTACGTGCAACACCAAGTTGCATTTGTGTAAGTCATTCATTTTGCATATGTGTCTCACACGCCTTCTGGGCATAGCTTTACCATCTCACTTTCATGGTTTACTAACATGCGGTTTGGCTGAGACATTATCAATGGTGTTTCACCTGAAACCCATTTTCAGAGCATGGGGTCTTTCCCATCTGGTTTGGCTTCTGCAGGCCATCACACATGATCTTCCTGCAATGTGTCATCCTAGCACACTTTATCAGATAGCCAAACAGTCAGCAACATTTAGCAATAAGCTTCAAATATGATTGTTCCATAACCAATCAATAGCATTAATAATTAAATTCAATATGAATTTACAATTCTGTCTACTACAGAAATTGGTTTTCTTATCCATGAGGCTATCCTCATATTATTTGGTTCCTGTAAGTAACACCAGTCTGCCCGTTATGGTCTTATGCCCACTGCCATACAGGAGCATCCACTTATAGCATGTCCTCCTGACACATTTTCATATAAGCCAAACAGTCATTAGCAACTATTAGCAAAATTTCAAATCCGAAACATTTACAAATCTGAGATTTACAATTGTTCTTACTAACAGAACATAGAGCTCTCAACCGTGAGATTCCTTCTCGTAAGCTCTAGATCAAATTTTCAAGTCCGTTTCTCACAGAAATTTGATTTGCAATTGTGATATTATTCTCATATTCATATCATTCATACAACTCTGTCCTTCCACAGAGCATTCTAGCAGCCCATCGATCATGATTGGGCTCTTCATGCACTTATTATTCTGCATTCATAACAGCCCATGAAATGGTCCTAAAATTTTCATCAATTCATCATTTCATTCATTATTTATTTTGCAATAACATATGCATCATCCTTATGAATTCATACAATGCATCACAAGATTTATAAAATATTTTAATGCACATCTATTCAATGCTACCTTGCATTGTTTCATGAGCACTATGCATTCCAGCATATTATGATCGAAACATGACTATCTCATATAACTTGCATTACCATAATCAGGACCACCAGTCCTCACTTGCTTTGGTTATCAAGCACATAACCAACATACACATGGCATGATATAAATTCATATGAATGCATTGAGATTTCTAAACAATCATAGGGTGTAAGGATCATTTTCTTCACTTACCCACACCTTACCAAGCTTTGTAGGTTAACAGTCCCAATCGTTATTCAATATCACATGCAAACTAACTCAACATAGCTCAAACATAGTTGAAGAGATCTTACCAAATCCTCTTTCAACATTCATGCAATTTAGCACCAATAATCATTACCTGCATGGTTACCATTAACATCGCCTGATGTTACCTGATCAATTGGCCTCTTACCAAGGCTGCTCAGTCCTGTTGCCAACTTTATGATCATAGATTTGTTGCACCATCCTTTCTGCATAAGGTTGCTGGCTCCATGCAACAACATCCTCAGCACATTTAGCCATGCTCTTTGTTATCTTTGGTCCTACAACCAATACCAACATCAATAGTGATTATCAACCACAATATTCTCCATTAGTGGTTCTTTGCATATGCAGACTTCATTATTCTACCAATATGCAATATCCCATTTATGCACAAGCATTTCCATATGTATTATGCAATGTTTGTTAAGATGCCATCTAGTGCATATACATATATGTAATCCCTTACATTTTTAACATTTTTATGCCATATGACAATTTGATAATTATAAGTATGATAAAAAACACGGGTTTAAGGAATTCTTCCCCTTTCGATCCTTCCTCGTAACATGGAATTCCTCTTCCATATCATGCAATTGTAGAAATTGCCCACATTGACAACAAAATTTGTTTGTCAAAACAGCCGCTAGCACTCTTCTGCACTAAATATCTATGATATATGTAGACCTCATTCAAAATCTAGTCAGGCATCATTGTTCCCTGCTGGACAAGTTTTCCAATGACTGTCTTCATACTCCATTCTGACATCGGTTGCGGGAACTGCATCTCTTCAAAAATGACAACGTTCGCTCCAATTCTGCACATTTTACACAGTTGCATTTTGGTCCAGAATGCCGACTTTAGCCACCTGAGGAAGAAAATCTATGAGGAATCAAGAAAACTTTTATATCGGGAAAAGTTATTCCATATAACCAGGAACACTCAGCAATTCATGGATTTCAATTCCGATGCACCGTTCATCTTCTATGAATTTCTAGGTTTTACTAGTTCTCACTTTTCACATTTTTCAAAAATTCCAAATTTTGGGCCAAAAATGGCTATCTCCGAAACGGTGCATTTCTGGGAAATCTTCGTCTAACGGAAACTGTCCGTCTTAATGAGAATATGAAATGTCTAGTTCGGTAAAAAAAATTATCCCCACATCCAGGGTCACTTTTACTACCCACAAGCTTTTCAAAATTCCAAAAAAGTGGCCCGGAACAGTGCTTTTTGGCCTTCTTGCTCACCCCGACTCCACATCCTTTGGAGTTTGGCTCCAAGATTCTGAAGTTAACACTGTGCCTGCTTCATGGCCGCGCCTGATCAATTTCAGCTCAAACCGACCTTCTGTCAAGCCTCGGGACTCCATCCTTCAAAAGTCACTATTATCCATTTTCTGTCAAATCGGAGTGTAATGGGCTCGGGGTCTTCACTGGTTCTTTCATGGCCTTCGTCAACGGCCTCCGAGTCCCACAGGAATCATTCCATTCTGAGCTCGGATGTTCCCTCTATCCAAAAATCAAGTTTTGGTCACTTTACTCATTTTTTTTCTTTTTTTTTGTTCGCGTCGTTGCGGGACGGTTCGCCGAACGCTCCCGCAATTGCGGATCAATTCGGCGAAGGCTCCCACAATTGCGGAGCCATTCGGCGAATGCTCCCGCAGCTACGTAGCCATTCGCCAATTGCTCCCGTTACGGAGTGATTCGCCGAACGCTCCCGCAATTGCGGAGCAATTCGCCGAATGCTTCCGCAGTTGCGGAGCGTTTCGGCGAATGCTCCCGCAGTTGTGGAGCCATTCGCAGAATGCTTCCGTTGCGTGCGATTCGGCGAATGCTCCTAGAGCCATTCGTGGAATGCTTCCGCAGTTTCGGGAAGGTTCGCGGAACTCTTCCGCAAATTTCGGAAGAGAATCCCTTCCGAAAACTTCCTTTTGACGTCGAACAGTTAGAAAAAATTTATGCTTTTTCGGAGGCGTTCGCCGAATTTTTTCGCGTTGCGGGACAACTCGCGGAATCCATCCGCAAATTTCGGAAGAGAATTCCTTCTGCAAATTTTGGAAGGGAATTCCTTCCACATTTTCGGGGCGACTTCCCGAACTCTTCCGCGTTGCGGAAAAACTTGCGGAATGCTTCTGCAGTTTCGGAGCAATTCACCGAATGCTTCCGCAGTTTCGGAAGGCATTCGGGAATTCTTTCCGAAATAGACTTAAACAAATTTTTCAAAACTCTTGAACAATTTCCGGATTCTTCCTTCTTTGCGACTGCAATTGGATTTGGCCCATAGAGGCCCAATGCTGCAACCAGCAGCTCTGATACCAACTGTCACGGACCCACCCATTTAACCAATGCAAGGCAGGGTACATGATGCCAAATTCAGGGATTTCCCATGATCTCAGCCCATTAGTTAGATTCATATAAATAAATTATGCATGTGCAGATGTAAAACAAATCAATTATGATGCACAGCGGAATTAAAACATACACACACATTACTCATGCATACAGCATATCGACAGTGATTGAATTAATATAGTGCAAAAGTAAATATAGAGGCATAAAAACACTTATCTTCATTTTTCAACTGCCCAAGCAACTAGCTATGTCGCTGCAACGTTCCACCCAGCCATAGGCTCTTCGACAGCTTATACTGAGTCCGTCCGAAGGCCACCCCCGAGTTGGGCATGATTCCTTCAAGGAAAATGGGACATTCACTCTCTCACAACCAATTAATCATTCCATCCGAGCCAATCCAGTCCATAGCTGGGTTTATCAGGCTACAATTGAACCCTGGATTATCGCACTCAAGCTCAAGCCCAAGCCATGGATACCCATACCCATACCCAACATACTCTGCTCTCACACAATAAGCACAAACAGGGGGCAAGGATACACATTTTACACAGTGGGATTTACAAATAAGACGGCCATGGGTTTTCCCAAAAACGTTCCCAACCAAAAATGGATTGTGGGATGGGAAAACAACCACAGGGGGGAAAACGATTTCTTCCCCAAATATCTCCGCCTTCAACAGCCCAACACGGTCTCTATTGAACCCCCCATTCGATTTCCCTTCTTCCCCACTGGTATACAACACAGAAAACGCCCTTCTCTAATGGGAAATGAAGAAAACACTGCAACCTGCCTAGAAGACGCCCAGGTAGCTCTAACCTCGTGAGGGAGGAAGAATGATCATGGATAATGGCTTGGGGGAGAAATTCCTGGCTCTTTTCTTGCCTAAGGAGACAAAAACGTTTTTCCATAAAGGGTGGCTTTCCCATACCCAAATTTGGACAGCCATACCTCTCCATTCCCAAGGCATTAACTACCTCAACCAACCCTTGGGAGAAATCAATGGTTGGGTACAAAAGTCAACATGGGTAGTTGAGGGTTTGATGGGTTCTCTCATTGACACTTGGTTTGACCTGATTTGCTCAAGGGTTTGAATGTTGTCCCTCCCAATTCCTTGTGAAATCATGCCCCCATCTCTTCGTTGCATTGCATAGCTAGTTGTGGGTATTTTTATTAAAATGCATATTACATGATATTTGAATTTTCAATGTGCATTGCTAACACGCAAACCATATGCATCACTAAATCGATGGTGGGGCCTTGGCCTTGAGCTCCTCACCATGATTTCATAACAATATTACATCATTTATAATGTTAATGCCATGGGGTCAAACTGGGGACACTACATTCCCCTCCCCTTTGAATAACACCGTCCTTGGTGTTCCAACACTTCGGACTATATACCCACTTTACACATGATTCAAAATTCACAACTGGGGGCAGGTATGTCCTGCATTTCATCTCTTTACTTTGAACTTTCAGGATCAAGTCCTCTAGCTTCCACAAGCTTCTCCTGCTAGCTTTGGTCTTCCATCTCTACAGGTGGGCATTACTCCAGAGCAATCCTTTCCTTTATTCACCTTCTAACTGATTCACAAGTCTAGAATTTCATCTTCCTTGTTGTCTCGGCAACTATCTGAGGAATATTTCCAGGCCAAAGCAAATAGTCTCTGGTCTACTGCCATGATCACGGTGCACAAATGGTTCTCTCTTTTCTCACCAGCAACACTTGGCTAGTAATAGCTGTAATCAATGGCTTTCAATGTCTCTCCTGTGAGACTTATCATGGCAATTGCTGTTAGGACAAGCATATCACAATATTAAAAGTAGTCAATTATTTGCCCAATTGACATGGAACGTCCATGCTTTACTCATGAGACTTCCACACATTTCATGCTTTCCCAATATACACATGAACTCATTCATGTTCATCCTTTCACAAGAAAATAACTATTTCAGCATTCACAATTCATTTCAAGCAACGAAACACAATTCTTTTTCATTTATGACATGCACTCAACAATCCTTTGTTTCTAAGATGCATCAGTCAAAGGAAAGATAAGAGTAAGAGTTTTCCCCCTCTTAGTCTTGTTCCAATCCGGCGCCACACCATCACTAGTGGTTCTATGCTCCTTAGCCTCTTTCACTTCAATGTGAATGCTTGACTCCCCTTTCTTGGCTATGACACTTTAGTGTCTAAGGTCTGTCTAATGGCTTTCAACTAGGGAACCCTTCCCCATTGTCACTTACAAAACCTTTGGTTGTTAGGACCCACACAGTTCCACTAGCACCGTCTTTCATTACTACTCATACTGAGCTCTTTAGGACAGTCATTTGTCCAAATGCATCCTCCATATGATTTCATAGTCCTTGCTTCCAGCAATACCTACACTCAATCATTGAGTCAATTCACATGTTTAGTGTATTTTCATAGTGTTTATCTCCAAATGCAAATTTAAGAAATCATAATTAAATCATATACACACGTATCTTCATAAGCAAGAGTTGCAAGATAACCAAATACTTATCTTTATTGGATGTCTTCACTTTATCCCACAGGATCCTTCTTCGCTTTCCAAGTATTGGATTTCCCGTGGATACAACAATGAATGTTGGGCCAGCCCGCAGGCTACTCCACAACCATTCGAATAGGAAATGCCATGACAGTACGTTGACTGGTTTTATCAATTGTTTAAGGGAATGTTTGGCCAGCACGACGGGTGCTCCACAACATCAAGTGGTTAATGTTCCCACCAACTACTCTCTGAATTTACCAAGAATTTTATAGCGCCCAACCAGTTACTCTCTGGCTTTACCAAAAAAAAAATTTATAGTTCCAACCAATTACTCTCTGGCTTTACCAAACTTTTATAGCTCTCAACCAGTTACTCTCTGGTTTTACCAAGCATTTATAGCTCTCAACCAGTTACTCTCTGGTTTTACCAAGCATTTATAGCTCTCAACCAGTTACTCTCTGGTTTTACCAAGCATTTATAGCTCTTTCAGGGTCCTTGTTTCCTGTAATGGCCAAGGTTTCCAACAAAGAAACAACATTGTATTAGCTTGGTTGCAATAAGACTTGTACTTGAAATCTTCATTATTCCAAACAAAAATTAAATGAAAATGAATACTTATCTGTATTGTGCGTTTCCTCCCTGCTCCACAGGTTTCCTTCTCTGCTTTACAAGCCTTGGGTCACCTGTGGGGTGGATGCTTGGCCAGCACACATGCTGCTCCATAACGTCATCCGAATAGGCAATGCCAAGCCAATGTGCCGACTGGGTTTATCAGGCATCTCAAAAATTAGTATGCTAAGCCAGTACGCCGACTGGGTTTATCAAGCATTTCAAAAATTAGTATGATAGCCAGTACGCCGACTGGGTTTATCAAGCATACGACAATCATTTCCAAGCCAGTTATCTGACTGGTTTTGTCAGGAAATAACACCCAAATAACCAATACCTCCACAACATGCAAATAACCAATGCCAAGCCAGTACACCGACTGGGTTTTTCATGCATTAATTTAACAACATGTCAAACCAGTACACCAACTGGGTTTATCAGGCATCCAGCAACCTTTCGCCACAACTCCCAAATAACCAATGCCAAGCTAGTACGCCGACTGGGTTTATCAGGCATACAACAACCATTGCCAAGCCAGTACATCGATTGGGTTTATCAGGCAATATGGATAACATAATATGATTACGTGGCTCCTTTTCTTATGAAACCAGTGGTTCCTTCCAGGAACTCCATAGGTGACTCACTTGACTGTAGGCTAGCATGGCCCCACAATACCCACTCATACTACACAAGGATGATACCCCTTTTCTGCAACACAGCTCCTCGGGCCTATCCATCCCTTCTAGTGTCCTTTAGTGTGAGCATAGAAAGGTTACCACTGCCCATACAGTCCTCTTGAGCACCCTTTCTTCACTTTGCCTCTTACGTGCAACACCAAGTTGCATTTGTGTAAGTCATTCATTTTGCATATGTGTCTCACACGCCTTCTGGGCATAGCTTTACCATCTCACTTTCATGGTTTACCAACATGCGGTTTGGCTGAGACATTATCAATGGCATTTCACCCGAAACCCATTTTCAGAGCATGGGGTCTTTCCCATCTGGTTTGGCTTCTGCAGGCCATCAGACATGATCTTCCTGCAATGTGTCATCCTGGCACACTTTATCAGATAGCCAAACAGTCAACAACATTTAGCTATAAGCTTCAAATATGATTGTTCCATAACCAATCAATAGCATTAATAATTAAATTCAATATGAATTTACAATTCTGTCTACTACAGAAATTGGTTTTCTTATCCATGAGGCTATCCTCATATTGTTTGGTTCCTGTAAGTGACACCACTTTGCCCGTTATGGTCTTATGCCCGCTACCATACATGAGCATCCACTTACAGCATGTCCTCCTAACACATTTTCATATAATCCAAACAGTCATTAGCAACTATTAGCAAAATTTCAAATCCGAAACATTTACAAATCTGAGATTTACAACTGTTCTTACTAACATAACTTAGAGCTCTCAACCATGAGATTCCTTCTCGTAAGCTCTAGATCAAATTTTCAAATACGTTTCTCACAGAAATTTGATTTGCAATTGTGATATTATTCTCATAGTCATATCATTCATACAACTCTGTCCTTCCACAGAGCATTCTAGCAGCCCATCGATCATGATTGGGCTCTTCATTCACTTATTATTCTGCATTCATAACAGCCCATGAAATGGTCCTAAAATTTTCATCAATTCATCATTTCATTCATTATTTATTTTGCAATAACATATGCATCATCCTTATGCATTCATACAATGCATCACAAGATTTATAAAATCTCTTAATGCACATCTATTCAATGCTACCTTGCATTGTTTCATGAGCACTATGCATTCCAGCATATTATGATCGAAACATGACTATCTCATATAACTCGCATTACCATAATCAGGACCACCAGTCCTCACTTGCTTTGGTTATCAAGCACATAACCAACATACACATGGCATTGTATAAATTCATATGAATGCATTGAGATTTCTAAACAATCATAGGGTGTCAGGATCATTTTCTTCACTTACCCACACCTTACCAAGCTTTTTAGGTTAACAGTCCCAATCAATATTCAATATCATATGCAAACTAACTCAACATAGCTCAAACATAGTTGAAGAGATCTTACCAAATCCTCTTTCAACATTCATGCAATTTGGCACCAATAATCATTACCTGCATGGTTACCATTAACATCGCCTGATGTTACCTGATCAATTGGCCTCTTACCAAGGCTGCTCAGTCCTGTTGCCAACTTTATGATCATAGATTTGTTGCACCATCCTTTCTGCATAAGGTTGCTGGCTCCATGCAACAACATCCTCAGCACATTTAGCCATGCTCTTTGTTATCTTTGGTCCTACAACCAATACCAACATCAATAGTGATTATCAACCACAATATTCTCCATTAGTGGTTCATTGCATATGCAGACTTCATTATTCTACCAATATCAAATATCCCATTTATGCACAAGCATTTCCATATGCATTATGCAATGTTTGTTAAGATGCCATCTAGTTCATATACATCTATGTAATCCCTTACATTTTTAACATTTTTATGCCATATGACAATTTCATAATTATAAGTATGATAACAAACAGGGGTTTAAGGAATTCTTCCTCTTTCGATCCTTCCTCGTAACATGGAATTCATTTTCCATATCATGCAATTGTAGAAATTGCCCACATTGACAACAAAATTTGTTTGTCAAAACAGCCGCTGGCACTCTTCTGCACTAAATATCTATGATATATGTAGACCTCATTCAAAATATGGTCAGGCATCATTGTTCCCTACTGGACAATCTTTCCAATGCATGTCTTCATGCTCCATTCCGACATCGGGTGCGGGAACTGCATCTCTTCAAAAATGACAACTTTCGCTCCAATTCTGTACATTTTACACAGTTGCATTTTGGTCCAGAATGCATAATTTAGCCACCTGCGGAAGAAAATCTATAAGGAATCACAAAAAAAATTATATCGGGCGAAATCAGTCCATATAACCAGGAACACTCAGCAATTCACGGATTTCAATTCTGATGCACCGTTCATCTTCTATGAATTTCTGGGTTTTACTACTTCTCACTTTTCACATTTTTCCAAAATTCCAAATTTTGGGCCAAAAATGGCTATCTCCGAAACGGTGCATTTCTGGGAAATATTCGTCTAACGAAAACTGTCCGTCTTAATGAGAATATGAAATGTCTAGTTCAGTAAAAAAAATTATCCCCACATCCAGGGTCACTTTTACTACCCATAAGCTTTTCAAAATTCCGAAAAAGTGGCCCGGAACAGTGCTTTTTGGCCTTCTTGCTCACCCCGACTCCACATCCTTTGGATTTTGGCTCCAAGATTCTGAAGTTAACACTGTGCCTGCTTCATGGTAGCGCCTGATCAATTTCATCTCAAACCGACCTTCTGTCAAGCCTCGGGACTCCGTCCTTCAAAAGTCACTATTATCCATTTTCTGTCAAATCGTAGTGTAATGGGCTCGGGGTCTTCACTGGTTCTTTCATGGCCTTCGTCAATAGCCTCCGAGCCCCACAGGAATCATTCCATTCTTAGCCTAGATGTTCCCTCTATCCAAAAATCAAGTTTTGGTCACTTTACTCTCTTTTTTTCTTTTTTTTTCGCGCCATTGCGGGACGGTTCGCCGAACGCTCCCGCAATTGCGGAGCAATTCGGCGAAGGCTCCCGCAATTGCGGAGCCATTCGGCGAATTCTCCCACAATTACGGAGCCATTCAGCGAATGCTCCCGCAGTTATGGAGCCATTCGGCAAATGCTCCCGTTGCGAAGCGATTTGCTGAACGCTCCCGCAATTGCGGAGCAATTCGTCGAATGTGTCCGCAGTTGCGGAGCGATTCGGCGAATGCTCCCGCAGTTGTGGAGCCATTCGCGGAATGCTTTCGTTGCGGAGCGATTCGGCGAATGCTCCCGGAGCCATTCGCGGAATGCTTCTGCAGTTTCGGGAAGGTTCGTGGAACTCTTCCACAAATTTTTGAAGAGAATCCCTTCCGAAAACTTCCTTTGACGCCGAACACTTAGAAAAATTTTCTGCTTTTTCGGAGCCATTCGCCGAATTTTTCCGCGTTGCGAGACAACTCGCGGAATCCTTCCGCAAATTTCGGAAGGGAATTCCTTCCGCAGTTTTGGGGCGACTTCCCGAACTCTTCCGCGTTGCGGAAAAACTCGCGGAATGCTTCCACAATTTCGGAGCAATTCGCCGAATGCTTCCGCAGTTTCGGAAGACATTCGTGAATTCTTTCCGAAATAGACTTAAACAAATTTTTCAAAACTCTTGAAACAATTTCGGGATTCTTCCTTCTTTGTGACTGCAATTGGATTTGGCCCATAGAGGCCCAATGCTGCAACCAGCATCTCTGATACCAACTGTCATGGACCCACCCATTTAACCAATGCAAGGCAGGGTACATGATGCCAAATTCAGGGCTTTCCCATTATCTCATCCCATTAGTTAGATTCATATAAATAAATTATGCATGTGCAGATGTAAAACAAATCAATTATGATGCACAGCAAAATTAAAACATCCACACACATTACTCATGCATACAGCATATCGACAGTTATTGAATTAATATAGTGCGGAAGTAAATATAGAGGCATAAAAACACTTATCTTCATTTTTCAACTTCCCAAGCAACTAGCTATGTCGCTGCAACGTTCCACCCAGCCATAGGCTCTTCGACAGCTTATACTGAGTTCGTCCAAAGGCCACCCCCGAGCTGTGCATGATTCCTTCAAGGAAAAGGGGACATTCACTCTCTCACAACCAATTAATCATTCCATCCGAGCCAAGCCAATCCATAGCTGGGTTTATCAGGCTACAATTGAACCCTGGATTATCGCACTCAAGCTCAAGCCCAAGTCATGGATACCCATACCCATACCCAACATTCTCTACTCTCACACAGTAAGCACAAACAGGGGGCAGGGATACACATTTTAGACAGTGGGATTTACAAATAAGATGGCCATGGGTTTTCCCAAAAACATTCCCAACCAAAAACGGATTGTGGGATGGGAAAACAACCACAGGGGGAAAAACGATTTCTTCCCCAATTATCTCCGCCTTCAACAGCCCAACACGGTCTCTATTGAACCCCCCATTCGATTTCCCTACTTCCCCACTGGTATACAACACAGAAAACGCCCTTCTCTACTGGGGAAATGAAGAAAACACTGCAACCTGCCTGGAAGATGCCCAGGTAGCTCTAACCTCGTGAGGGAGGAAGAATGATAATGGATAATGGCTTGGGGGAGAAATTCTTGGCTCTTTTCTTGCCCAAGGAGACAAAAACGTTTTTCCATAAAGGGTGGCTTGCCCATACCCGAATTTGGACAGCCATAACTCTCCATTCCCAAGGCGTTAACTACCTCAACCAACCCTTGGGAGAAATCAATGGTTGGGTACAAAAGTCAACATGGGTAGTTGAGGGTTTGATGGGTTCTCTCATTGACACTTGGCTTGACCTGATTGGCTCAAGGGTTTGAATGTTTTCCTTCCCAATTCCTTGTGAAATCATGCCCCCATCTCTTCGTTGTATTGCATAGCTAGTTGTGGGTATTTTTATTTAAAATGCATATTACATGATATTTGAATTTCCAATGTGCATTTCTAGCACGCAAACCATATGCATCACTAAATTGATGGCGGGGCCTTGGCCTTGAGCTCCTCACCATGATTTCATAACAATATTACATCATTTATAATGTTAATTCCATGGGGTCAAACTGGGGACATTACAATACTAGAGTGGTTCCTACCACTACTGCTCTTCTTGTTTGGGATAAAAAAAGCTCTTGAATTTGTAGGTTTTGATATTGGTATTCCTTCCAATACTCAATGAACCATATATGAATTTTCTTTCATGACTAAAGTATTGACCATGGATGACATTTCCACATATGCTCAAGCTAAAGATAAAATTGAATGGGAAAAAGAAATGACTGTAGAGTATGAATCATTAATGAAGAACAAAACTTGGACTCTTGTTCCCCTTCCTCCTGGAAATAATATATTTGGTTGTAAATGGAATTATAATACAAAGTTTAATGCAAAAGGACATTTGGAAAATATAAATCTTGGTTCATAGAAAAATAATTTTCTCAACAAGAAGATATATATTATATTTAAACTTTTTCTCTAGTTGCTAAAATGAACACAATAAGAACCATACTTTCTTTTGTTGCATCTTATCAATGGGAAATACACCAAATAGGTGTCAAGAGTTATTTTTTAAATGGTGATCTACGTGAAGACATTTATATGCAACATCCATTTGGTTTTATCACTGCTGAAACTTATAATTTGGTATGCAAATTAAACAAGTATTTATATGGTCTTAAACAAGCACCTCGATCTTGGTATATGAAAATTGATATTTATTTCTTGAATAATGGTTTCAAACGGTGTAAATCTGATCCAAATATGTGTGTTAAGAACTTTGATGATGATGTCCTCATTATGGTACTTTATGTGGATGATCTAATCCTTATTGGAAACCGACATGCATAAATACAAGAATTGAAGAATAATATTAAGCATCAGTTTGAAATGAAATATTTAGTCCTATTGCATTATTTTTTGGGTCTTCATATTTTTCATATCATTGATGGTATATTTATTTCTCTCCCTAAGTATGCTACAAATTTACTTGCTCGATTTCATATGAGTGATTGTAATCCTTCACGAGCGCCATTTTAGTCCAGTGTAAAGTTAACTATTGATTGTGATACTCCTCTTGTTGATGCCACTATATATCATCAACTTGTGGGTATTTTGATATATTTGACACATAGTAGGCTCGATCTCTCTTTTGCAGTCAACACGATTTCGTGGTTTATGTAGCCTCATGAAAGACATTGGAAAGTAGCAAAGATAATTCTCATATATTTACAAGGGACATTGCATTATGGTGTTTTCTATTCTAGTAGGACTACAGTTTCACTTCTTGTTCATACATATTTTGATTGGGTAGGGAATGATTCAGATATAATATCTATTGTAGGGTACATCTTTCAACTTGGTTCAGGTCCAATTTCATGGTCTAGTGAGAAGTTGAGAACTATTTCGCTTTCTTCTTGTGAAGTAGAGTACAAGCATATAAGGAAGAAACTAAAGAATTAGTGTGGATTCGACATGTTATGACATAGATTGAATTGGTTCATAAGTCCCCTATTGAGTTAACATGTGACAATCAAATTGCAATTCATCTTGCATACAATCCAGTGTATCACTGCAAGAACAAACACATTGACCTTGATACTTATTACATTCAATATTTTGTTGCGGATGGTGTTATTTGTTTGGAGTATTGTCCCATGGAACAAAAAGAAAATATATTTACATAATCCATGGAAAAAGCAAAGTTTGTGCATCTTCAAAATTTGTTGGGAATGCGAGAAGTTGTCATCAAGGGGGAATGTTAATGTAATGCCATATTCCTCCATGTCTGTTCATTCTCCCTAGTTGTCATATTCATTAAGGGGGAGTGGTGGAATGTGTAATGTTAATATTGCAATTGTAATGATGTCTAGTGTGATGTCGTAAGATGTTATGATGTATTATCTAGAAAAGAAAGACATAATTATCTATATCTTATGTAAGAGGAGTTATCCCACATGCATCATGGAGAAATATTATCCTATTACCATTAATTATATAAGGAGTTGTAAAATCATTCACCCCACATGTATTATGTAATGTAATTCTTCCATACCTCTAGCTATGTAATAGAGGTGAAGGATACCCTTTGGGTATAATGAATGTTATTCTGAACAATATTGTAAAGTTGTGATAAGCATATGCGGGTGGAGATCAAGTGTAAGATTGGATATTTCTGAAAAATAAAAAAGAGCACACCTGTAACATCCCCTTCACCCAATCCAACCCATCGAGGGGACATTAACTAAATCGGGGTCTCTAAATTCACCCCATATCCATGTTACAAATTTATCTTATTGAGAAATATGTGTGCAGATGCATAATACAAATACACAATGGAAATAAAATACATCCACACAAAACACATGGAATTTCAAACATAATTATCATGGGAACATAAATAAAATCATTTCACATCATATACAAAATAATACTTATCTTTAAACAAAAAAGATCCAAGCTACTAGCTGTGTAAAAGCGATTTTCCACCCAACCGTAGGAACTCTGTCCGGCATATACTATTTTTTCCTAGAGGACACCCCCAAGCTAGGCTATGAGGCCACCGGGGATAAGGAAACAACTACATGATTCTATTAGCCTACAACCCATTTGCTCACTATGCTTAGCCAAAAAATCATATGGAGCTCTACAGGGATCTCACTGAGCCATCACAACCATGAAACTCCTTCCAACTTCCCCACACAACACAAGGAAGAAATTCCCATTCATTGATCCACAATTCCCTCAGGAAATCCAACCTTTACAGTGCTTTCCATTTTGTGCAGTAAGAGTCCAATATGTTGTATGATATTGGAGAACCTCTTGTAGCATGAATTATGGCTTCTCAAGCATCAATGAGTAGCAAAACTCAATGGGTAAGGGTTCCTAGCTTTCCCAACCTCTATGCTCACCTACAACCATCTATTTTCCATTCAAATTCACAACTCTGTCTCTAAATTCGAATTTCTGGGTTCAAACACAATCTGGTAATGGTCATGAATAGCAATAGGAAGCTCTACGTAGTGTATATTAAAAAAAACTGCATGAGAGAATGATAAATGAGTGTTGTCTCCAAGGGATATTAGATGATGGTGAAAAGACAATTGACATAGCTTCTGACCATAGAAGAAAGGAATCCTGGAAGCTGGCATAATTTTCACAACCCCATGCCTCAATAACTGCATGAAGTGACTTTTCCCACCAACCTCACACATGCATTCAATGATTGGGTTTAATAGTCAAGAGAATGTAATTGAATCATTTAAATCACATGGTATAATTTGGATGAGTTCTAAGGTTGACACATGGAAACAAAGGATTTGGTTTCCCATAGACCCCCTTTTCTCTTCCCCTTTGGTGAAAGCATAGCTCCTCTAGTTCTCTTTACACAGGTATCTTGGACCATTTTATTATTTTTCCAACATAATATTTACATATATGTCGACTTGGCATGATAAGCCAATCATACGGTCCAAATAAAAATATACATCATACATGCCTAGCTATTCACTAGTTGGGATTTGGCCTTGAGCTCCACACTAGGAATCCATGCTAGCATATTTACATCATTTACATAATTTTGATTAATTACATTCCAAGTCAAAACTGGGGGTATTACAATACCTTCCCATGGATGTTTCACCATTTGGGGTTTTACCATGTATATATGGTGTACTATTTATTTTTCTCTTGTCTCATACTTACTAGTTGATTATTTAGTGCTTGTATGGATAGGAGGATAGACTAGTAGATTCTTGCTATTGATTTACATGTTAGTAAAGTATGTTTAGACATATTTCTCAATATTCTAACACTCACCTATAGGATTCCTATCGTGCCAATTCAAAATAATGATATGACATGGAGACTTTGTATTGACTACATATCCTTGAACAAAATTGTAGCTAATAAATGGTACCCCACCCCACATATGGATGTTTTCCTCCAAAGGAACTAAGTTTTTCAACAAGATATTTCTTAAATCTAGGTTATCAATAAGTGAAAATCGAGGAAAGTTATTTGTGGACTACAAGCTTAAAGTCTAAGGAAGGTCCCTTCAAGTGGCTGGTCAATCCCTTTGGCTTGACTAATGTGTTGATGTTGTTTGTGAGGATTGTTATTCTCTCAAATTGCATCTAGTATTTTGTGGATAATTATGAAAAAAATCATTGGTGATGATATCAAAAGGGGAAACACATAAGCCTGATTGTAATACTTTTGTAAATTTTCTTATTTTCTCTACCTCAAGGAGTTGTTTTTCACATATAAATTTTGAGAAATCAACAAAGACATCCTATGTTCACCAAAAAACTTTTGGATAAATTATTTTAAGTCCTCACTACATTAGCAAAAATATGCTTGATAAAAAATGGTGTTGCCATGTCATGACCTTTCTTAGTGACATATTCATGATAGGGATAAATTCATTATGCACTTGATTGATGGAGAGAGGAGGTTGAGGTACTACTCCACTAGTCAACCTATCTGTCAGCCCACATTCCCATGGAGTCTATGTGATGGAATGATTACACCTATTTGTTTAGTTAATCTCCTAATGAGTGGGTTAAGTTCACCGACAATTGCTACAGATTATTTCTTATCTATATTTCATTAAACCTACATGAATGTCAAAAAAAAGAGAAGGTAAGAGGCGAATTTCATATGGTTGTATTAAGAAATTTTCATGAAATCATCCAATCCAAATGTAGTTGTGATGTCCTTCCTATTAACCTTCACATGCTTCAAACAACAACCCTCCTCAAACTTCTTCAAATATTATTAATCAATAAACTTGACAATGGCTGTAATCAAATTTAAATAACTTTTACGCAAAGTATTCCCAGACAAATATGAAACTCATACATGATAAACTAAATCAATAAAAATACATTTATGGGGTAATGGGTGCAAGAATACAGATCTATATTATTTATAAAGAAAAATTTACAACAATTTGGATACTTAAATCCTGAAGCAACATGTCCTTCCCTAGAGTGTAGGTCCTCTCATCCTTATCCACACATACTCATCCTTTTTTTTACTATGATATTGAACCCTACTATGGTGGAGAAGACAAATGAAGTGTACTTGATCTCCACACAAGGTTATTGAATTGTTGCAGCAATCATACGTCAACTCCTCCTCAATAAGGGAAATGCAAGAAATGATTGTTTTCACCCTTCACTAAGCCTCCTTCACTACATTAGTGCTTCCATGTGCCAGTTACACCTACCACATTCAATTAGACTCAGTTTGACTTCTGGTTAACTATTACTTGTGCATTGATGACTTCACTGATGATGAGTTGGACTCCTAGTTATGACTTGATGACACTCCACTGATTATGGATCTGTCCATGCAGGCTAATTCGAATCACACCTAGTGTATTTGAATCCTGAGCATTGTATATTTACCTTTTTACTATTCAGATTAATGTAACATGTGTAATTATTCTGCCTCTATCTGAGCTCCTTTGGATCTATGTTCTTCTGCTCTATTCTTCTTCTGTCATTCCTAAATTCTTTCATAGTGAGGTTTACATCATATCTTTGGATCTACTATGAGCATTTTCACATGGTATCAAAGCCATTTGAGAGTATATTCTACCTCCATTCTTGAGATTTTTTTGCAGGTATTTCGAAGTTCCAACAGTTGCAGCAACAGATTCAGTAGTTTCATTTTTGCACTCGTTCCAGCAGTCAAGATGAGCAATTCGAATACTCCTCCTCCTCCTATAATTCTCACTCCCTTCAATTGCTTCGAATGGAAGAGTAGGATGAAAGTACTCTTGAATTCGAGAGGGGTTTCTATAATGGTTGAGGAAAAAGATGCCATACCACATACAGTTGTAGAGAGAACCAAGCATCTAAATAAAATGGATGAAGCCTTTGGATTCATATGCCTTCAGATGTCTGAAGATCTACTATTTCATGTTGAAGGATTGAAGTCTCCAAATGAGTTATGGACAAAATTGGAGTATTTTTGGCAAACAAGATGGGCTAAGAGGCCACATTCTCGAAAATGAATTGGTTTCCCTACAACCTAACAATTTCGAAAGCATTCAAGAATTCTTCTCCAAACTTCATAAATTGGTTTTACAATGCAAGCATTGTGGCATCACTAAAAGTGATGAGCAATTGGTACTCTCCGTATTGAGCAAACTTGGATCTCAATTTTCTGTCTTTGTATCTACTTTCCATTATGTTCGAATGTCAATCCCTGGATGGAAGTTTCCCACCTTAAAAGACTTTGATGAAGCTCTCATTGAAGAAGAGGACAAACTTATTCAAATGGGTGCCATCAAGGCCTCCAATGATCTAGCTCTTCTAGCTGGAGAAGCAAGTGGAGTGAATGCAAAGGGGAGGCAAAAAGACAAGGACAAGAAGCCATCTAAATCCAAAAGTGACAAACACAAGAGATCTAATTGCTCCTACTGCAAGAGAGGAAACCATCCTGAGAAAGCTTGCATGCACAAGAAAATAGACCTACTAACCAAGCTTCTTGAACAAAACAAAATTGTTGTTCCAAAAGAAGCAAAGATGTCTGATCCTAGAAGTGGATCTGATGATTGCCATGCATTGATGGCTGGATTTTCAAAATCAAAATCCCTCCTCATAGATTCTGGAGCCTCCAACCACACAGTTGCCTCTGAAGAATCTTTTTTCTCTTTAGATCTCAAAGATGGGCCTACTATTCACATGGGATACAACTCTCAGATATCTGCCAAAGGATTGGGTTTAGTACATATGGAGCATGGTAAGTTCAAAAATGTTTTATTTGTTCCTTCTCTAACAGCTAATTTGTTGTCAGTATATCAGATGACTCATACAGGATCACCAAAGCAAGTAACTTTTGGTCCAAACACAGTAGAGATTACAGAGATCTCCACTGGAAAGATTATAGCAAATGGGGTTGCTAATCATGCCTCTAAGGCATATGAGTTCTCACACTTCATGCCCTTCTCTCTGACTATTCCTTCAGATTCTGATCAAGATCAGAGTGAATCCTCTTCTGATGAAGAAGAAGATCAAGATTTTGATGTTGAGATCATAGTTCAAGAAGATTCAGATCCAAAACCAACACATATTCTCAGTCCAAATTCGAGGTCAATATGGGCTCACACAATCCTTGCTACTACTAAGAACACAGTTGAGGATTCATCTGTTCACAAAACTACCATACTTCAGCATCATGCCAACCTTGTATTATTCCATCTATCTCTCCATGAGAGATGCAACATGATGATAGGGTTCTCTCTTCCATCACTTGGGAATACTTCGCATGTTCCATTCGCTCCAGTTGCAAAAAGAATTCCTGAGAGACTTGCTTCATCCAATACATCCTATACACAGTGGAAGGCACATCAGAAGACTAGATCCACATCTAGCACCTGTTTTGGCATCCTACAGGGGATCAAATTGTCAAGTTTTTTGCAGAAGTTTTTACTGATGAAAGCTTCCTTCTTTTCTGCTTAGTATGATGGTTCTTTGAGTTATTTACTGTTCTTTTGAGGGGGGGTATTTTTCCCATGAGGTTTTCCCCATTTCCTTAGTTTATGGACAGTTCTTTATTTTTCTATCGTATTTGATTGTATGGGTGACCTTTGGTCCTAGTTACCAGGGCCCAGGATGGATTAAGGGGGGGTGTTAGGATTTTCCTATACTCCATCCTAGTCCTACTAGATTTCCAATCATTTTCATTTTCAGGCATGCATGCACTTTTAGGGTTTGCATGCATTATTTAGGGTTTGCATGCATCCCAATCATCAGTCCCAGCACCTATCCCTCAGTTAGCTAGCCGCCGGAGCTTCTTCCTTATTAGTTTCATCCCTCCTAGTACATAGTGCACCCTCCTTTCACCTACTGCATGAGAGAGGCGCACTTCTTCACCTACCAGTCTAGTTTTGTTCAGTTAACAAGAGTTCTCTCCCTGATTTTAGGCTTGACTCACTCTTAACTGACCTTATCACTCCGATGGACCTCTAGTGTGACTAGATATCTTGTTCTGACTCCAGTTAGCTCCATGAGCGCCCTCCACTGAGCCTCCTTCACTACATTAGTTCTTCCATGTGCCAGTTACACCTGCCACATTCAGTTAGACTCAGTTTGACTTCTGGTTGAGTATTACTTGTGCATTGATGACTTCACTGATGATGATTTGGACTCCTAGTTATGACTTGATGACACTCCACTGATTATGGATATGTCCATGCAGGCTAATACAAATCACACCTAGTGTATTCAAATCCTGAGCATTGTATATATACCTTTTTACTACTCAGATTAATGTAACATGTGTAATTATTCTGCCTCTATCTAAGCTCCTTTGGATCTATGTTCTTCTGCTCTATTCTTCTTATGTCATTCCTAAATTCTTTCATTGTGAGGTTTACATCATCTCTTTGGATCTACTGCGATCATTTTCACAATACCTTCCCTTCTAGTGCTCTTTAGGGTGTGCATAGAAAAGTAACCAACAACCCTTTGATCTTTGGTGAGGTTACACTCTTCACTAGGTTTATCAACCCAATTATAATCCTCTTCTACTCTTGGTTTCTTACACACAGTTACAAAACAGGGACGCACATAACAACAAGACACAAATATTGGGCATGGGAAAACGTTTTAACTATGGGAGGTCCAAAACAAGATTTCCATGGGTTCCTCCAAATCGTGGCACACCAAAAATGTCTCTGGAGATGGGAAAACGACCACTGAAAGTTACAAGTTGAAATCCCAACATGTACAAGGGAAAATGAGCAACAAATACAGATCTCACAGATCCCCAAATCGTTTTTCCTTATTCCCAGTTGATTTGCAACACAAAAACGACTTCCCAGCTATGGAAAATGAGGGAATGCTCAGCAAAAACGTGGAGGAAAACACCCAACAAGTTTAGAATGCGTGATAGAGAAAAACCAATGCATGAATAATGGCTTGGGGAGCAATTTCATGGGTCCTTTCTTTCCCAAGAATAAAAAACATGATTTTCAAAATTGATGGCTTGCCCATACACGAAATTGGGAAGCCATACCTCTCCATTCCCCAAAGCATTAACTACCTCAACCAACTCTTGGAAGAATTAAATGATTGGGTGCACTGAGTCAAAATGAGTACTTAGTGGTTTATGGGTTCTCTCATTGACACTTGGCTTGACACTATTGGTGAAAGGGTTTGAATATTTTACCTCCCTATTCCTTGTAAAATTCATGCCCCCATACTCTTGTTGCATTGCATAGCTAGTTGTGGGTATTTTATTAAAATACATATTTACATTATATTTGTAATTTCCATTGTGCTTGGCTAGCACGCAAACCATATGCATCGATTTTTAATTGTCGATACATAAAACGATAAATCGATGGCAGGGCCTTGAGCTCCTTACCACAATTTTTATAACAATTTTTACATCATTTATGTGTTTAAGGTAACGGGGTCAAAATCAGGGTGTTACAACAAGGCTCATGATTTTATTGAAGAAAAAGCATGGTCTAGTGGTTAAGTGCATGCAAGAACTCTAGATCATCATGTAGTTTTCCTTTCTTTAATGATTTTGACTAACGGTGTCAAATATATGTATAATACCCTAGAGGTATTATTCAAGGATCCACAACACCTCCCCTTTCCACATGGACCAATGTAATCATTTGAGGCAAGAAAGGGCTCAATCCCTTTCAGTAAATGCTTTTAAGTTTTATCCCTTTGTAATTTATATAAAGGAAATCCCTACATGTTTTCCTTTATTGTAGGAAGTATTGTGGGATTATCCCTAACCCTCTATGGGGAAGATAAGTGAGAGGCCCAACTACATTAATATTAGATCATTTAAGAGCTATGGAGTTTTTGGTACTGCTCCTAACCATTTTGAGGAAAATTCTTTCAAGGTCTCAACCACATTACATGAGTTTCCTATAACATTAAGCCTTTTGAGGGATCACCCCACTCCAACTTGGGGTGCCTCTCATAGACAACTTGGTTGCACTATGTTGACATCCTACATCAATAGAGAATCATAGGTATATCCCCATAATAAGGTTGAGGTACTCCCATGGAAGGCCTCAACAAAATTACACCCACAATCTTCATAGATAGGAATTTGAAGGTGTGACCTCACTTAAGGTTGGTGAGTTCCCACAAGAAGATTAGTGGAACTAATTTATGTGGAACCAATGAATATTGAAGGATTACCTTGATTTATATATTGGGGAGATTCATAGAGGACCCAGTTATACCATATGTGATTCTTAATGACTAGGGAAAGTTTGGTCTTGACCCAAATTCATCTTAAGGCTACTCCATGCAAAAAAGCCTGATTGCATTCAACTCTTTGCATTGAAGGAAATTTAAGGATTACCCCACCTAGGGGTTGGGCCTACTCCATTAGAACCTAGGACCAAAGTAAATAGATAATGATGACTCAATTAATAGGAGGCGAATCAATGGATGACATAATTCCATATGGAAACAAGTAGTAGGATGACTAGTTGGCAGTTAGCAAGAAAGCAATGATGTGGTAGGGTGACTCAATATGGGCACTATAGTTGGGATCTAAACTTATCACATGTGGTGTGTGACATAAAAGGAAATATTGAATTGGGATTATCATCAAAATATAGTGAAATTATTTATTTAAACCCTATAGTCTCTATTCACATTATCCATATGTTATAAATGGAAAAGGGTTGAATCCAATGACTGAGATTGATTTAGGAATGGGTCGACAATGGTTGTAGCATGAGCTCTAACATGGCTCATGTATTTGGGTGTGGTGGGATATTTTGAGTGAATGAGGATCCATTGGAGGGCCTGACATGAACTATACAATTTGATGGAAGGGGTATCCATGATAGTAAGACCATTCATAGTGCCCATGTATCTAAAAGATGAAACATTCAATGTTTAATGAAAATATAATCTTGTTTTTACTAGACTTTTGGAGAGAACATAATAATGCCATCTATGTTTATTATAGATGATGGAGCCACTCAAGAAAATGAAAGGTGACAAATATTAAACACGAGACGAAAGTTGAGGTATGGCTAAAAATTAAGGAAAGTTTGATTGTTAAAAGATATGTATTTCATGGATAGAACCACAAAAATTAAGGAAAGTTTGATTGTTGAAAGATATGTATTTCATGGATAGAACCACAAAAGGAAAATTTGGAGGTATGATGAACAATAATGAAAAGGCATTGATTTCAAAGGAGATAATATTTTTTTGTTCAACAATTGAGCTCAAGAATAAAAGATTAACATTAACTATTTCATATGAATTCTTGCCTCTATATATTTTTTGTTCTAATCAAGGAACTCTAACTCTATAATGTTTTATTTATAACATAATATATCCTATTTGACATAGTCAAAGATATTCAATTCATCTATTATCTATGGGCATAGTGAAAGATGATCAATTCATCTATTATCTATTGGCATAGTCAAAGATGTTCAATTCATATATTATCTAGATGAAGATGAAAAAAGGGTTGGATCCCTTGGGGTTTGATTGCCCGTATAATACCTATTTGATAATGGATTAATGGATAATGCTACCATACTCTTGTGTGTGGAATTTATTCTTTCTTTCTTTGTCAAATCTACATGTAATATGCCGCAATTGTATTTTTATCGAGGGATAACTAAATATTGCGCTATATTGTTAACTTATTTATGTCCCTAGGTTTGGATAATTCATTATAAGTGTGATTCAATTATCAATACTCTACTAGTTCTTAATGAATTAAGTTGGATTTCGTGATTTCTCACTCCTTTCTCTTATGTCAACGATTATGATGAATGTAATATTATTTAGTTGGTTCATTTACTTGGCTTTATGAAAGTTAGTTGTATGAGGGTGTATTCACTTTTGTCTTGGTTTTCCCTTCTAGCATTCATAGTGATGGGATACTTGATCTCTTAGGCTTATCTGACATGAGATAGCTTAATTGATTTCTCCATACATTTTAATATCCCTTAGGCTTATCTGACATGAGATACCTTAATTGATTTCTCCATACATTTTAATGGTTGATTTCATTACCCAATTGATAAGCACCGGTCATAATAATATTCAACCACTCCCTTTATATTTATATATATATATATATGATTTTCATTAGTATTATGGAACATTTGAGTATTTTTCAAGATGTGAGGATAGATTGTAACATGTATTAGGGAAGCCCCCCTTGAATTTAAAAGAACTAACCAAAAGTGAGATGAGTAGTTGTTATAGTGAAAGGGTCAAACACTCCTAGATGGTACCAGAGTTGCAACCCTGATTGGTGTCAATCACTTGATAATTTGTAGTGCAATTTTGGGAGGTAACAACGATGATGTCCAATATTCTATGACCATTCACTAATTATTTTGTGGTTGTATCCTAGACAACATCCTTATCTTCATTGTAACATCGGAAGAGCATCTAAATCACATTCAACAAGTGTTGAGCACCCTGCAACAACACAAGATATATACTAACTTGTAAAAGTGCTCATTCAACATGAGAATAATTCAATATTTTGGGGTATATCATGGATGAACATTGTGTGCATGTGGATCTAGCCAAGGTCCAAGTCATCCACCACTAGCCAACCCTAAAGACACTAATAGAGATTTGCATCTTCTTAGGTCTCACCAAATTTTATCCCATGTTCATGTTGGGTTTCTCTCATATCACTTTACCCCTAAGCCAAATGACCAAGAATTGAGGCAAGGCCAAGGTTGTTTGGGTTGAGGCACATAGAAAGTATTCAAGGAGATGAAGCATTACCTCTACACAATGTTTGTTGGTAATGGAAACATTATATTTTTGGAAATGAAATAGTCAACCACACCAACCACATGCCTATACTATATATATGTAGATGTAGGGAAAGTTACAAAATGACCATGATTAGAAGTGGTATGGATACCTTCAATAATTATACATGGACATTAACTACAAGAAGTGAAGCACCAATCAAGTTACATACTACCTTAGGGATTTTCTAGTTGTGGCACCATTGTGAACACAAAAATTCAAAGTATCTCTAGATTTATGACAACAATCTTGAACTCATTGGTACATACTATGCATTGGTTTAAAAAATAAAAATAAACTTTCACCTCCATGATAAAATTCTATGGCATTTGGGCCATCTATGTATTCCTTCATGTAAGCCCGAGATGATGAATTAGGAGGCACAATACAGTGGGGTGGTAGGGAATTTAAGCATGGAGAATATAGTAGTAGTGATGCAAAAGTACTTATACTAGCGAAATCTCTAGTACAACATCAACAATTACATCAAATCACGCCTTACTTATGCCATCACTAAACTTGCAATCAAGATGCAAGGAATGCATATTGTTCTTCCCACTCCAAAGGATCCTTGGCAGTAGTCTCCATGTATTTTATGTTAGTTCTTCCCTCAACCAAGCACGATAATGGTTTTTCTTTTGTGGTTGTTGATTGGTTCTATAAGATGGCAATTTTGGCACCATGTAAGAATAGTGTCACAATAGAAGCCAAATTGCTAAGCTCTTCTTTGAGTATGTTTGGGTGCATTTTGGATTTCCATTAATCACTTTTTATGACAAATACAAGTTCCTCAATATCTTATTCTCTAGTATTTGGCCCATTATGGACACTAAACTAACCAAATAGATACCTTCGATCCCCAAACCAATGTATAAATTGAGGTATTTAACATGATGATTATACATATCCACATAATGTTCAACTTTAAGCTGTTAGTTTTTCATCATTTAATTCAATATGATCTAGGATATTAACTGAGAGAACATGTATAGCATACCAAACACAAAATACAAGAGACACAAAGCATTTCAACGGGGAAAACCAAGAAGGTGAAAAACCCCGCAACTTCCTCAGAGATAGAATGAGCACCAATACAAAACCCCAAAAAAAGAGATAGGCTCCTAGCAGCTTCTCCTCCTCCACTTGTGCGCACTCCTCCTCTCTCTCACTAATGCGAAGTGAGTGAGTGAATTAATGGATAAATACAGAGGTGCTCCTCTCTATTTATACTTTACCTTTACTTGCCTTTTACTCTAACTGGGTCGACCTCCCTTAGGAGATTCTAATAACCCATGGGTGGTCTAATAACCCTTTAACTCATACTGGGATGACCCCTCTAAGGTGGTCTAATAACCCATCAAATATAAGTTACGACACTTACAATGTAAGTTGCAACACTTGCAAATACAAATGACGACACTTCCAATCAGAGGAATAATACATCTCCATTAGGGATACAATAAAGTACAAATGTAATACATACAATATACAAGTGAATATCTTCCAAAGTTACAAATACATTAACACTCCCTCTTAACTAGGAAGGTATTCTCTTGACATAGGTCATCAATACATATAAGCACAAGTCTTCAATACCGGAGCTGGATCATCGTCACTAGATCACGGAGCATCATTGTCACTGTTGCTGTACTCATCATCTCGATCACTAGTGCTATCTCTCAATTCTTCTTGTCATAGGAAGTTCTACAGAGCCAACCCTTTTTCATGTTGGATGTAGGCCTAGCCTCCATGTAGGTCTTCATCATCTCTGCAAGCGGCCTGTACTGTGGAATCTCAGGACTAATTATGTGCATCTTCAAAACCTCGAAAGAGCATCCCAGAACTGATTACGAGCTTACTGCTCAACCTATAGGATCTCCTAGGGAGCTATTATATGCAGACTTCGCAAAACCTTGAAAGAGCATACCAGGATTGATTACAAGCTTACTGCTCAACCTATAGGATCTCCCGGGACTAATTATATGCGACCAAGCAAAACCTCGAAAGAGCATCCCAGGACTGATTACGAGCTTCCTGCTCAACCTATAGGATCTCCCAGGACTAATTACATGCGACCAAGCAAAACCTCGAAAGAGCATCCCAGGACTGATCACGAGCTTCCTGCTCAATCTATAGGATCTCCCACGACTGATTACATGCTATCAAGAAAAACCTCGAAAGAGAATCCCAGGATTGATTATGAGCTTACTGCTCAACCTATAGGATCTCCCAGGATTGATTACATGCCTCTGCACAAGCAAAACCTCGAAAGAGCATCCCAGGACTGATTATGAGCTTCCTTCTCAACCTATAGGATCTCCCAGGGCGCTATTATATGCTCATGCTACTGCACAACTTGTCCACGGCCACAGAGTATCATCGTGATACTCATGACCATATTGATCATCCTCGCATGGAGCATCATGCTTATGCTCATGATCATATCGATCATCATCATCATATAGAACATCATCCAGATGTTCATAGCAGAGTATCATCCTGATGCTCATCACACAACACTTACATCCACAGCCATGGGAAGGATCCTCCTACCACCATGCTTGGAAGGGCTCCTACATCTATGTCCCGTCACTTCCTCCTGGAAGTATCTTCAATCTGAAGAACACCAAGCCTCTCTCTGAAGTACTTGAACTTCACCCTGTCTAGTGGCTTGGTCAACACATCTGCTATCTGCTCATCCGTCGCAACATACAGGAGCTTCACTGCTCCTCTCTGCACCATATCCCTGATATAGTGATACTTGATCTCGATGTGCTTTGACTTGTCATGGAACACCTGGTTCTCAGACAACTTCACACAACTCTGGTTGTCACGAAAGATACAAGTAGCATCCAATTGGAGATCAACAAATCAGACAGTGGCTTCCTTAGCCATACTGCCTCACAACTAGCCAAACAAGTTGCGACATGCTCTACTTCGGTTGTACTCAGTGCTACGCAGGATTGCTTCCTGCTAAACCAAGAGATCACACTTGATCCCATACTAAAGAAGCACCCCGAAGTGCTCTTCCTATCTGCAACATTGCCTTCCCAATCTGAATCAACATAACCCTCCAGGTTAAACTTTTGATTTGCATCATACTTGAGCCCATAATCAATTGTACCCTTCAAGTACCTCAGAATATGCTTTACAACAATCAAGTGAACATGTATAGGATCCGTCAGGAACTGGCTCAAAGCGTTCACAACAAAGAAAATATCTGGTCTCATGTTCGTCAGGTACATCAAGGACCCAATCATCTGACGATACATTGTGGCATTAATCGACTCTGATGAAGCATCACTCAATAGCTTCAGGTTCGATTCCATAGGTGTGGTCATGGCCTTGTATTCCATCATCCCGAGCCACTTAAGGATCTCTACTGCATACTTCCCTCATCCAAGGAAGATTCCATCTGCACTCTGCCACACCTCCATACCTAGAAAGTAATGCATCATACCCAAGTCCTTCATCTCGAACTCGGCAGCAAGCTTCCTCTTCGTATCAACAATCAACCCATCCTCACCTATCACAAATAGGTCATCTACATACAGTAGAAGTATCATTGGATTTCCTTCCTCAACCTTGTAGTAAAGGTTGGAATCTACTTTACTCTTGGTAAATCCCAAACTAGTCAGGAAGCTGTCTATCCTACCGTACCATGTCCTAGGTGCTTGTTCCAAACCATACAAGGCTTTCTTCAATTTGCATACATATGACTCCCTGTCATGTGTCTCAAAACCGAGTGGCTACTCCACATACACTTCCTCTTCAACTACACCATTCAAGAAAGTTGTCTTGACATCCATCTGGTGTATCTTCCAATTCATCACTGCAGCCAGAGCAAGTACTATTCTGATGGAAGCGTATCTGGATACAGGTGCAAAATTTTCTTCATAATCTATTCCTTCTTTCTAGGAGAAGCCACAAACCTTGCCTTGCATTTCTCTATGTTGCCATCTGCAGCATGCTTGATCTTGTAGATCCATTTGGAATTCATTACAGACTTCCCTCGTGGTCTCGGGACCACATCCCAGACGTCATTCTTCATGATCGACTAGTACTTCTCGATCATGGCATCCTTACATTACTGCATCCCTGATCTTGGGAACTTCAAATTCTTCAATATCTTCAATAGGTAGTTTTCTTGAACTTTGTTTCTGGAACAAATGTCATTGTCCTTCTTTTGTAGGTGATTGTACACGATCTTTCCTATGAGTCAAATTCAATTGCATGATTAGAAACTTCTCATAGTTTTCAAAACAAAATTTTACACATAAGGACATATCTCATACAGTCATGCAATTATCTTAGCCAATGCTTCAATACGACATTCATCCATATCCCGTATTCATACGGTAACTTTCTAGATGCCTTCCATCTCTACCAGAACATTGTTAAGAGTGTGCACTACTCCCAACATGTCAGCAAAGAGGTTTCATTCTAGATAAGTAGCAACGGAATGTTGTACAGTACCATAGGCCACTTACCCATTACTTTCATATTAGCAGTATCTTGTTCATTAATGCAACTTTTCTAAAAATGCATAATATACATCCTAGATCTAGGAACATAAGTATGTATATGACTGAACAACATCATTTAAGTAATCATATATACAAGAAATGACATTTCAAATACTTATCTTTGTTTGGTTGTTGGGTGGACTCCCTCTCAATCTTTGCTTCCTTACAGGAATTATTGGAGTGTGCTCCCTCTTGATCTTTGCTTCCTTGCAGGAACTACTGGAGTGTGCTCCCTCTTGATCTTTGCTTCTTGGATTATCTGTCTTTGAACTTATATCCATCCTGGACCATTATGCATGCTTAAGTGTGCACTAGTGTCATCATTGTGTCATCCTCATGATCTCATACATGCATTAGTATAATATCAATACTATCAAAACATTATGATTCTAAATATGTATGGTCATGATCATTTCATACACAGGTAATTTATCACAAGCGTTCGTATTCAAAGTTTCAGAGAGGACTTATTTTACTCATGCATATTCTTATTTGACCATGGACTCTTCTAATTTGTTATATCATTAATCAAAGTAAGAAGCATAATATGCATAAACCCATGATTATTCAAACCTATAACTTCATGAATAATCATTATCAATCATATGAAAGTATACTTATATGAGACCCTAACACAAGGTAGGATTCTAACTTGATATAGGAAAAACATACCTGGATTATCATGTTTGCGAGTTATGTCTAACATACCCAAACAATGTCTTCGTTGTTCTCTTCAATGATTTAGAGACCTTGTGCTAGTAACCTGCATATCTCATAAGTTAAGCATTGTAGAACCAAATTATACATACCTCGTAAGTAGATCTTTTATGTGATCAATGGCTATGGATGAGTCTTTGTCTTCATGTCACCATGGTCATATGTTCTCGATCTAGAACTTGATCTGTCTTTCTTGATGTACCTTTCATGTTAGCGGACAACATCATCCTCATACAACACCACAGTGCATTAGTACAACCTAAGTGTCATAACCCTAATCAATGAATGTATTCTATCATTCACATGCATTCATACTTTTACTAAGGTGATAAGACAAGTCTAAAATTAATCAAGATTGTACTAACCTCAATAATATGAAGAAAAACTTAATCATGAACAGATTTCAAAACATACTTGTATCTCCTCAAGTCATATCTGTCGAGATTGCTTGTAGTCTTCTTTTGCAAGGCCTTAGCCTCATCTCCCTCTGGAACTAGAACTTATTCAATTATGTAGGTGTCCAAATCATTCTCTTCTAGGATTAACCCAATCCACTTTGATTTGCTAAAACTCAATATGGAGCTGGCTAGGGTTTGGCAGAGAAACCCTAAAAATCCAAACTTGGAATTTCAAACTTCTGTCTGGATAGGGAGATGCATTTGACTGAGGCGAGAAAACTGGTGTGCTCAGATTTTGAAAAATTCAAAAATTGACCCTCCAAAATTGACCCAAAACCCAAACTAATCTACAATTTCTGTCAAAATCTGGTTTTCTCATTTTCTGGTCCAAAACCCAAACTAGGGTTTGATAGATCTCGGGGTTCTACCCAACCAAAAAATTTGATCTTGGTCTCTAAATTTCGATTTTGCTGAGGAGAGAAATCATGTGCTGAGAGAAATCCAATATTCCACTTTTGTCAAAAGCCCTAATTTCCCGCAGTAGTGACAAGCCAAAAATGAAAATGCTCAGAATCCAATTATGTTTTGACAAAAATATACACCATAATGTTTCTGGTGTATCTCTTAAATTTTGGATCCTCAGGGTCTCAAACTTCGGCCTGTGGTAGTATGACCTGTCATCTTTTCAACCCCATAGATATGATCTCTAATGGATTCTCCATGAGAGAGATATGCTAAGTGTCGCAACATGACCTATTTATGGTATGAAACAACATAGAGAACTTGTACGGGGTGCCACGTGTCACTGTTTCAACTTCGGCCTCTAAAAATTGGACCTGTGAAACTTCAATCAGTGCCCTAACTGCCACTTTTTACGGAATTCCATTTGGAGCTTCCTAGCCCAAAATATGACCTGTGTGCCTAGGGAACTTGTTTAGGGATGCATTCTGGAAGAGGCATAAACCCTAACTTGTACGGATCATATCTCACAAAGTACAACGAATCTGAGGTTGCAATTTTTATATAGGGTACATCCATGTCTTATATTTGGCCTGTAAAAAATTCAGATCCTGAACCTTCGCCAAAAATGATTTATAGCGAAATGCCACGATGACTAGTTTTTACTATACCAAGCCCTAGCTTCCAATTTGTCTCAAGTGCAACAAGTGTCATAAATGCCATACAATGCCTTCCTTCAGGCTAGCTATGATACCATGTTAGTTTTTCATCATTTTATTCAATATGATATAGGATCTTAACTGAGAGAACAACATGTACAACATATCAAACACAAGAGACAAGAGACCCAAAGCATTTCACCGGGGAAAACCAAGAAGGTGAAAAACCCCGCAACTTCCTCAAAGATAGAATGAGCACCAATACAAAACCCCAAAACAAGAGATAGGCTCCTAGAATCTTCTCCTCCTCCACTTGTGTGCACTCCTCCTCTCTCTCACTAATGCGAAGTGAGTGAGTGAATGAATGTATAAATAGAGAGGTGCTGCTCTCTATTTATACTTTACCTTTACTTGTATTTTACTCTAACCGGGCCGACCTCCCTTAGGAGAGTCTAATAACCCATTACCACTTGTCACTGGGCCAACCCCACTAGGGTGGTCTAATAACCCTTTAACTCATACTGGGATGACCCCTCTAAGGTGGTCTAATAACCCATCAAATATAAGTTACGACACTTACAATGTAACTTGCAACACTTGCAAATACAAATGACGACACTTCCAATCGGAGGAATAATACATCTCCATTGGGGATACAATAAAGTACAAATGTAATACATACAATATACAAGTGAATATCTTCCGAAGTTACAAATACATCAACATAAGCATCCATGTGCATGTGATTAAATTCTTCCTTATATCCGACATAGCTACAATAGAACTCTTCAAAGTGTTATTTCACATGCCCCTTTTCAAGTGTGCTTGGGGTTCAAACAATTGGCCGCAATTGATGTAGCTCTATCCATTGCATCAACATAGGAAAGGCTCCTACCATGTTCATAACAAAGAAAACAAAGCAACAAAATTTTTTGAATGGATCTAACACATCTAGGGACAAGTTCATCATATTTTGCACAAATCAAACGTTAAGTGCAAATAATGATAGCTTTAACATCCACACAAGTTTTAGGTTAATGAAAAGTTATGGTTTCACTTGTATAAATAGTGACTCACACATAGGAAGCTCAAACCACTCCAATATTGACCTTACACTATCACCAATGATGTGGGTGAAAATGCTCTTGAATTAAATCTTCCACCCTTTCTTGCTTTAGTCACCTTGTCTTTAATGTGGAGTTCTTTTGGTCATAATTTATTCCTTTGTTGGATACCTTGGAGGTGGTGGAGTGCTTGGCAAGCAATGTTCGATTATATCATGGACCCCAAAATGAAGAGCACCCACTAACATGAAATACAACTTTATCAAGTTCTCAAAGCAAGTTAGCTTCTTTACCATGGCAAGTGTTTTATAACATGTTTACGAGGAATTAAATCCAACAGAAGTTCCCCCATCTTATACATGAACTTGATGCAATGATGATCATTTCTTCTCAATAAAAAGGACTAATCTAGGTGGCTATCTAGGGCCATCTAAAAAATGATCATGAGATAGACAATTTTTGGGTCATGATTTTCTAATGCATTTTTTGGTTCCTTGGGATGTGTTTTTGGGGGCCCTACCAAATACATATAAACAACAGGGACCTGATTTAGGATTCTAATGTTCTTTCCAATAAGCTAATGAAGACCCCAAATGGAGTAGAAGTTATTGATCCAAGCAACACTCCCTCTTTTATTTTAACAACTCAAAGTCATTAAACTCAATGTTTTGGCTATGGCTCAACCCTAATCATTCTAGAGTTTCTTCTTCTTAAGTTTTGTTGGCATTTCAATGTTTTATTATGAGTTTTTGTAAATAAACATAGCAATTGCATTTCTTGTAAGATATAATTCCATGAATAGAATCATTTTATATACTTATATATATTGCAATTTTTTTTAATCATTTAACTAATTAATAGAATTTAAAAATTTTGGTTTTTAATGTAAAAAAAAATATGCTATTAATAATAATGAATGGCTTGAAAAAGTGTTTATAAAATTCTTTTAAAAAATTCAAAAAATTACTCCCCGCATGATTTGAATATGAACACAATATTTTAAGTTGAAAATTGATCCCATTGTAAACTGACACCAAAGCACTTGGTCAATGGATTAGTGCACTCCAGATATGCTTTGACAACTACAATTCAATGATGCCAAGAAGATGAGGTTCGTAACAATGAATATGTCCCTGTAAACGAAGTATTTGTGGTTATACTATTAAAAAAATAGTTTGAATCTGTGGTAAGACTGTCATTATAATGAAGAAAATTATTCAAGTAATACAGGACAAATTCTAAAAGTAACACATGAAGTACCAATAACTATGCCGATGTCCTGATCGGCTCATAGAATTCTACATAAAAGAGTAGCACTCAGTTATTGAAACGTCATTTCCAGAACAGGGTGGTTGTCTTCCTCTTCCAAATACTGAGTAAATAAAGCCTTTAATAAGGCATATTCATGTTTAAAAAAAAATGGTTGAAAGAGTTTTAGTGCATCACCAATATATTTTCATGTGTTGAAAGCTACCAATAGATAAACTTCTTTGAATTACTATATCGTTCCATTAGGTAAAAACACATTAAGCAAATTCAAATTTACAGGACAGGTGGAGTGACGGTATTTTGGAATATATGATCCAGCATGTTCTAGCCATGAATTATGGAATAGATCGTGCTTTACATGCATGATTTGATGCTTGGATTGTGCTTCATGCACTTTTGAAAATTGTAAAAATCTGTATCACACATTGGCTTGGGTCAATCAGTGGACCAAATTGGTCTTTCTCTGTGTAGGATAGTGGAGAAAGTGGATACATACAGGATACTGAATAATGGGGTCCATAGCCATGATCAGCACTGTTCCTTAACACCATCTCTCCATGACACTGAAACCATTTGGCAGACAATGCTACATGGGAAACAGTATCAGCGAAAGCTCTCTCCCTCTACTTTTGTTTGGGATTTCTATAAGAACATTCAGAACTAGGATTAAAGCAAGAGCCTACAGAATATAAAATGAAAGGCTGGCTGGTTGGGTCCCTGAAGTTATGCAAGGAAAATTTTAAGCAAGTGAGAGGAATACCCAAAAGATAAAAAGAGAATTGATCATGCCCAGATCAATGAGAGAAATGAAGATTGAGAGTACTAGACTTGTCTTAACTGGAGTCATCTCTGTGGGCTTTATGATGTTGCTAGCTGTCTTCTTAAGTAATCCATTCCCAGGTACATGGCTGATTCTTCTTTTTACTCATGGCTTCTGTATCCTGATAGTAAAGAAGGACGTGCCTTTTATGGCCAGGAAAGACTGTAAATCAACTTAATAATGGAATATGCAATAGATATTTTGCACTTAAGATTCCTGCATAGATCTATATAGTTGCATGAGAATATATAAATGTATACTAGCTTTTTTTGGTTTTGTTATTTGAATATCAAAACCTAGTTCAGATAGGTTTAGGCTATTGTCAATTGCATCCAATGCTGAAGATGGATCACATCACCTCACTCAGGTTGGGGGATGTTCCTAGTTTATTTAGATGCAATGACCTAAGCTTCCTATTGCACCTATACTCCCCTGGCTTACTCTGATGAATATTTCATATTGAATTTAATTTTTTGAGATATTATGTAAAGCAGGTGTGTATTGCTCTAAGATTGGAAAATTATCAAATATGCACTTTGGAAAAACAAAGGTATGAGTATTGTTTGTTATAGGTCTTCTTCTAGTTGATAAATTAGAATAGATCTATCTTAAATCTGGATTTATTAAGGTGTAAATTTCTTTTATTTTAATGAAGAATTTTTTTATAATTGATATTTGTATCTCTGGCGGGTATATGTACTTACATAACTTTAAGCATAATTACAACATCTCCCCATATTGAATTGTAAAGTATTAGCTACTAGTTAAAATAGATTCAGCCATTAAATTTTAAAAACAGTAAATGAAAACTCATATTAAGGTGGTGGGATGACTGCAGGAGGTTGCATCCAGTAAAAACTCTTCTGCAGCTGTTGCTTCTGCTGCAATCAGTGAGAAAAACGAAACTGCTAGGGAAGTGCAAAATGAAGTTATGTCGAGATCACACTCAACTTGGAAAGGCGTAGGCGAGCCAGCAGATGATGCCGAGACTGAAGATTATGGTTCAGAGGATCCTGCTCCTGTTTTCAAACAACCTCCACACAAACTCACTCCAAATCGTTGAAAAGTTAAGCAGGATCATCTTAATTAATGAATCAGACGATCATAATCATGTTGAGTATCGTCCAAATCATATTTATGCACCAGTATTATCACATCACACGTCCGTTAATTAGTCTAGGGTTAGGGTTAAGCTCTATACTCCAGGTGATTTGTGCATGCTGAGCTACTTCTAGCCGAGAAGGATGGACATAGATTGTAATTTGACCCTTAAATATCAAGTGGCAATATAGAATGACCGGAAGAGTTATGAAATAATTTTGGATTTTGGATTTTTAATACAAATTAGGTTATATGAGTTTGAGTAATTTTGTTTGAATTTATTTATTTCAATATTTATTATTATAGATTTTTTTTTTTCAAAATGGTAGTTCAGTTTTTGTTAGAGGGTTATTTTAGTTAGAGAATCAAGGTATGGTCAGAAACACAATCATTATAATAGGGCTCAACAAGAGCATCATGTCACTTGGTGGTTCACTATTTGTTAGAGGGCTATTCTAGTTAGAGAATCAAGGTACACTCAGAAATACAATCATTACAATAGGGGCTCTTAAGATTCCTGCATAAATCTGAGTCGGAAACATTATGTGGACTCTTCATCATCCGGGATTTCTTCCCCCAAAATTGGACCATATAAGCCTTTCTCCTCGGATTCGAGTAAGTTTGATGCTGGTTCTCACAACCCTTTCCCTGCTTTATCATCAGATGAATTAGCTTTCATTGAAAATTCTGAAAAAATCCTTTCTAAAAGAATTTCTAAAGGAGAAATTAAGATGAGGCATGATCTTGTTACGGGTTTATTGTTGGGAAATCATGAGTTAGACTCTCCCACTCCTCCGGTTGGCCGTAATGTGATTAGTGATCTGGAGACTGTAGCTATCGGTTCAGAAACAACTTCTCCCCGCCTTCCCCGGTCGGTTGAGGGTGCAGACCCTTCAAACCCTATTCTCATTCCTTCTGTAATCTCCGGGGGTTTGGGTGGTGATCTTGCTTTTGGGTCTAATGTTGGTGCCGGTTCTTCAAACCCTATCCTCATTCCTGTTGAGAATCCTTTGGAGTTTGGTGTTGATTCTAACATTGGGCCTGAAAGTGTTCACATTCCTCCAAATAACTCTGTTGATTCTTTCTCTGCAGTAGACAATTCCATTTTAAAAGATAGTGGCTATCTTCTCTTTGAGAAGGGGGAGGAATTTCCTCCCTTACCTACTTTCTCTAAAAACCCAGGTAGTGGTTTGATGGCAAAACCCTTACATTCTCTGAACTTTCAGAATGTCACCATTCACCGGGGTAAGAAAAAAAAGAATTTGGATAAGTCTGTGATTCCGGGTTTAGATTCTTACACTCCTATTTCAAAAAGATTGGAAGAAGTTGATGTGGGTGGCAAGAAGTTGATGTGGGTGGCAATACGATTTCAGAGGGTCTTAGAGCGATGTCCCCCTCTTTGGGTGGTTCTTAATGTCTATTCTTTCCTTTAATGTGCGTGGATTGGGTAAGGTATCCTGGGCTCAGGCCTTATCCAATCTCTTTAAAGCTACTAGCCCCGCTATTGTTCTGATCCAGGAAACTATGTGTGATGACTCTGTTGCTATCTCTAAACTTGGTAAAATTTTGCCCAATTGGGAAATTGCTGCTGTCAATTCTTGTGGTATGTCAGGGGGTCTTGCTATTGCTTGGAATCCTACTTTGTTTTCCTTCAAAGCCTTTGCTACTCCTTGGGGCATTTTGCTTAAAGGGTCTTTTTGTGGTTTACACCAAACACTTTCTATCCTCAATTGTTATGCCCCCTACAGGGAGAGACAGAGATTTTGGGAATCACTTCTTGGTTCTGGTCTTCTGAATTTAGCCGATCTGATCATTGCATGAGATTTGAATTATACTAGCAATGCATCAGAGATTTGGGGATCTGCGGCCGGGTTGGATGACTTGGCAGACTTCTTTAGCAAGTTTTTTGCAGATGCAAATTTTGTTGATGTAGTGCCACATAAACTTCTTCCTACTTGGACAAATGGTAGGTTTGGTATTGATGGAATACATAAAAGGTTGGATCACTTTCTTGTTAAGACAGAGCTTCTGGGTCTGTTCCAAAAACATCGTTCATGGGTGTTTGACTCCAAATTCTCTGACCATTGGCCTATTTTTCTTCAGCTGGAAGAATACGGGCATAATTTTTCTTTTCCCTTCAAATTCAACAGTTCATGGTTAAGTGATGATAGTTTTTGCAGCATGGTGAGAACCTTTTGGCAGAATTGTGGTGTCCAAGATGCAAATCCTGTTTTGAATTTATGTTATAAATTAAAATGTTTAAAGGAGGCAGTTACCATTTGGATCAAGAATCAAAAAATGGCAGATAAGTTGGAATTAGCCCATTTAGAAAAGAAAATTCAAAGATCACTTGTTGCAAATTTCTCAAATTCATTGAATTGTGAAGCTTTTGAAGCCATGAAATGCTTTGAACAGAAAAAGGAAAATTTGTTGTTGCAAGAGGAAACAGAATGGTGTCTCAAAAGCCGAGCTATTTGGATCTCTCAAGGAGATAAAAATACGAAATTTTTTCACTCCTTTGCTTCTGCAAGAAGGAATTTGAAGTACATTTGGGAAATTCAAGATGATCAGGGGCATTTAATTTATGGTCTTGATGAGTTGAAATTTGAAGCAGTATCTTTCTTTGGTAATATTTATAGTGATTATGGTGATTGTAACTTGGCTGATCAAATTAAAGTGGCGAGTCTTTATCCTAGATTCTTTAATGAGCAGGATGTTGACTGTTTACAACAGGAGCTCTCATTGGATGAGATTGAGAGCACTTTGAACATTTTTTCCAAAGAGAAAAGCCCCGGGCCTGATGGTTGGCCGGTGGAGCTGTATATTCACTTCTTTGATGTTTTGGGTTAGGAGCTTAAAGATATGGTTAATTTTTCCAGAGACAATGGTTATATTTTGGGTGCCCTTAATTCTACTTTTGTCACCTTAATCCCTAAAAAGAACAAGCCCCTATCCTTTGGGGATTATCGCCCGATTGCATTATGCAATTTGTTATATAAGCTCATCACAAAGATTCTTGCTGAAAGGATGAAGAAGGTGCTTTCTGAACATATCTCAGTAGAGCAGTTTGGTTTTGTATCAGGGATACAGATCCACGATGCCATTGGCATTTCGCAGGAATTGATTCATACTATAAAGATTAAAAAGAAGAAGGCACTTGTACTCAAAATGGACTTAGAAAAAGCTTATGATAGAGTCAATTGGTCTTTTCTGCGATTGATTCTCATCATAATTGTTGTGCCTCCTTTGGTGATAAAATGGGTAATGGCTTGTATCACTACTATGAACATCTCAGTGCTGGTAAATGGTTCACCATCCTCTTTCTTCAGTTGTTCCCGAGGGATTTGACAAGGGTGTCCTCTCTCACCACTTCTCTTCATTTTAGTTATGGATGGATTCAACAGATTAGTTAATCAAGCCCTGATAGAGGATTGATTAATGGCATCAGGATGACTAAGGACTGTGTGATCACACACATTTTATTTGCTTATGATGTTTTGGTGGCTGGTTTGAATTCTGTGGCAGAATGGAAAATGTATGGTGAAATTATTTAGACATTTTGTAATGCCTCTGGTATGAAGGTCAGTTCTGTCAAGTCAAACTTTTACAATTTAAATTTGAATGAAGAGTAGTTGAATGATATCACTACTTTGCTACCCTACAATTGTTGTCCTCTGGAACACAGCTTTAAATATCTGGGTTTTAATTTAAAACCCAATAATTATCTCATCAAATATTGGTACTGGTTGTTGAGAACAATTGAAGCAAGAATTGCTCACTGGTCTTATAGACTTTTATCTATTGGAGGCGAACTCATTTTAGTAAAATCGTTACTCTTGAGTATTCCTGTATACTGGTTTTCACTTCTTGAAGTGCCTTCCTTCATTATCAAAGCCATCAAGAAATGTTTCTTTAATTTTCTATGGTCAGGGACTGCAAACAGTGCTAAAATCCGGATGGTTGCTGCAAAGACACCATCAAGACCTTTTAGATTCGGTGGTTGGGGAATCAAAGACCTTGAAGTCTTCAATACAGCTCTCAGATTAAAAAGTATGTGGTGGGGTATCTTCAGTAGTACCCTCTGGTCTAGACTCATTCAGAGCAAATATCTCAAATAGGATGTGTATCTCTGGATAAGAAATCCAAAAGTGGAAAATTGGAATTTTTCTCCCATTTGGAGGGGCTTTATGAAAGTTTTCAAATGGATCAAAAATGATCTCTACTGGCAGGTGGGAACGGGTGTGAAGATTCAAGTTGGTGTGGATCCCATTTTAGGGATGGATGACTCTTTCCTTCTTCCATCTATCCTTACCCAGTATTTGCAGGTTATTGGTCTGAACACTTTGAATAAAATTCATTATTGCAGATCTGGTGGTGTTGGGCCTACTGTTTGGATGTCTACGAGAGATCTTGGACTCTCTGGTTTCTTAGCTCGGTCTTGGGACACTTACATAAAATATTTAAACTCAGTAGGTGTCAAACTTAATCAGGAAAGTGATCAAATTGTTTGGGGAGGGAATCCATCTACTGGTATAGTGACGGCTAAATCTGCATACAGTAGAATTATTCAAGATAAATTAATCTTCCCTCAAGACTGGTGGTACAATAATTTATGGAAATGGTCAATTCCATTAAAAATTAAATGTTTTTTATGGTTAGCCCTACAGGATAAATTGAAGACATGGGACAATTTGAATAAGTGTGGATGAATTGGACCTAGCATATGTGTTCTTTGCCACAATGATGCAGAAACAACTCAACACTTATTTGTCAATTGCATATTCTCCCAAAAAATCTGGGATTTTGTTTCTGGATGCTTGAAGTTTACTTCTCAGTGGGACGTTGGCGAGTTCAACTTTTGTCTCTTGAATTGGTATAGGAAAAGTAAGCAATTTTTTACTATTGCTATCTTCATTACATGGGCTATTTGGTATACCAAAAATTGTGCACTCTTTCAGACTGTGCTTCCTGATGTAGTGAAGTGTAGCCTAACAGCAATGAAAATGTTTTCATCTTATAATTCTAGTGATCATAGATAGAAGATTGACAAAGTTAGTCTTTTTACACTTAAGGTGGAGCAGCCTGTACTTTTCTTCAATGGGGCTGCACAAAATGGGATTTGTGCAATGGGAGGTGTCCTTATCTAAATGAAACCCACTATTTCACTGTTAGGCACAATTGTGGAGTTGGAAACAACATGAAAGCAAAGCTTATGGCACTCTAGTGTGTATTAAAAGTGGCAAATATCTTTGGCTTAGTTAACATCAAAGTGTATGGAGATTCCCGCGTTACAATCAAGTGGGCTGATGGTAAGTTAAAACTGAATGTCACATATTTGAGACATTGGTGTCTTCGAGCACAAAATGAAATAGCTCAGCATCAGTATATTATGTTTGAACATATTTATAGAGTTCATAACTCGCTGGTGGATAAGTTATCTAAACAGGCTTTGGCAGGTGTGGAAGGTCAGCTACTATGGGAGGAATGGTGTGATAATTCCATTCTAGATAGTGGAGTCCTTTATTTCTTTGATTAAGGTCTGAAAGGCTATCTTTCTTACAAGCTCCAGTTGGCTGTAGTTTTTCTGCATCTTTTTGTTATATGGATTGTTTGGAGGTCTGTCATTTTGTTTTTTTGGGAATCGGAAGGTCTTGAGGAGTTGTATGTATTTCAGACCTTAGAAGTTTTTTTGATTGATTCGGTCATCGAATCAAGACTATCTTTGTACTATTTGATTCGTATGAATATCAATAGTAGTTTTTTTTTCGCTCGAAAAAAAGAGCAGCATGTGAGGATGGGGAGGGCAACAATCATTCCTCCCAACCACCCAAGCTACAACCAATAGAATTGATTTATTTCAATATTTATTAGTATAGATTTATTTTAACTAATTATTTACTAAGTATTACATATTAAAAGTTGAAGGGTAATTTTTTTTAAAAATTTTACAAATCAAAGAATCATTCCTTGATTCTTTTAAGTATGTGATAGATTTTTTTTTTTTAATTTTCATAGATTCACTTTTTTTTTCTATTTAATTTATTAATATTACATCTATGACATATGATTGTAGATATAATTGTAGATATAAATATTTTCTATTAAAAAATATCTATATTATTAACCATTATTATTATTAATAGTTACTAGTTATTAACTATTATTATTATTAATTTTAAAATATAAAAGTTAATCTTATAAGTTTTTTCGCTGTCAAATATACTTTTTATAACCTTCTACCTGTAATATAAATAAAGATCTTGCATAACTTTCTACATGTAATATAAATAAAGATCTTGTATAATTTCATGCTTAATTTGTTGTTGATATATATAATATTTTTAAAATAATAAGATATTAATAAAAATATATATTTTATTGTTAATTTTAAGTAAAATATTTTAATATTTAAAAACTAATAAAATTTTAATAATAAAAATATATTTCAATAAATAAAATAGTTAAATTTCAATTTTTACATATATTTTGATGTTAATTTTAAATTAATATTATATATATATAGATAGATAGATAGATAGATAGATAGATAAAACTTTATTAAAAATTAAAATATTTTTAAAAAAATTAATAAAAGTGGTTAAACAACTTAACATCACAATTAAATATTAGATAAAGTGGATTGTTAGTATCAAACTCATTAACAATTATAAAAGTTTGCATCCATATTTATTATGTATGATCATTAATAAAAGAAAAGTGATTATATTCATAATGTGAATCAATACACTAATGAATGGATTTATTATTAATTAACATAAGTTTATAATAATTTAGTCTTGAGGTTTTAACGAGAGAGAGATTAAATTTGTAAAGGTGGAATCTTTACGAGAGATCAAAGCTTTGAATACGAAATCAAATAAATATGTAAACCTTCTTTAAGTTTTGTTTTAAAAATTTTGAAAATTTGTATCTAATTTGATGAATGCTTATAAATTTATACTAATTTATTGTTATTTTCTTTATAATTATGAAAAAAAAATTATATTAAAATTATTAAATAATTTATAAAAGATATTTAACTTAAATGCATTTAATTTATTTATATATGATTATATAATAGTATTTTAAAATTTTATATAAAATATATAAAACTTTAAATGATGATTTATAAGGAATAATATTTATCTAGGTTTTAGAAATGGAATAGCAAGCTAAATGAATTTGGCTATGGAAAAAATTTTCATCTTAAAACACACTGAAGTCACTTTAATATTGGTATAGATGGGTTCTTAAAAAAACATGCAATATTCTACACAATTAACCCATTGGACCTAGTTGACTACTACTTAATCATGATGCATCAAGCCTCTTAATAATCAACATGACTACTATTTATTCATGGTGCATAGAATGCCTCCTAACAATTAAGAAGTTGGTGCAAATGCATCACAAAAACAATTTAGAGAGCTATCATTCTTTAAAAAAATTGATACATTATTCTTCTGTAAGTAAGCAGAAACTATATTATATCAAATAAAAAACCAACATAGATGTACATACATAGCTTAGAACTTTGGGTTTGCCACAGAGACACCACCCATTTGATACCAGCAAATTCCAAGACAAGAACTAAATGCTTTAGATGGCCCATACAGTCTTCCATAATGAGAAACAAACACTTGTTCGACTACTGAAAACATGTTGCTAACCAAAACTAAACCAGCCAACATACTCAGATTTGATCCATCTTTGGAGACTCATCACTGGCTCAATTCTCCTGAGGAGCTACATGCAGAGGGATTGGAAAGTTGAACAAAACTGCGTCTTTAGCCAAGAGTGCATCCTCCTTCCGAACGAGCTGTAGGAAAGCAAGGTTGGAAATCAAGAAGTCTATCTGACGAGTCATCCGTTCTATCTTGAAAACCAACCAAGTCCATGATATACAGTGACTATCGAAAACCAGAGTGAAAAGAGCATCAAGAATTTGACCATCAAGGGAGGAAATATCAAAGTTTCCAAGTGAGGAGCGACACTACAAGGAGTCCCCTGTGTAGCTAGGAAGCCCACAAGAGAATAAGAATTACGCTTCTAGTCCTCCACAGTGCCAGAAAGTGTCAAGCTATCCCCAAATCCCAAAGAAACCTCGAATAAAACCACTCAATTTTGCATCCCCCACTAAATTGTTTTTCCTCGAGATCATGGGGTTTAGATCTCGTAGTATTTTCATCCAAATTGGGATACATTGCATGGGAGGCATAGAATCAACTGCCAAAATAATAGAGAGATGGCCAGAGCGGAAGCGAACTCCACTAGCCTGACGAGAGCAGCCTCTCAAACACAACCTAAGCATAAAGACGCTTAGGAATCCAAACAGCAACTCGTAGCCAGCTGAGGATGAAATGAAACAATGGAGCTGGAACATACCCACCTTTTCATAAATATGAGTGTGTCTGCCATTACTGCACTTAAGATTAACATTCATTGCAGGAAAATACGTAATATCACCCCTGGTGCGAGCTGTATGAATCACCATTACCATCAGTTGAGCAAAGCAACAAGCTATCACATCCCCTACACTCGAGCGCTTGAGACCAGACCTCATCGTAAATGCATAATAATAACTATAATGAATAACGAGTTGACTTCTACTGCAAGTATGCGCTTGTACCTCGGATCAACATGGGAGTAAGAGGCACCACCTATCTATCCCACAGAGAGCCACGTCCACCTTGTCATTTTCCAAGTGACACCCCATCCGGGGTAGAAAACTAATACATTATGATTTATTAATCATAAAATCATTTCATTTTTTGAAATAATAGAAAATCATTTAGACTCATGTGTAATATTCATTCTAAATTTATATTGATATTAAGGATTATGATGAAATTGAAATAGATATGGTTAGAAATAATATGATGGTTTGGACCAATAGATCTAATTATAGAACTCCATTAGAAATCAAAATTAAAATATTGATTGCACAGAGTGTAAATGAGGTGCTTACAATCCAGTATGGGGTAGATTCTGTAACGGATGTCACGTCACATGTAACGTTTTCAAAAGTAATAAAATGTAAAAAGTAATAGTATGGGGGAGATCCTGTAACGGATGTCACATGTAACGTTTGTCACATTACGTTACAACCCAGTATGGGGGAGATCATGTAACGGATGTCACATGTAACATTTGTCATGTTACGTTACAACCCAGTATGGGGGAGATGTTGTAACGTTTGTCACATTTGTCACGTTACGTTACAACCCAGTATGGGGGAGATATTGTAACGTTTGTCACATTTGTCACGTTTGTCACATTACGTTACAACCCAGTATGGGGGAGATGTTGTAACGTTTGTCACATTTGTCACGTTACGTTTCCATGTCGGCTCATAACTTATAAAAAATCAAAAGTAGTTAAAAATTTCATGTTCGCTCATAACTTATCAAAAAAAAAAAAATTAAAAGAGAGGGATCCAATTTCTTGAGGGGTAATTTTTTTCTTAATGTGTAAAAAATTTAAAATAAAACAAAAAAAATTACACCTCAAGAAATTGGATTCCTCTTAGTGCTTGATAGTTCCGGGTTTGAGATAGATCTAGGCTGGTTAATTTCATTCATGGATATCATTGAAAATTAGATATACAAAATTATTGGATGGGTTATTCTATGTAATGCATTAGTTTACATTAATACGATCTTTGAATATGAAGACAAAATTTTATCAATTTGTTTCATTATTATTGTACTTGTTATGTTAACAAATTGTTATATGATGGTTTCTTTCAAGCATATATGGTTATAGTATTGGTGGAGGACTAGAAAAACCCTAGCTCTCATGGAGAAACCCTAGCGTTCTTGGCTGGTGGCTCTAGTGCAGGCGCAGCCATGGAGATAGTACCAACCAAGATAAACAGTGGGAATTTATACTTTTTTTATTTTATTTGAGTCGGGTTGGTAGCCGAGGCGGTTTCGGTGCTCGTGATTTTATGGTCACATTTTTTTCTGGGTTCTACAATCAGTTTTCTCATGGATGAATATTACTTCATGTTGTTTCCCTCGGTGGTGGAGGACTTGTTGGCTTGGCCCCACACGGTCCTGGATGAGTCACCGGTGGGTGGTGTTTTTTGTTCTGATTCTATGTTTTGTCACCGCATTTTACTTGAAAATCCATCGGCCATTTGTATTGCGGTAGTTAGTGGGGTGAGTGGTCCTCAGTTAACAGCTAAGGCAGGTGATCAGACATGGCCGGTCAAGGGTACCCATTCTGAGCTATCAAGTGATCACGTGTCTAAGACACTAGCTCCTCGGTGACTTTTTCCCCTTAGCATGGGTCAATTGGTTGTGTCTCACGGGAAAATACCTAATGTGGAAGAAGCCCCTTATCATAATGGTTATTCTTGTCATAATCCTGATGTAGATATTGGGGGAAAGGAGAAATTCATAAACGTTGGCTCAGGAGTGTTTGGCAGGGGGTGAAGGAATATCATTGGATAAAAGGCTCAGGCTAGGAGAGGCCAAAAATCCTTCAAAATTCATGACGAACGTTTGGAGTTTTTATAGTGGATTTGGATAAACTGGAAACTTCTTACTGGGCATAACCCTAAACTCAACATATTGGTGAACGGGTGGTTTTGATTCCACTTTCTAACGGTGGAAGCATCTACGAAGATTCTCTCAAAGCCTTGGATTATCGTCGGTGGCTCACTAGTACTCAATCATTGGCACATTGCTTTCAACCCTCTAAAAGAACCAAGTGTGCTTCATCACTTATGGTGTCTTCTTCTAGGTTTCCCTATGTAACTTTGGTCAAGGTCTGTTTTTGAAGATTTGGTGAACAAGATAGGCAAGCTCATTCACATGGAACAGGAGATGCTCTATGGGGTGGACAAGCGATTGGAAACAATACTCATAGAATTCGATGTGTCAAAGGGCTTACCAGCAAATGTGACTATTGAATGGGGGGAGACTACTTTCACCCAGAAGATGGATTACAAGCGAATTCCCTTTCAATGCCATCTTTGTAAGGAGATGGGAAACCTAAAGAAGAATTGTCTTGGTGGGGAAACAGTGGAGATGGTGGAGAATGCTTCTCACCGGTTTTCTTCTCATAATTTGGGGGCTCCACACACTCCTCGTGATGGAAGGATCTCCTCACAGTTCTCCCCTCCACCGAGGAAATTTGATTCCTTATCGATGGATGCAACTTCTTCACTTATGAGTAATATTTTACTCCTTCCTCTCTCTTTTGTTAATTCTCTTTCAGCTAATGAATTTAAGGTGATTAAGACACTAGTGCAATTTGGGTATTTTTCGGTGACTAGACCATCCATTGAATCCCTTAAAAGTCCCCAAGGAGTAGGGGTAGATTTAAGGCTTACCAAGGGTTGTATTTTTTAAGAAACTCAGAGCCCGGATGTTCTCCCCCTAGTTGGTGACAATCTCCTGAAATCTCTGAACGAGCTAGACCCTTCCCCAGTGGTAGGGGAGACCACTGAGGGGTCCTTTAATAGCTTAAAGTCTAGTCAAGGTTTGGCGGTTTGTGCGCCATTGGCCTCGACCCTTGCAAGGTCTAGTGTTTCGTTGAAGGGTAATATGGTTTGGAACCATGCATTCGTTACAATTGGGGGGGTGGATCAGGGGTTCCATGTGGATTATATTCATCCTTCTACCAGGGAAGCTGGGGTTTCAACTAGTGTCCATATTCCTAACCCTTGTGACAAGACCCATTTCCTTATCTTCTCGGAACAACTCTCGAACCCTGCCATTTCTCTGATCAAATCCCTTAGTTTCCATAATGTTATTGTTCAAAAGAAGAAGTCGAAGAAAGGGGATTGTCATAGCACTTGTTATGATCAGGTTGGGGATGTGACTAATGGCCCTCCCATTGTTCCTTTATCTACCAGACTCAAATCGACTTCTTGCAACCCTTCTTCCTCTATTTTCTGGCCTCTTAGAGATTCACGGGCCTTCATTGGGTTATACAATGATCTGTATGTCCTTTAATATCAAGGGGGTGTCTGGCACACCCAGATTAATTACCCTAAAACATATTTTTGAGCTATTTAAACTTGATCTTGTTTTGATTCAAGAATCCATGTGTTCGACATAGAAAGTTGTAGAGGTTTTTCTTCCTCTCTTCCCTGGATGGATTGTTTGTGCAATAGATTCGATTGGGTTGTCTGGGGGATTACTAGTGCCTTGGAATCCCTCGTTGTGGGAATTAAATCCTTTCTTCACTTGTGTAGGCATTTTGTTGGAGAGAATAATTTAGGGTTTGGATTCTCCCTTTCATGTTTTAAATTGCTACAGACCATATTCAAACAAATAATTTTTTTGGAACTTGATGGCTAGCAGTGGAATCCTTTAGTTGCCCCACCTGATTATTGGGGGGGGAGATTTGAACTTGACTCTGGAAGCTTCAAAATTATGGGGGGTATGCCCCAGATTAGACCCTCTTTTAGATTTTTTTAGAAGATATTCCTAGAAAATTACCTGACTGATGTATTTCCCTCTCCTATGACACCAACTTAGCGTAATGGCCGATGTGAGGAGGCGGCCATCTTGAAGAGATTAGACCGATTTTTAATAGATAAAGGTATCTCAGACCTCATTACTAGATTCAGATCATGGACCCTTAATTTGGGGGTTTTGGACCATTTCCCTGTGTGCATCCAATTTGATACTGAAGGTTTCATCAAAAATTTCCTTTTAAGTTTAACCACATTTGGTTGGAGGATGAGGCCTTTAATGGGCTAGTTAGAGATTTTTGGAGATCATTTATTTTAGACCTTAGGGATTCCACCATGCATGATTTACAACTTAGACTCAAAAGACTGAAATTGGTTTTCGTTAGTTGGGAGAAGGAGAAGAGGGCTCATCTTATACAAGAGATTCTTCATATTGAGGAGCATATCTCTCTTTTTTTTCCCAAAAATCCCTTTGGATGCTTCTCTATAGATGAAAATGAGGCTTTATTATGTTTAGAGGCTAGCAAAAATCATATACTCATAATTGAGTAGGAATTGTGGAGGCTTCATTAGGGGAGTTTTGAGGTAAAAATGGGCCTCAAAACAAAAAAATGTACCATAAAAATTCACTTTAGAAGAACCAATAGGATTCAATATGATGATGTCAACCATAAGGGTAAAATTTGTAAAAAGAAATGGAGGGAAAAAAAAAACTACTTTTTTTTAATTGTATTTTTGACATATCTCCTTAACGGTTTACCCAAATTTTAAGTTTTGGCACTCATTGGATATGGAATTTTAATTTGCATCCAACTCATATCTACACTGCATACTTCTGAGGCACCCACGACATGAAAAATATATAATTTCAATAAAAAAAACGTATTTTAATATTAAAATACGCTTTTTTATTGAATTTTTCATTTTTTCATACCATGGGTGCCTCAGAAATATGCAGTGTGGGTATGGGTTGGATGCAAACTTAAGTTCTGCATCCAATGAATAAGGAGATATGGGTAAATCAATAGATATGTCAAAAATACGATAAGAAAAAATAGTTTTTCTTTTCCCCCTCTAAAAAATAGGGTCCTACCCTAACCCCCCTACTTTATCAATGTACAAGTCCATAAGGCCCATTAGTTAGTTAGTGGGTAGTGTCTTAATGTAAAGGGGCCTTTCTTATCGAATAAAGGCCCCTAGGTGGTTGACCCTCATTAATAGTAGGACTGGGAGTAGTTAGGAATTTGCTATTGAAACAATATATATAGAGTAGTAAGATATGTAATGTTTAGTCAAGAATTTTCATTGTATTTGGACCTTTTTCTTGGAGGTTCCCCCCCTTGAAGAGGCAATTGAACATAACTATCTATTTTATCTATTCTCTCTTTTATTTTTCTAACTTTTCGACAAATTTATGGGTTTAAGCATATTATTACAGAGATGAACCTAATCTCACTACCATCCCTTTTTTCATTATAACACTCATATCATTTCATGTGTCAAACTAGGGCGTCTACACCATTAAAACATCATCATTAACCTCATCCTCACTAGTTTAAACCAGCATAGATCCAAATCCTAGGCTCTATCAAGCGCCGAGAGGGATCAAATCTCCCGAGGTGCAAAATAGAGCCTAGGATTCAAAAATTACTTTAAAAAGTTACGGTATTACTTTGTATGTGGAATATTGTTTGTATGTTAAATAAATAAAAAAATATAATAAAATTATTATTATATTTTTTATTTATTTAAAAAGTTAATAAATATAATAATAAAAAAAATTATTATTATATAGTTTTTTTCTTTTATTAACTTTTGATTGGCTTGTTTTGTAGGGCGTTGGTGGCTGCGAGCAGGCGGAGGCGGCTTGGGAGGGTCGGTGCGGACGGCGTGGAGGATGATGGGGAAAACAGTGTGGAGGGGGAAGGCGACGTGGAGGCAGCGGAAGGCCATGGGGTAGCAGAGGGAGGGGGCTGATGGAGGATGCGTGGAGGAGGAGGCTGTGGGGGAGCAACTGGGGAGTGGGAAAGTTGCAGCGTGAAGGGGGACGACAGAGGTGTGAAAGGGAGGGAGGATGGAGGCGCATGGGGCAGAGAGCGTGATGGAAGGCTGGCAGGAGGTGTGGGACGATGGGGGGTGGAAATACTGCGTGCAGAAGAGCGCTTGGAGGGGAGGATGAGCGTGCAAGTGACGTGGGTGATGAAGAGAGGGGTCGGTGGAGTGGAGGTCCAAGTAGGAAGCTGCATGGAGCTGTGGAACAGTGTGGACAGAGCGTGCAACGAGTAGCGAGATGAGAGTGGATGAAGGAGTCGAGTTTGAGTCCATCTGATTACAATATGGGCTCAACAAGAGCAATATGTCACTTACAAGAATTGAACCTGGGTGGGGAGGGTAACAAACATTCCTCCCAACCACCCAAGCTACAACCAATGGACTTTATTTGTTCATTATTATTATTATTACTGTTTTTAATTATTAATTTTAATTATTGGCCGATATTTATTATTTTTTTATGGCCGATAATATCGACAAATAATCGACTCACAAGATCTCTCTCATACTAACAAAGGTTATTTATGGCCGACAATATCAACAAACACTCGACTCACAAGATTTCCCTCATACTGAGCTGTAGAGCGCCTCTCGACACAACAATTTCTAGGAATGTTGTGAAACTTCATTGGAATTAGTATGATTCCTTAATTCACACAAATCCCTTACAAGTGGAAGTAGGGTAACCCACCAATTTCACTTATGTGTATCCTCTATTCACATAAACAAAGGATTAGGTGCAAAGTAGAAATTTAAAACTATCCTTCATGTTTCATAATGTGGTTTTGGCCTAGATATATTAAACCTTTCTTTGAGATCTCTGGTGCACTCAAAATTGCATATGCTTTTATTTTCAAGATGAAATTGAAAGGTTTCATGTTAGGTGTTGGTGCAAGCGTAGTTTAAACAAAATGACTCCCAATAAATGGAAAATATCTAATAGAGAGAATCCAAGGAATGAAAAACAATTAAATATATCCCCATATTTAATGATACTTATTTCAATATCATTGTGAAATATGACCAAAATTTTAGAACCTTGTCCAAGACATACTAAAGAGATTCCTCACTGCCAAGATTACCCCCTAACAAAAAAGGCAAGGAAATGAAGGAGGAAAACAAGATAAAAGAAGTAATTAATTTTGTTGTGCATATGAACTATATGGTAAAATTATCATTGTATCATATAATCTCAATGACAACAAAGTATCCCCTTGCCCAAACATAGTGAAGTTGTGGTTGATCAAAAGATAAAATACTAAGGAACATAGCATCTACTTTGATTATGGAACATGGACTGGTTCACATGTACCTCACACCCTCAAGTTTAATTGCAAGCTTCTATCGCTTGATGTGATATTAGATAAAATATTTTGTACAAGGGTTTGAGAGTAAGCATGATCTTGTTCAGATAATTGACACTTGGTGGGAAAAGGGGAGATCATTTAGGAAATGTCCATAAAATATGTACCCCATTTCATATTTGTGGAGGCCAATAAGATATGCGGGGATGATCATTAAAAATTTATATGGTAAAAAGGACTACTCTCCAATACATGTACACTAGGTGCATTTAATGCATCAAGTACTAAGCAAAGGGTTTATGTTAAAGTAGGAAACAATGCTACCCAAAAACATAAATACAATTATCAATAAGTCTATGTAGAACCTTGAGAACAAATTCCCTCAATTTCACATGACAATAGTCTTATTATATGTAGTTTGTTCCATGCACATCTTCTTGATATTATGTGATATGTGGCACCCTTCCCTTCCACCTATACAACCGTATTACTAGAATTTGTGGAAGCACAAGTTTTCAGAGCACAGTGAACACTTGTGTGAGGTATTTATTTCTCCCCTATATGAGCTAGCCTTCAATAATCCTTACCTAATATTTTCTAAAGAAGCAGTGGTTATGTTAAACCCAAAAGGGCACTAGTATTAAGAGCAAGACAAAACTACCTCCATTTCTATGGGAGTACATCAACTCTCCACATATTGTGGAAGCATGTGCAAGATAGGTTTGTACTCATGGGAGTAGCATACGAATCAACCAAGGTTGAATACAATGCCAAATTGAAAGAACATACGAAAGGAATGTAATTAATTATGTAACCCCTCACCATTAGAGATTTCACTCTTGCAAATTATATTTCACCCATAGAAGTAGATGAGAAAAGATACAGTTTAGAGCTTTCAAAATTGACAATCCATTGGGAAAAATCTTCAAACACTTCAAGCAACAAGGTCTAACTTGACCTTATTAGTTCACCAATGCTGCCCAAAAGAAGAATTTCACAAGTTGGCCCTCAATTTTCACACCATGTAGGTACAAAAGGAAGACATTGTAGAACTACATATGGAAACCAAAACTTGTTGATATAGATTCCTGAAATAATGGGAACCTCAAACCCTATAACCTCTTTCACCAAGTTAACTAAAGTGCAGACACTCTAGAGGGAGAACACAATGGATACAACATGTGGTGAGTTGAGAGATAAGGGCAATAAAGTTGATACTAAGTAAAAGGGATAAACTATGGAAATGATGTACATCAACCCAATGAGGCTAAATATATTGAAGCCATAGAAACTTATATAGATTACCTAGCAATTAGAAAGAGGGACATGAACACTGTAGTGTGGAGACCAAGAAATGTTGTCAACCAACAACCAGCTTGGGCCTAGTAGGTACAAAAAATAGTAGGACATCATTGATCATAAGCATCCTAGCTTGAATATCTATAGGAATATTACATCAGTGTTGATGTACTACTACATTTGGGGTCTAAATCTGATGTTTGTTAAGAAAAACATTGAAAATCACTTAAAATGGGTGAAATCCATCTTGTTTCTTATTTCCCCCTAGAAAAATGGTGGTTAACTGACATTTAAGATGTATCTTAATCAATCTCAACTCTCCATACACATTTTTTTAAGTTATCAATATGTCTTATGCCAAATAATCGATATTTATGGTTTTTTTTTGTCGATGAGAAGTTTATAGTTTCAACATGTATATTTATAGATTTTTTTTGTGGCTTTTAAAAAGAAACCATGCAAAATAAAGAAACCCATTTTTTTCAAATGTTAGGATTAGGTAACATAAACACCATTTGATTTTTTTATTTGTGAAATACTTTGAATGTATACTAATGAATTGATCAATATTTTGTTGAAATATGAAACAATGTCAAATAACCCTAACTTAGGAATTGGTACAACCGACTGGTTGGCTTATAGAAGATGTAATCAAAGAAGCATTGGATCTCATTGTGGATATTTATCTTGATGAATGAAATTATTATGTGCATACAAGCAATCATGAAAAACCATCTCATTGTCATTCAAAACTTCCTGATATTGGTGATAGGAAATGTTATTGCCCTTGTAATAATGCAAAGGCATAAAGAGAAGAAGAATTAACAAGTCAAAATCTAGAAAACGTTGTTATCATTGGGGACACTTGAAAGGGGTACCGAATATCAACTCTTGGTAAGATAGGGAAAACATGTTTTTTTCCTTCATTTTTAAATTTTTAAATGTTTTAATATTTCAATACTAATTATAGTTATTTATTTTTAATTACAAAGAAGAACAAGAAGAAAACTATACTTGAAATTCATAGTTTTGCAATTTCTAGTAGAGATGGTGAGGGTGATAGAACTAAAGTTGATCCTATGGAAGAAAATGGAACTGATATTATTGAGAATGAAGAGATAAATAGGTTGATCCATGACACTTGTGCTTCCATGGATGAAAAGGTACACATGGATGAGTTCTATGAAGATATTAATGATGCACTCCCATTTATAATGCATAAAAACCCATATACAAAGACTCAAAGACAAGTCCTCTATGTTGTTGGTCAACTTGAAGGTTATGAACAATATTTAAAACACATATATGACATAGATCCTAAGCATGCAAGGTATTTCTTTATAAAAAAAATTGTGATTATAATACATAGGATTTAATATCCACTATTTAGTATAATTAAAAAAAATCTAGATTGGTAGGTGATATTCTCCCACCACCATCAAATACTTTACCTCACACGTACCAAGAAGTGTGTGCCATTACGAAAAATATAGGAAGGGAGTTTAAACCAATTAATGCATTTTTAATGTTCATATTTAATACTATGGACAATAAACAACAAATTTTGAATGACATGAATGTGGAATTAGTAGATATTAAACTTAACAAATAAGGTGCTCCGCTAGGTTTTTCGCCATATACACATAATTTCATGTTTCCAACAATTGTTTAGGTGCATAAACATAGCATATTCTATGGATTATCATGCATGGAAGAGAAGTGAATATGTTGTTCATATGAATTATTGGATATGGTTATGCATTTAGGAACATCAATGAAATATAGCATATTTTTAAAGAAGAGCAACATGTAATGTTAGACTTTGAAAAGTACCTCATGGTATTAATATATTTGGAGAGCTCAAATTCCTTTGCTCAGTTTGGCCATTTTTTTATAAATAATAACCTTCCTCCTTGGATTCCAATAAAGAGAGAGCAAATAATGTTCATTAATTGTTGCAGCTAGTTAATTTTAGAATGTTCATAACATACAAATTCTTTTTGTTTTGTTATATCTTTTGTATGGACAAGGAATTAATTATTTGTATTTACAAATAGCTATGTAAGCACCAAGTTAGCGATATGGGTGTACTTCTTAATGATGAAATTTTAAAGCAATCGGTCAACATCACTATGTATGACATCTCCGAACCCATAGGCCAAAAGAAATTTTGATTCCATGGAATACTTACATAGAAAATTCATGATTTGGCAGGATAACACATCTTTGTGGTATGTAAATTTTAATGTAGCTCTATATATCTTCGATCACTTAATGTATTTTTTTTTAATATTTTGGCATTCTATTAACATTATTCTATATCTTACAGGTATTCAAAAAACAGGAAAATATGAATGTCCAATATGTTGTCGCAAAACAATATATAGATATCCAACAAGTTTTAGAAAAGGAAGTGCGTGATGATTACATGAATTCTCTCCCTACGCACCATACGTATCAAACTAGTGTGTGTGTGTGTGAGAGAGAGAGAGTCTAGAGAGAGAGAGAGAGAGAGAGAATTTATTCATACATAAATTATCCAAAATATTTGGAATATAAAGTAATCCATTAAAATAATAATATATTGAGTAAATGTATAAAAATGAATGATATGATAGATTACAACTAAGGATTTGTTATATATATATATATATATATATATGTAATGCCCTTTCATTAATAGTCATGTATTTTCGATAAGACACATTTTTTAATTATGTTTCTTTATTAATTTTTTATTATTATTACTTATTATTTATATTATCTTATGTATATTCATGTTATTTAAGTTCATAACATTGCCTTCCTCTTTAGAAATGATTTGTCCTCAAAGCATATTGATGAAAAGGCTTTACGTCTTTACTCAACTTCTTGTAATCAGGGTAATTTTTAAGGTTTCTAATAGTCAACCTAAGTATAGTATTATGATTATTTTGGGTTAAAAAAAATCATATATATAGATAGGTAGGCAGATTCTAAATATGGAACATACAATTTACTATTAAAATTTGTAAATTCTAGCGAATATTACAATAAAAAAAACATATTTTATGTAAATATAGACGATATAAAATAATAAAAATGACCAAATAGCGAATTTATTTTTTGAAAAAATGCCCAAAAAAATAGTCAATTGGCAAAATTTCACCCCTAAAAATTACACTGCTTGTAATGTCGTCTTGTGATCTTTTATGTTGGTAGTTGCGACACTTAACAAAACGAGTCGATATGCTCTTTAAACATTGAGTAAAAATGTTGCCTCATTTATGAAGTGGTCCACCCAAGTTAAACTTTATTAGAACCTTTTGTTGATAATTGATGTTACTTGATACTTTGATAAAATTTTGATATTACCTTATACTTTCCATTTTTAAATTTAAACTTTATAAAATAATATAACCTTGGAGAAATAAATACTTTAGCATTTAAAACAATTTTATCACTTTATTTATTTATATAATCATTTTAATTTTTTTAGCAATCCTTTCCGTGAGCACCATTTTGATAAAGTGAATACTTTATTAAATGCCTTCTTATTAATTAACTTTTTATGATGATTAATATAACGACTTAAACCCTCTATTATCACCTTAGGAAGAACTCTCGAGCTCATAGAGACTTTAGCTAATGAGAGAGGTCTTCCTAATATTTAATGTAGGATCATGGCCCTTTGTTTCTTTGAGGGCGATAGTTTGAAAAATCAAACCCCATGAATATGCCAAGACTTTTTATGTCCCCGAAGGGGATCATATATATTTTGTGGAGCTCTTATTATTTTGCCTTAGTTTATCTTAGAACCTTTAAATATTTCTCCAAATCTACCTACAGGCTATAGTTTAAACTATATTGTATTAAATTAAAATTTTTAAATTAGTATTTTTTCAAAGTCTTATTGGTTAGAGGATAGTGACATCATCCTCGGTTCTCCCTTCCCGGGAGGGGGCTGCGGGATGATGTCATGTCTTTGCAGGCTTGGATTGTGCAGGATCAGCTTTTTCACATCAAGAAAATTTAATGTGGGCGACTATTTTAAAGCTGAACTTCGCATTAAAAAATGCTTGTTTTATTCTTTGTTGTAGTGAGCAGTTTCACCAGGCCGGAAATGCCAGCTCTTATCCTCATGCAGACCGTGGTAAACATTAACCTGATGCACTATCAAATGTTCGATGTTTTATTCTCTGTTGCAGACTGCAGTGAGCGGTTTCACCAAGCCCGAAATTCTATCTCTTGTCTGCGCAGACAGCCGTAAGAACTCGCCCGAGGTGCATCAATTGTTCGCTTAGTTATTACCTGTCCATTTGTGTAACAGACTCTTCGTCCACGTGTTTTCCATAACATACACTTGGCCCTCTTATGTAACCATGGAATCATCTACAGTTACATCCATTATCAGTTTTCAATGCGCTGAGAGCGTGGTAAGTGCATTGTGTTGCAATTGATGCACTAAGAGCCTGGCATTGCAGTATATTGAGACCCTGGCAAGTGGTAAGCTGCATGCATAGGGCGTTTGTGTTATTTAATGGGCTCTTCAATCTTCTGGATCGGTGTGATTGTTATCCATAGTTTTTGTTGCTGGATACTTTTACAACATTTTATTTCCAAAATTAATATTTCTGGTCTACTGTCCTAATTTCAAAGGTGAGCTCTACCGTCAGGCCAAATTAATCGTGTTTCATTGCTATAGCTAACACCTAAGAGTCAAATTACTATATAAACTTTTGATAATATTGTTGTTCTTGTAGGCACCCAAAGTTGTTGTGTAGAGGGTTTCGCCGTTATACAACAAAGGGAGTGTGGATCACCATCGGCAGCCAAGACATTGCAAAAGCATTTTCTTTCGTCGTTATACAACAAAGGGACTGTGGATCACCACCGGTAGCCAAGACATTGCAAAAGCATTTTCAAAGCAATCTGACGACCTCAATGTTTTCATAAAGTGCAAAGAGCAGCATATGGCATCGAGGTGTGCTCTTCTTGTGTATGATGGGGACACCAGAAATGGTCTGCACATTGCAAAATGTTTTATAAGAAGAGTTGTATGGGTTTTACATTTGCTATACAGGGCTGCGAAATCTGATTCTAATTCTGAGTTGTTTGATGCCTTGTTTCAACGAGAGGAGATCCAGAAAATGCTCCATGACATTTTATGTTTTGTCTTGAATAAAGTTTAAACACTATCCGCATGAATTTTTCAACTCTTAAACTTTTTCCTTGTTCAGTTTTATGTAGACTATGATCTCTGGTTCTAATCATGGTGCTTGAATGATTATTTTGGATGTAGGTTACCAATCAAGTGTTTAGTCATGCCAAGCACAATGGTGTTGTCTACATAAACAAACCTAAAATGGGACATTATGTCCATTGATATGCTCTGCATTGCATTGCTTGAATAGTGAGCAATCCAATCACCTCAGAAGAATATACAAGGAGAGGGGGGGAAATGTTGGGGCCTGGCGCCAGGCATCATTTGAACTGCTTCAGATTCAAATGTAACTGCATGCCGAATATAAATCCATGTTGAGTTGATTAGGCATTCATGTTCTCATTTTGACATTGCATATCAGATTTGATATCCAATGTGTTATGCTGTCTTTCAAACCTTGTATATGTATTGGCATTTGGGTATGGATCTGCTCTTTTTTCCATCATTCAATGGTTTTGTATAAAAATATTGTATGGCATTTGGGTATGGATTTGCTCTTTTTTCCATCATTTAATGGTTTTGTATAAAAATGTTGTATGGTAGTCGATGTCCAATTTACAAATTATTTTGGTTTCTACTTTTTTATTTATTGATCTGAGTATTTCAGGAGCACAATAATGATTTAAGTGCATCCATCTCTTGATGCACTTGAGCTGAGAGCTGAGTTGCATTTCTGGTTTTGTTTAATAATATATTGTATAATAATCGATGTCAAATTTACTAATGTATTTTGTTTGACATTTAAACTAGTTACATGTTTGTGAGTATGTGCTGGTTATTAAAAAAATTTAGGATTCCTTTCAAAACAATCATTTATTGCTCTGTTCGAAATTGGATTTGTCTTCTCAAATTATCAACATCAATCCCCTACGTAGCAATATTTGCACGGTCAATGACATTTTCATTAATAATTATAAATCACTGGAAATATCATTATATAAATTATTCATCAAATTAAATCTTTTAGGTTACTATTTTCTGAAGTGTATTCGGCAGGGACGGCAAGGGATGGCAATTCCACAAGCATATGGGAATCTCAGACTAGAGTCAGCCAGTAATAGCTGGCTTTCAAGATTTTGTACACGGTGACTTAATGTGAATTGCCAACCATGGATGCAGCCTGGAATCAAGTTTTGAGTTTAGGTAAAATCAGACTAGAGTCAGCCAGTAATACCTGGCTTTCAAGATTTTGTACAGGCTGACTTAATGTGAATTGCCAACCATGGATGCAGCCTGAAAGCAAGTTTTGAGTTTAGGTAAAAGTTCACATGGCAAGTAATCTCACATCACTTTAGTGTTCCGACTGGATTGGATTGATTAATTGTTCAGTATAGTATTTAGTCTTCAGGCCATTAAAGGCCATTAAAATCATAGGTTCAAGATTTTAATTATACTGTATGTTTAGGAAAATAAAAACATGGTTCACATTTGAATTATTTTTGCTAGCTGAAATGCTTTTTCTTCAAATTAATTATATTTCAAATATAATTTTTGTTTTCAAATCTTCTAATGTTTTCTAAGATCCAAAAAGAGAATGTGTATATATGGAAAATAAAAACATGGTTCACATCTCAATTATTTTTGCCAGCTGAAATGCTTTTTCTTCAAATTAATGATATTTTAATTATAATTTTTTGTTTTCAAATCTTCTAATGTTTTCTAAGATCCAAATAGAGAATGTGTATATATATGATAAAAAAATGAATTACATTTCAAATTTATGTTTTCCGAAGTTCCACAGGGAGAATGTTGATGCCCATGCTTTTTGAATCCTCCAACCTTCTTTTAAATAAAGTTACAGCATATAGATTCTCAATAAAGATGTGTTACACTGGAAGAATGTGGAGGCCTAGTAAAAATAAGTTCCATTTAAGCTAGTATACATTTGAGAATTTCACATTGGTTCAACATAAAAGTGCATAAGAATAACATTAACAAAAAAAACATCTGCATAGTTGATCCAGGAAAATGGTTGAAGTTACTACATCACATCAAATTACATAATTGCATACAAATTGTAGGCTTACACCAATGCACTAAAATGGAAAATGATGATAAAATAGGTACGTGAAGAAGTTGACAAAGATTATGTTTTAAAAAATGTAATTTTAATTATAAAAAAATTATAATTTTACTAAAAAATCATATAAATTTTAAGTGGAAAATGATGATAAAATAGGTACGTAAAGAAGTTGAAAAAAATTATGTATTAAAAAATGTAATTTCAATTAAAAAAAATTATAATTTTATAAAAATCATATAAATTTTAAGTGATGATAATACTAAAAAGTCTAAATCCTATATTTAGATTATTTAAACCCTAAACAAGGACTTTTTTATATCGAAGATTACCTTATGTAATCAAACGCTAATTAGTTGTCATCACTCCACAATTCCAAAATGCTCTCCAACTCAAACTTAAGACGCAAATCTTCTTTATTTATCGACTCGACGGACGGAATATTTAGTTGCAGAGAAAATCAGGTCACAATGCTGAAATGCTTTCCAGCCACAAACTCTGTAGCCAAAGGCTTTGCACGAGAGAGACATGACAAAGATGTAAGAAGATTTGAAAAGCAACCCCGCGCTCGTACAAGGTTCAGACCAGTACATGCCAAATACCAAATGGTATTCCGAAACTATAACTCTACGAAATGATTTTATGGCCGGGTGGCTGGGGTGGTCGGCTGTGGCCGTCCCCACCCAGGAACGACCCCGAGACCCCCCGTCCGATTCGGCGTCCTCACCCACCATTGGGCACGGGTTTAACTGCATGTGAAAAAAAAACTCTACGAAATGATTTTCTCGATAATTATTTTTGGTGTGGAATCGTGATTGAGATATCATCTACGAATTTGATTTTGTTGATAATTATTACTGGTGTGGAATCTTCATTGAGATTTCGTAGACAGCTTAAAAAAGCTATGTAGTGGAGTTTGGTCATCAGATTCTCTGAAATATGGAAAAGTATCTGAAACACTTTTTTACAATAATAAATGAAAAATATATTATAGCATATTAAAAATATATATATATATATATATTTATATTATAGGTGTATTATCCATTATTTTATTATGGAAAAGTATTTGAATTTTTTTATAATAATAGATGAAAAAAATATTAGAACATATTTAAAACAAAATATTTACCTTATTATTTTATTAGTTGTTTTCATAAATTAATTATATTATAATATATTAAAATTAAAATTTATATATAATAATTAATAATTTTTATAATTAATTTAAAATAAATAAATTATAATCTCAAAATGATTGATATGGTGATAATTTTAAAATCTTACAAAAATGCTAACTCTTCCTTGAGCTTATAGTAACATTGATTCATACAATTAATTAAGTATGAGGGGATTTGAATACATAACCTATCATTTACAACTTCTTATCTTTACCACATGAGCTTCCCCTATAGGCATTACAGTTTGGAATTTAAAAGAACAATGTAAAACAATTTGTGAACATGGCTAAGCAAAGTGTAGCATACACTGACCCTTGAGCATCTTAAATCATGCCATAGCAGAAGCTTATCACCGCGGGCACAGCCAAACGACTCCTCTACATGTTGCTGCGACGCTTTTGGAAGCCCCTGCTAGCCATCTGTGACGGACATGCTAGGCTACGACTTCAAAGTTCAAGGGTTGGGGTTGGGGTTGGTGCTGAAGCCACTGGCAATATAAATGATGGGATTAGAAGAAACCATGTTAAACTTCATAGCCATTATTTAACAATGCAACAATAAAATATTAGTTGATATTGTTCATATATCAAAGAAGATACTTCACTAATATGTCATAAAAAATGACAGATAATATGGAATATTATAACTTTTAAGAATATATAAATTGAATAATGTTTAATATTATGAATCTATCTTATTATTTAATTTTATTAATAATATAATATATTAATATCTATCAATATATTAATATAAATAGCTTCTCCTTTGACATTATGTTCGAAATTAAGTATCTTCTCAACAAATTGGTCGATATTTTCTTTGAGTTGAGGATCATTGAAGTCGGGTTCGACTCCTTCTTTAATAAGGGGCTCTTCTTCATCTTCCTCGGTCATCTCTCTTGATGGTTCAACGAGTGGTGCTTTGCTTTGGTTGCCTAAGGATATGAATGTTAGTTAGTTGTATGGTTCATCATCTGGTCCAAATGTAGTAATGTGCAATGCAACTTCAAATTAGTCTTCCTTTTCTCCATCCAAAAGGGTTCAAAAATCTCTCACTGTGTGGAGAAATTTATGGTCTGTACCAATATCATGGTGCTTGACTATCTAGCAAGGTCATCAAATATTTGTTGAACATTAGGATAATAGTCCATCTCTTGTGCAATACCTCATGCACCTTGCAGATACCATACCCTATTATGGTCGAGTTTGAGTATGATGTGGGTCATCGGGGGTATACTATGGTAGATGTGTTTAGGTACTCTCCAACAGTCATACTTTGATTTTATTACCTAGAACTAATTCTCCATATGATTCTTAATTTTTCCAGGGTTTTGTGACGATCCTTTTTGGGAAAATATTCAAAAATTGTTCATTAGGGGAACCCGGCTGCTTGTGAATGTTATTTTACTGACTGGGTTAATCCTCGACATTAATATCCAAATAAGAAGAGACGGGAACCGAATTTCTTGTCCAGATTCATGATATTTTTCACAATTCACCTTCACTATAGTGGCCAGGTCATCAACCTAGTTAAAAAAAATTGGTTCATGTGCAATGAACTTAACTGCATCTAACATTTCAATTTTTAAGTCGAACAATTGACAAAAACTTGTTAAATAGAGAGATACTATGACTTCGATCCATTTGACTGTCTCATATAATACTTTGATTATAATCAATCCTTTTGAAACTTTACCTACTTAGGACCCTGTGAATTCTTCCACAAGCTCCATTGGCGTAGTCATGATTGGTATTGGAGGTGCTTTGCTTGACAAACTAGTAATGTGAGAAATTAGGGAATCTGTAATATCTATGGGATCATAAATGAAAAACAATTCATCATGGTAATGGCTAACAATGAATTTTGCATTGAGGTCCTTAAGATTTTCATGGGGGGCTAACAATGGCACATTTAAATAATTGTGAATTTTGGCAGTTGCAAGTTTATTATCCTCTTCTATCCATTCATTATCTCTGATTCCCCATTCTTTGATTTTGTCATACTACTTGGCCTAATTATATTCGCCAGTCTTAGTTTTCTTGATTTTGTGAATTATGGCTTGTAGAAGGGTCATGGCAGCTTCTTCTTGTTTTATCTTGGATTTTTCTTCGACTGATTTTATTTTGGATGTTGCAACGACTTTCTTTGCTCCCATGGATGGTTGTTTTAATTTTATGGTTGGCAAAAAATTTCCATGGTTGGAAACTAAGTCCCTTTGCTATTGCATAATTTACTAAAATACAACACGATATGGAGTGCAATTACATGTGTGCTATTATCATTTTCAGAATCGAATCACTAAATAGAATAAGATTTGTTACTAGAAGCAACATTGCAATCTTTATTTGCAAATGGATATTTTGCGATCCTAAAGAATCATTATTCCGATAGTGTTATTTGTTCTGATAGTGTTATTTATTCAATCATTTCACGCCAATTTCAACAAACTAGCAACTAGCCTGGGTGGCAATGTCGAGGACATTGCCACCTCGTGGCTCTTGTTTAATGGTTATGTCCTCTCGAGACTAGCAATGATGGTTGTGGTGGCCACAATTCAACCAAATGTTTATTGCATATGGCTTATGGTCATAAATCTCTCCTAAATGAAAATGAGCAGTCACGACCTTTCTTAGAGTGGATATTCGAAAATCCCCACTATCCTTCTTGTAATGGATATTCGTTGATAATTTTGGGGTGACATGATATGTGGGTTTGAGTATCCTCATTGATTGGTAGTGAATCGATGAGCAATGGCAACAATGATTTAGTCAGAATTTTGGTTTCCACCTTGGTAACAACCTGGAAAGACTGTATAATGGGGGTTTAGTTCCTTAGGTTGAACTGTTGTAATGACGATTTTGTTATTTTTCAAACTGGTGACTTATGTGTAGCAATGACTATGAATGGATGATAATCACACCTTTTTTTTTTCTTTATAAGTCTCGTTGTGGTCAATGACTTAGGATCAGAGAAGCTTTGAAATTAGGGTGGCCAAAAGTTAAATCAGACAAAGTTTGATAGATATGGCCAAAGCCCAGATCAAACTTGGCTCTGATACCAAATGAGACAAACAAAGTTCATTCACACATAAATTATCCAAAATATTTGGAATATAAATTAATCCATTAAAATAATAATATATTGAGTAAATGTATTAAAATGAATGAGATGATAGATTACAACTGAGGGCCTGTTATATATATCTAGACGGAATGCTCTTTCATTAATAACCATGTCTTTTTTATAAGACACATATTTTCATTATGTCTCTTTATTAATTAATTATTATTATTATATTACTTATATTATTTATATTATCTTATGTATATTCATCTTATTTATGTTCATATATATATATATATAAAGAGTTTGGGAAAAAACCATGAATAATAATGCATCAACTATGGAAAAATGGCATTTGAGAATAATCATGGTAAGCAAATGGTTTTAGTTACATCCATATTTGTTACTTGTTCTAGTTTTTTCTTCACTAATATATAATATATTTCCATTTATGTTTCCCAAAGGTCATTAGGGTGGGATTCCTCGAGGTATGAAATGATACTATGTCTAATTCAATAAATTTGCCTACTATGAGCACCTACAAGTAGCTCATTTGTTTGACATGATGCATATTGAAAAGAATGTCACATAATACTGGAAAATTTTAAATGGGGAGAATAACAAAAAAAATATTGAAGTTATCAGTGGCATTGAGGAAGTCAAAGAAATGCAATATTTGACTCATTCTTATAGTGATGGATAACCAAGTCATTTTCTTTAGTTACTAAAAAACAAGAGATTGATGTTGCAAAAGAGGTTATGTGGAAGATTAAATTTACCATTGGTTTTTCTTTGAACATAAATAATATATTAATGAAGGTAGGTGCTTTTTGTGGGGAAAAAACTCATGATAGGAATATATTTATCAAATCTTGGAATTTTCTAATGGTTATCGTCTTATGATATATACATTACTTGTTGGTAATAGATGCTTGTTTCTATCAAAATTAAGTTATAACGCTTCCTTCCTTGTTACAGTATGTTTTGTCTCTAGCTTTCCCAAACAATTTTGACAATAGCATAAAGCAAGTACTTATACATTATCTTGGAAAGTATATGATGTAAGTAAAAAAATTATAACTGAAATGTTACTTTTAGAACTTGTTGACATATTATTTACTTGTATTGTATAATTTATGTTGACAAATGTGATTTCTTCGCACTTTTAGGTGGTTTTCATCTAAAAAAATCCATAAAGAAGATCAAGTATTGGAAGAGAGAAATTCCTCATGTGATCTGTGAAATGAAAAACTATTTATTCCAAGCTTTTTAAATGCACAATAGCATCACCTCATACACCTAGTCAATGAGAATGAAATATATTGACCCATGCACACATTGCCATTGTGTTTGGTAGAGAGGTACTTGAAGGAATTGAAGGATTTTGTTAGAAAAAGATCTCTTCTAGAAGGCTAAGCAATTTAAGGCTACATGATATATCAGTCCACATTACAATTTAGTGTGTATTTACCCCAAGTAGTGAGTGATATTAGCGTGCATTTCCTTTGGGATGTCAACTCCACCAACACATTTGAAGGGGAGGTGTTGTTGTGAAATATAAATGGATAAAAATGAAATTCATTTGTTTTTAATCTAATTACTATATTCATACATATAGTACCTATATATTTTAAGCTTGATTAATACGTAAATCTATTTTTTATTTCTTCATCTAGGTAGTGAAGAGTGGGATTCAATGCATTTATACATTGCAAACAATCTCGGTTGGATGAAGGTATGGATAGAATGATATAAAGTTGTTTACTATAGTTTATCATGGAGCTGGGTGGCATAGTTGATTAGAACATATTGTGTGGATAATGATACAAATCTATCATACAAGGAAACTGAAATAGCATTCAGTGCAAACGATTGAAAGGTAAGCATTTCCCAGTTACTTTTAGTTTTTAATTCTCATTGTTCTACAAAAACTAAAATATTGAAACTTGTTAAAATAATCCATGGAAATAAAATAAGGTCAGCTCAACTTGACCATCCATAAAAAAGTGGATTATAAATTATCTCGTAAAAAATGTTGACTTGATCCTAACAATATCCTAAGGATGGTCTCTACTCAAGGATCGAAACATCCAAGACAATAAAAAGTCTACCAATGTCATTTAATTTCCTTCTCAAAGATTCACTTTGTATAATGAACAACCTGTCATTATTCTATCTTTTTTTACCCCTCAAATTATCTCTTACACGTATTTATCAATTCATGACAATGAATTTATAACATGTCAAGTATGCAGGTGAAAGATCACAAATCTATGTAGTGTAATGGTAGAAAATATCACACCAAACAATTGGATGATAACAAGAAAACATGTGATATTGGGATAGCTACAATGTTCCAAGTTACTAATATTGAGCATAAGAGTGATAGACATTTGATAACATCTAATTTGAGAAAATATGGCTATCTAGAAAATAATTGGATATTGACTTGAAATCATATAAGTGGTTCTTTTAAAGGTCAAGTAGTACATATTGTTACTACAAGATGATGAAAGGACTATTATTGATCATGATAAATATGATTAATACTACTAGGTATGAGTTGATTATAGATATCTATGTCCTTCCAATTCCACATATTTTATTCATGGGTGCCAGGTAATGTAGGTTATTCATTGTTGTTAGATTTGATCTAAAAGTATGTGCTAGAAGAAGATGAAAGAGAGAAAGAAGAAGTGTCAAACTGAGAGGTCCATGAACTTAACCACTTATTCATTGGCTCGCATCTTATGCATCAAGTTGATGATTATGACTTGGTGATAGTCATCCTAGATGTAGTTATGGACAATCCTTTCGATGGTTATGAAGGGTTGGATATGAATTTTGATGTTGATGACTTAGATATTGAAATGGATGTCGTTTAGGATCAATCTGAACCACATATGCAATAAATATTATTTAATAAAGTGATCTATTGATACAAATTGAGTACTCTTATGGTTTGGGATCTCAAAAGTGTATGATTGTCTTCTAACTTTGATAAAATATATGAAGGAACCATAAAACTAATAACCAAACAAGGTAGCATATTCTATAGTTTGGGTTCATTGGGTTAACATATAGTCATTTTTTAATCCGTTAGAAAGTCTAATTTTCTTACAAAAGGAAAATGCATCTAGGCTAGGAGAAAAAGTCACACTAGATCCAAATTGTGAAATTGACTTATACTTTGTAAAATGTAGCCACACTTGCAAAAATGAATTACACCTGTACAAATAAAACAATAATTTCATAAATGAAATAGCAAATAATTTTCATCAAATTATATAATATCCAATAGAATCCTAATTACATGTTTCTAAAATAGGGTTTTGTATCCATTGAAAACAAGAATCCATAGCACGTTGAAACATCTTCAAAAATCAAGGTTCTACAACCACTAAAAATAGGTATCTGTAGCATGTTGAAAACACTTCAAAAAAATAGGGTGTTGTAGCCACTAAAAATAGGGGTATGTTGCATGCTAAAAACAATTTAAAAAATAGGGTTTAGTAACCACTAAATATAAGGATATGTATCATGTTGAAAACAGTTCCAAAAATAGGGCTTTGTATCCACTAAAAATAGGGATTCATAGCATGTTGAAAACACTTTCAAAAATAAGGTTTTGTAGCCATTGAAAATAGGAATCCATAGCATGTTGAAAACACTTCAAAAAACAAGGCTATGAAGTGACTAAATATAGGGATCCATATGTGTGGGATTCAAGTCAATTTTCTACTAGTTTCTATAATGTTCTTTCATAAGGAACATGCACTTCTATGACAAGAATAAAATTCACTTTAGAGCTATATTGCAAAATCGACACATACTTGTAAAATGTAACTACACTTGTAAAAATTAATAGCACGTACATATATGAAATAGTACTTGCATGAATGAAATGACAATAACTTTTCAACAAATTATCTAGTTTGTAAGATAAACCTAATTAGCACAATGAATTGAGAACTATAAAATCATTACTTAAATTTTAGACGTAGGTAGACAATATGAAATGATAACTCTAATAATATGAATAACATCACTTTCTATGTTGAGTGAGCTCTACCACCTCAAAATAGAGTATCAAATAAGCTACAACAATGCTAAATGGAACTAATAACTCACTTTACTCCAAGATATAAGTCAAATTGGAGCTTGTATTTCTAAAATGGATCTTCAATTTTATAGAGAGATGTCTTCTCAAATGTTTAGGCATCAAAATAATAAATGATAAATTGAAAAGTAAAAAATTTTCAACATCAAAGTAATGGTATCATAGGTATAAATGTTTAGGCATAAAATTCATCTCCTCTAAGTAGAAATTGTTAAACATCCTTGTACAACCTTGGAATATCCCATCTAATTATTAGAATCAAAGTCTAAGTGGGATGAGTGGGATGAGTCTAATGGGTAATACTTTTTACGTCCATCTATAAGTAGGGTCACCATGATCCCCCATCACATGATAACTAAGTTTGAGGTCAACATCTTCCCAATGGGTTGCTTCCTATTTCTAATCATTAAAAAAACAAAACTAATAACTTGGCAAAGGACACCAAATGAATGGGAAATAGAATTTCAGCCCCAACAATTGTGATTCATTCTTCCTTAGAGATTTCATGCACATTTGAGATTTGTTGAAGATAATATAAGATAGTGGCTCTCTTTTTCTAAGTTCATGGAATAAAACATCCCATTTATGTTGGAAACAAATCAAAGCATCCAATATTGACAATGTTAGTCTCCTCTAACATTGAAAAGAGAAACCCTCTTTGTCCATTAGAGGTAAGGAGATATGGGAATTTTCTTGAGTAACTTTTGATGTTCCATGGTTACAACAAGGGGGGCATGATGTTCCCCTCTTACCTTCAAGTTGGAATTTTATTCTACATTCTCCAAACAGGACCAATCTTTACTCCACTGAATATAGTGGACCAAGAATGATGTAAAATACCTCAATTGAATAACTCCAATAAATGCATTATGGTTCCATCCCCTTGAATTTCCTAGTAAAAAATCATGCTCATATACCTCAAATAACAAATTTTGTCTTCCTCACAACAACCATAATAAATATGGAAGAATTATTCTTTGGTGAATTATTACAAGATTTACCTTCAATTAGTTGCATAGTTGAAATGAAAAACACCATTCCTATAAGAAAAATGCATGCACTAGGGAGGCAACTCTGAATTTTAGTGCTTCATAAGCTAAAGGGAACATCTTATTTTGTTTTTCCTACAAGGTCACCTCATCTATTTCTAGGGTCAAATGTATGTGTCGGTGTTCTTTCCAAAGGTATTCCTAGTGTTCCCTCTTTCACCCATAGAACTCATCCCACTATGTTTATAGACAAGACAATTTGATTATGAGTTTGCATGGAGATAATTTATTGGCCAAAGGATTTAGTAATGCTTCTCCATCTAACTACTTCATCCATAAGTCAAATAATATCAAAGGATTTTCTTATCGGTGGTGTATCTTCTTATCAAGCCTCCGGGTGTCACGTCCCCTGCCATCGATCCAACGCAAGCAAGGGAACATGACTAAATTTCTTGGGCTATTTACAAAATATCATACCCATTCATTGTTTTCGTAGAAAAGAAAACACATATGTCTGCAGATGCATAATCAAATAAACATGCACAACGGAATTAAACTATCCACGCACATTTTACATGCATACATCAACACAATCAGAACAATCCATAATTAAAACATTGCATAATTTAATACACATAAGGGAGAATATTTATCTTGATGTAATGTTATCCCAAGCAACTAGCTATGTCACAACAACCTTACACCCAACCATGGGCTAGTTGTGTTCATCAATATGATCTCAACACAACTGCCACCTCCGAGCTAGGCATGATTTCCACAAGGAATGGGAATATTCAAACTCATGCATAGCAAAATGAACATCACATCTAAGCCAAGCCAGTCCATAGTTGGGTTCATCAAGCCAATTTTGAACCCCTTCTATTTTTGGAGGCTTGCACTCAAGCTCAAGCCACATCAAGCATAGTTATTGGGCATAGAAAAACGTTTTTATCCATGGGATTCACAAACAAGATGTCCATGGGTTTTACCCAAATCATGGCACCACAAAAACGAGTTGGGGGAAAAGAAAATCGACCACAGGGAAGAAAACGTTTTTCCCCACATGTATATGAGCATTCGAATGGCCAAAAAAAACCTCTATGGACCCCCAGACCGAGCTCCCTTCCTCCCGTCCTCTCTCCAGCACCAAAAACACCCTCTTCACAACTAGAAATCAAGGAAACACAGGAAAAACATGGAGGAAAAACGCCCCACCAGCTAGAACTGCGTGAGAGAGAAAAATTGGTTGATGAATAATGGCTTGGGGAGAACATTTGTGGCTCTTTTCTTTCCCAAGAATCCAAACACGAATTTCCACAAATGGTGGCTTTCCCATACATGAAAATGGGACATCCATACCTCATCATTTCCCCAATAATAATTATTTCAACCAACTCTTGGGAGAAATAAATGATTGGGTACAAAATTCAACATGGGTAGTTAAAAGTTCATGGGTTCTCTCATTGACACTTGGCTTGACTTGATTGGTTCAAGGGTTTGAATATTTTCCTCCCAATTCCTTGTAAAACTCATGCCCCCGTACTCTTGTTGCATTGCATTGCATAGCTAGTTGTGGGTAATTTATTAAAATGCATATTTACATTATTATTTACGATTTATATCGTTCCTGGCTAGCACACAAACCATATGCATCAATGGGGTCTTGGCCTTGAGCTCCTCACCACGATTTCATAATGATATTACATAATTTACATGTTAAATGAAATCGGGTCAAAATCGGGATATTACACCGCGATGAATCAAATTTGTTGCAGTCTCCTCTTGTGCTTTGTTAGCAACTTGTCTAGCAATCTCAAAAATGGTTTCATTCAAAACTTCCTCTTAAGTTCTACAACATATTCCTTTTCTTCTGCTTCTATGTTAAGTGTAAACTTTGGATTTATTTCCAAAGGTATTCCAATTGTTCCTACTTTCACTCATAGAAATCAACCTACTATTATTAGAGACCAAGACAATTTGATTATGAGTTTACATGGAGATAATATCTTGGCCAAAGGATTCATCAATGTCTCTCCATTTAGATACTTCATCCCTAAGTTAAATAATCTCAATGGATTTTCTTGTTTGTGGTGTATCTTCTTATTGAGCCTCCAGAGGACCTTTTGTAGCATGGGTCAAAGTTTTTGTAGTATCCTCTTATGTTTCATTCGCAAGTTTTGTAGAAATATCAAATATGGTTTCCTTCAAAACTTCATCTTCAAGTTCTACAACATATTCCTTTGCTTCTGTGGTAGAAGTAACCCCAACCATATTTCTAGAACTATTATCAACATGGGGATCTATAGTAACTTCAACATCATTAAGTTCTATAACAATATTTTCAATAATAGGATCTATAGTAACTTCAATATCATTAGGTTATGTGGCAAAGGTCCCAAAATCCATTTATACAGCTGCAAAACCAGCTTCATGTGAAGAAAAAGGTGGGCATTCCTCTCCCTTCACGTTGCATATTTTTTCGCTACCATTTTTTATTCTATAAGATAAATCAAATAATCCATGTATGGTTTGGGCATGTAACATTCTATTTATTTCCAGCCACTAGCTAATTTGAATGCAACCTCCTTATCATCCATCTCAAATTGTTATTAATTCTCAATTATTTAGAATAAGAGGGCTTACTTTTATATAAAGGCTTTATATGATATGCTTACCAAAAAACTAGTCAACTCTCCTCTTCCACCTACATGTCAAGCTCTTATAGTAGTTTCTTTCATACCGACAACCTTCCCCAATTCTTTAGTGTATTTCACGACAATGGGTTTTGTAGCAATAGCTTTCCTTGTCTCCTCAGTATATTTCATGAGAATGATAGCACTACTCGATTTGGTTCTTTTTTGTTTAAATTCTCTTGAATGAAAATAACACTATGTCTGCAACATTTTTTCTCACAAAAGAGGTTGTCTCCTACAAGGAATTGCTAGAGTCTTTAGTTTTCCAATGGTTAAGGCATGTTTCTTCGACCAATTGTTCACCTAAAACATCTACTTGGATTTTCTATCAAAGCCTCTAGTTCATACCCTACAACCTTTACTTGGTCCTCATTGATGTTTGCCTCTAGTTCATTCCTTGCAATGAATCGTTCCTAAGTTTAGTTAGCCTATGAAATAGAATATACTACTAGTAAATTGATTATCACATGATAGCATAAAAAAATTTGGGGTGGATTTGTGTTATAACCATCCATGCCATCAACTGTATCGATTGAAGTATGGAAAACGTGACATTGACAAGCTACAAATGATGTCACAATTAGTCAAAAGATTAAAATGGTATATATATAGTAAACTATATTGGATTTCACAAGGTACTTTTGAATATAATATGAAACTTTAAACCAACACTACCTCGGGGAAGATATATTAACCCCCTTACCAAGTTACCTTTATGGTTCACAATTTCATTGCCTACCAAAAAAATTCAGCCAGGCATTGTCAGACATAGTGCACCATTCAAACCAATGCTCTCCCTCCATTTGCAGGCCTATTACCTAAGAAATAATGGATTATGTAATTTAAATACATAGACTTCTCACCATCTCTAATTTTTTCTAGAGTACGCATGTAAATTCAAAAGCAATGATAGTATTGAACCCTTGTAAGTGCTCAAAGAATATTAACCACCTTGTTTCTTTAAAAAAAATATTGCTTTCTAGGTTGGTTTGCAACATGTTGGTTCCCACCAATTCATGTCTATAATATCCTCACATCTAGTTCACCATGGAAATCCAACAAAACAAATCTTTACCCTTTATAGATGTTTTGGTCACCCACCAACCTAATGGATCCCTTTCTTATCAAGTTTATCATAAAAATTCTCACACTGATAGATACCTTCATGCACATTCCCATTACCACCCTACTCAAAAATATGTAGTTCTCAAAACCCTAATTACCAAAGTTGTCCACATTTTTTACCCACAAAACTTAACAAGGAAAGAGCCCACCTCACTAATGCTCCGTTATCTAATGGCTATCCTCTTAGCCATATTAATAAATCTTTCAAACTACCCTTCACCCTAATCCTAAATCAAAACTTCCTCATCCCTAACCTCCCACCCAATCCTTAATTTCTCTCTCGTATTGTAACACCCCTTCATCAATACTAGCCATCCATCCTTGATACTAACCATTTGCACCAACAAGGAAATGGTTAGTTCAACATAGATTTAGAATCATTTTCTTAAAACCGCTTTCAAATACTCCTTAAATTCTACAAGACTACGGAGAAGAACCATTTAAAGGTATTATCCTAATTGATTACTTGGAAATCTATAAAAAGAAATAACATGTACGAATGACCTTTAATACGAAACAATAGCCAAACAATAAATGTAGTGGTTTATCAACCACTTTCCACTCACAACAAACATAAGAAGGGGTCCATAGAGTCAAATCACACGTATGCAAGTTTGATGATTCCTACAAAGCTCATATTAAATACAAATACAACTATAACCTCTCTTTGGTTAGATTCCTCCCATACTCTGCAGTTGGAAACATGATTACAATAAACATTGCCTTTACAACAAATGGAAGAAATTGCTTTGTCAAGGAGGAAGATACTTCCACAAATAAACGCTTCAAGTATTACAAGGCATAACAATATTGTCATCTTCTTCAATATTTTTTTGCAGGATTACTGCATGGAGATTTAATTCAAATATATCATGTGATTTTGAAAATGGTTTCCAATAACCTTTTGAACAATTGAGACTTCTTGTATTTTGCAGGTTTCTGATATACTTGAAAACCCCTAAATTTTTGGTTATAGACAACTTTTATTCATCAATCAAATTATTAATCTGCTAACATTGTGAGTTATAAGACTATTTTTAGTACATGAAATTTTGTGTGGAGGTAGCCAAGGGGTTCACAATTTAATTCAATAAGTTGAATCCCAATCATATTCGAAGAATCCCAACAAACTAGAAGACCAATCAGCCAGTACATGATTTTTCTTGCAAACAAACTAGCTCTGGGTCACCAAATATATTGATGAACCTCGGGAAGTAGCCTTCAATTGAAATACCATAATTAGTTTTAAACCTCTTCGAAAAATACCAATATCACTTATGCAGCATGATGGTCTATAAGGAAATGAAGAGTAATAAGACAAAGGTGGACTACACCCTTGGTTATTAAATCCAAGTGCGGTCACATGATGATACAAAATCAAAGCATAAATCTAAAACAGAACTAAAGAAAGTACCATTGATCAAACTTTGGAAAAGAATAATCATAACTCTTCAAGTTTATCCACATAATGATATCCAAGATCTGAGGGATGGTGAACAAGGGAATTACAATGTTCGAATGCATAAATGGCTTGCATTAAAGATGTAAATATGGACACATATTAGTATCTCCTGCATGTAATTCCATTGGCCAATATTTGAAGCAATTCAAACCTAAGCAATGATTTGTTTTCCAAAATTAACAGTGAAAAATTATTAAAACTCCTTTGTCAATGAATTTCTACCTTTGCAAAGAGAAAAAGAAATTAATAACAATATGCCACATTCACTAACAGGAATTACCAAGCAAATTGGGCAATTTCAAAACTATAGGGTTTCTGATCGATGTTCCTTATAACGGTAGGAGGAATCTCAGAAGGGTCTACACCCAACATGATTAAAAAGGAAGTATATGAATCACTACATCCCCTTTACCAACGATTTTCAGAGGATTTACAAGCATTAAAATCACAGCATAATGAACAAAATGAAGTCATGAATAAACCCACAAATTTTCAAATTCAATACATCCTCAAATTCCTAGCAATATCAACAATGAGACACATACTCAAAGCCACAAATTTATGAGTTTAGGATTCCCAAAAAAAACGTTTTTAAAGAGAGAAAACCACCTAACCTATACAAATGAGTTCCTTCACGAATTTCGCATGAAATTTTGTCTCATACAAATATAAAATTATCCAAAAAAAACATCTTCAAGAATTCAATACAGTGCTACCATAAACATTAATGCTTATTTGATTATTTGATAGGAAATAGTTCAAGCAAATATTCATACAGTAACCCATTTCAATTTTCATGTTATCATATCCTACAAGTTTAGGTTAGAGAATACACATATCTAAATTGATCTTCTAGAACCAACTATGGGTGAGGAATGCTCCTCCATGAATTAGGTAATTGACCTTGGCTCCTTCAACCAGTTACCACCCTTGAGTTGAGACTGTGAACCCACGAGAGCAAACATGTTCCTAAGGATGGCATGAATTCATACTAGAACTATCATTTCCCTCAGCAGAGTGCATCCACCAAAACAGGGTTCCCTCTAAACCAGTTTTCCCATCCCTCGTCATCCTCATTGTTCCTCCTAAGTTTTTAAGGTTTTGGATGCAAGAGGGCATGCGCACCACGTTCCACCTCCCAAATGACCACATTTCCCATTAAAAAATTTATTCACAACCCCATAAGATAATACCATAAGCCAAGATTGTGAACTTATGATTTATTAGAATATTCTATTTAACATAATCAAGGGCCCCACTAAGGTTTAAGATACATTAACAATCATAACACAACAGGGTCCACCACACAGGTTAAATGAGGTAAGATCTTTTAGGGTTTCTTAGGTCCCCTGCCCCCCATCATTCCCTCTAGTAGATTCATAATTTCCCAATCTCTTAGTGTTCTCATCCATAGCTAGCAGTTCTCTATTAATATTAGATTGTTGCAATTACATTACCATCATTATGCCCTTGGCCATAATGTGATCAAGACTGGGAAATAAGGGTTTTACACGTGCATTCATGGCATCGTCAATCGCATCTCAAGACTCTTAAACAAAAAGAACATTAAAGCCATTTTAAACACTACAAAACCCTCAAGCAATTGTATAGAGGTGTGAAATACAAGTCCAACCCTCTTCTTTCCCAAGGTTTTTATCAAATTCCATGTTCCTGTGGGAAAGGCTACATTGGCAAAAATGGTCGATCCATTCAAACCAGTCTGAAAGGGCACATTGCTAACACTAATCATAATCGCATCAACAAATCTGTCATAGCAGATCATTCCTTCAAATACAAACACCATATCTACTTCAACCAAACCAAAATTCTGGCATGCACCTCTCACTATTCCTCCTGCCTTATCAAGGAATATCTGTAAACTGGAAAGAACTCCAATAATTTAATCGAGAAGACAGTTATAAGTTGAGTCAATCTTGACAACCTTTAATACATCACTCAAACTAGTAAATATTTTCATTATTTCCATGTCATTTGCTTTTCCTTCTTATGGATTGATCCCCAGTCCTCTTAGATTTTCCATGGCTCATTATTATGTATTAATGTTAGTTGATCCCTTTGCTTAATTTATTTCTTACTACCTTAATCTCGATTCCATTAATTTCTTAATCTCTTTTTCAACTACAAACATTTTTAACAATCTCCACCTTTAAATATATATTCATTCATGTTTCATTCTTATCATATTACCACCTTTTCTATAATTTTATTTCAACCTCACCCTTATGCTTCATCAAAGCCTCCCCCATTGTTTGATCTAAAAAATTTATAATCTTTATTTCAAAACAATTTTGATGTTTAATAATAAAAAAATTAAACCTTTTTTTACTACTAACTTCCTATTAACTAGATTAACTTTAAATGTTTACTTATTCATTTTTATAATATAATCATCTTATCTCTTATTCTTTAATCTATTTCAAAATTACAATCTTACCTTATTAATCCATTCTACCCCTTTACTTCTTACACCATTCCCTCTTTATTTTTAATTAAATAAATCTGGACTCTCACTTTTGACCCTCTTTATTTATATATATATATATATATAATCACATGGTAATCATAATTTAATTCTATTACTACAAGTTAAGCCTGATTACTATTATCCTTCCCAACAAAGAAAGCTAGCTATAAAAATAATAAAACAAAACCTTTCTAGAATATATATATCTATATATATTAAAGGAAAATAAATATAATAATATGAGTATGTTTAACAATGGATTCTCCAAACTCTACACCTCACGGTGATAGTAAAATTATATGTTTATCATAATCTAATTCAACTTGTCCAAAATAATGTACTACAAGTTAAGCCTCGGTACTGATATCCTTCCCAACAAAACAAACTAGCTATGAGATTAACACAACAAAAACTTTTTAGAAAAATAAAAACTAGAAGGAAAGGAAAGAAAAGATAAGTATGATGTGATGTTATTTGACAATGCATTATTTAACATGCATGCCTCCCCATGATAATAAAATCACATGGCAATCATAATTTGATCTAAACCTCCTCATAGTGCATTATTTAACATATGAGCCTTCCCATGATAATAAAATCATGTCGCAATCATAATCTGATATGAACCTCCACACGGTGCATTCTCTAACATTTGTTTCTCACTACAGTGCATTATGTAAGTTCCATACCGCCCCATGACAATACAATCACATGGAAATCATAATCCTATATGACCCTTCCTATAATGCATTCTCTAGCATCTATGCCTCCCCATGATAATAAAATCACGTGGTAATCATAATCTAATCTGACCCTCCCCACAATGTATTCTCTAACATATGTTCCTCCCCATGATAATAAAATCACATGGTAATCATAATCCAATATAACACTCCCATGCATTCCCTAACATATATACCTCCACACAGTGCATTTTCAAGTCTATGTGCTCCTCATGATAATAAAATCATATTCTAATCCAAAAATCCATGCAATGCATTTTCTAACATCTACACCTCCTTGTGATAATAAAATCACATGGTAATCATAATTTCATATAATCTCCACATAATGTATTATCTAACATTTGTACCTCCCTACATTACATTCAATACAATTGCACCTCATAGTGCATTCAATAGCCTTCATGCCTCCCCATGATAAAATCACATGGTAATCATAATATCATCTGACACTCCCCATAGTGCATTCTCTATCATATGTGCTTCCCCTTGATAATAAAATCACATAGTAATCAAAATCTAATCCAATCCTCCCCATAATGCATTCTCTAACATATTCACCTCCCAATAGTGGGTGAAAACGTGAAGGTGGGTAACACTTTCGTGAGAAATCAGTGCAAAATCGTCTTAGCGGAAGTTATTCGGCCGAATAAAAATATTATTCGGCCGAATAAAAATCATTGTTCGGACCGAATAATTTACATTATTCGGCCGAATAATTTTGAGGTTATTCGGCCGAATAACCACAAACAGTTCTCCGTCCCGTTTAACGGAGACTCTTGAAATTTGTGCAAACGGTTGCCGGACGGAAAAAAAATTCGGGCAATAGTTTATTCGGCCGAACGATTATTCGGCCGAATAATTGTTCGGCCGAAAACTTGTTCGGCCGAATAATTGTTCGGCGGAACAATTATTCGGCCGAACAATTATTCGGCCGAACAAATTTTCTGCATAAAAAGACAGCATCGGCTGCCATTTGGCATTCCTTGTTGGAATTCTTTGGACCCCGCATGGGCCCGCAGTAGACTTTTGCAACCCTGCCGACGCCCCACCCCGCTGCTCGCCACCCCCGCTGCTCGACACCCCCGCGCTGCTTGTGTTCCACGGCTCGCTGTTTCTCCGCGACTCGCGTCTGCTCTATTTCTGCTGTCGCTCGTCGTCTCTTACGCTTCGTCGGGGTGTGATTTGCGCTCTGTTCGTTCTAACCTGCGTGTTCGTTGGTTTGTTGTTATTTCTGCTCTTGATCGTCGGCTTTAACGTTTCGTCGGGGTGTGATTTGCGCTAGCTGCTGCTCGTTGGAGGTAGTGTGTCGGTTGGTCTGTTGTCGTTGGCAGGTGTGTCTTGGTGGGTTGCTGCTTTGACGGTGCTGCGGTTTTATCTGAATGGTTGAAGGTGCGTTTTCGTTTTGCTTTTGACGTAATGATTGAGTTTATGTATGTTATATGGCTTATCTGATGACGTTAGTTGTTGTTTGTGAAGGAAATAGGTGTTGTTTTGAGCGTTGCTGGGTTGAATAGAGGCGGCGTTGGGATCGACGATTCTTCACTGCATTTTTATATACAGGTATGCATCGTTACGTTAACTTTGTTTTTATGTTGTTGGCAGTCTTAGAATTAAAAAAATCTGTAATGGGTCTTAATATTGGAAGGTTAAATGTTTTAAATGCAATTTTTAATTTAGAGAATCAGTTTTATGTTCAAGAACTCTGTTCATGAACAGTTCATGAACAGAGTTCTGTTCGTGAACTCTGTTCATGAACAGAGCTCTGTTCGTGAACTCTGTTCATGAACAGAGCTCTGTTCGTGAACTCTGTTCATGAACAGAGCTCTGTTCGTGAACTCTGTTCATGAACAGAACTCTGTTCATGAACAGAATACCATGATTTATATTTTAGATGTGAACTGTTATAGTGATTGCAGTCTAATCATACGATGTACAGAAAATATAAGGATAGCTTTACAATTATTATAGCTTGGTTAGCTTTACTAAGAATACTATAATGCTTTGATTAGGCTTTATATGTGATTTCAGATAAGGGTATTAGTATTACATGATTATTCATGCTTATGAGTGCTTGATAGAAACTATTAGATATGATAGGTCTAAGAATATGATTAATATAATAGTACTAGCTATGATTAGGTAATGATCTTTAGCTGTAATAATGTTGTTATCATTGCTCAAAGGGTATTGGTTCTCTGATTGACGTAGGCAGTACTTTCGATTCAATCTAATCACATGCATTCAACAATGAATCTCCACCTGCTACTTGGAATTGGGTATCTGTATAATATCATGAAAACTATGGACTTACTACTACTCCATCAACCATGAATGTTCGTTTGCTATCATAGAAGTTCTGTTCATGAACAGAGTTCTGTTCATGATATGCTATGAAATTATAGGGGGCAGTTATGATATGAAGTAAGGTTTTGAAATATATAAAATGAAAATTAAACATCATAACATGTAGCTGTCTTATTTTTATGAAATGTAACTCTATTGCTTCTTCATATATATGGATATTTAAACCCTAATCCCTGACGAGTTTAAACCCTAATCAATGAAGTGATGATAAAGGATATACTAAACAACTATATAAATGATCAGCATGTGGTGTTACGATGTTAAGTCAGGTACAAGAATGTCAATTGAGTTCATAAACTCAGTTCATGAACTTTGTTCATGAACAAAGTTAACGTAGAAAGTTACTTAAAAATTCAATATTGTAAGTTATTAAGTATTTTTTTTATAAAAATTAAGGAATGTTTGTTTATTGAGATATAGAATGAAAACATAAGTGATAGTTTAAAAATTAGGAAGGTGATTGAACTATTACAATATAGGATGATTATTGATGTCATGTTTATGCTGCAATAGTGTTCTTAGAGTTAGGAGAGGAACTTACAAAAGAAAATAAGTTATAATATTTTAGGTGGCTCTACATTTTTTACGCATATCTTTAAGAGATATGTTTTTAATTTTGTAGAATGAACATGTACAACTTCAATGTTTGTAAATTGTTTTATCATAGATGTTAACTAGAAGTTTCTTAATAACGGTATATTTATGTTATACTATTTGATGAAGTTCTACATTTTGTATGCAGATCTTTAATAGATATGTTTTGAGTTTGTAGAGTTAACATGTACAACTTAAATGTGTGTAAATTGTAATATCATAAATATAAGTTGGAATTCTTTTAATAAGAATACATATATATGATTAGTGAGATGTTTGTTTGTTGACATATATAATTCAAACATATTTGTTGGATTAAAAGTTTTTAAGGTTATTATACTATTTCAATTAATTGTGTTTGATAATGAAATGATTATTAGATATGTCCTTTATGTTGCAATATTAGGGAGGGTAAGGAATTTTAGTTAATTAATTAGGGTTAGGAGGGGGACTTAAATTTTGTTGGAGTTTTTAATCAAATATTGGCTTGATGCTTGTAGTGGTAGTTATGTACATTTTCAATATGTTAATGTTTGTGTAAATTTAGAATTTATATCAAATGGAAAGAGAGTCTGCGAAGGGAAAGCGTAGGAGGTCATCACAATCCTCAGGAATTGGTGTTCCAATTGGTAGTCGAAGGTTGTCAAATTCACCGCAGGGTTCAGGTTTATTGCATGGGTCCCAGTCGTTTGATCACCAACAAGTACGAGGGGGTACAAATGATTCTCCTTTGTCTTCTGCGGGAGAGCGTCGATCCCAACGTTCTGTTGGTATGAACATTAATGTTTAATAATGTATAATTTGTATTTTTTTGTGTTTTGAATTTATGGAAAAAGTTAATTTTTGACTACGGCTATATTTGAAGCAGAGCGATGTTCAGAAGATGTGCGTAATTCGATGGAGCGAGGGGAAGATCAAGATAGGAATATAGATGATGGAATAGGTGTGGGTGGAGAGCAGGGTCCTGAAGTTCCTCCTAGAGCTAGGACGACATATGTTCCACTAGCTGAGGGGTGTACACCCATATCAACTTATCCGTCTGATTTACCTGATGAGCTTCCATGGCGAGGTGTTGTGCAACAAACTATTCTTGAAAGTTGTAAATCCCACTATGACAGGTTGAACAATGATCTTTGTTCTTTGGATCTCCCTCCAGAGAGTCGACAAAGTCTAGAGATTGTTTTGGCATCTTTGCAAAAATTCATTGATGCATACGATGAACTTGGACCAACTACAAATAGTTTTGTTCATTTGATGCGGATGCGAAAGGAGCAAGTTATGGGTCCAGATAAGTGGGAGGTTGTGAAGGAGAGAGTCAGTAGAGAACAAGCCAATTCAATGTTCAATTTCAAAGAAGGCCTTAAGCGAAAAATGTTGAAAGTGCAATATTTCAAGCATCCTCAAATTGCACATTTCATATATGATCGATTTCTTGCAGCTTATGGTCGATTGCCTTGGAACGATGAGGTTCCTAATTATTTTGCTAGATTTTTTTATGCGGAGTTTTCTTTAGGTATGAAGCCTAACTATACTGATGTTCCCTCTGACTTTTATGGAGCTGGAAAGGGTAGAATATATAATCGAAAAGGTGCTCTTAGAGACCCTGCCACTATACAACCTCCACCTGAGATACCTCGTCCACCAAGGGTTGTGGCTTTAAGATCAGAGATGGAGACAACATCTCAACTAGGGACAATTGGAAGGGAATCAGTAGGTGATGGTTTAGCTTCAGCTCTTGCAGGAGTAGAAGTTGGTTTGGGGCGAGAGAAGGCTCGCGCTATTCTTCGTCAGAGTTTTGTCTACAAGACGAATGACGAGGTAGATGCATTGAGCATTGATGATCTCAGGGCTTATGCTAAGTCTTGTCGAGATATAGCTTCAGATGTGTTATCCAATGACACATCGAGCATGGGAGAGGTTTGTTGATTATGCTATGATAATCTATTTGATTTTTTATTAATCATTTTGAATTGAATATTTTGCTACATGGTAATAAGTATATTAAGCAAATGTATTTTGTTTGTAGTTTACGAGAATGTTAAATGCAAATAATTTTCGAGTCTCCAGTAGTCAAAATCAAGAGCATCCTAGTCAAAATGAAGAGCGCTCAGGAGAGGTATTTTAATTATAATATTTGTGATTGAACATGATATTTTTTTTGTTTACTTGAATTTTAATAAATATCAATGTATCTTATTGTTAATTTGACTTATCTATGCAGGTTTCATTAGATTCCAACTTTTTAGATGATTTACCATCTCTTGTGAGCTAATGATTTTAATTTTTTTGTTTTGGTTTTAAGTTAATTGCTTAATTTATTATTTGTATCTACTATGTTTTATTTACTAACAAAATTTAAATTTTAGGGAAGAGACCACTTGGAAATTGGGGGCGAAGATGTGGGGTCTTTAATGAATGCAGATATTGGCACTGAGGTAATTTTGTCGAACTAGAAATGATTTTTGATATAAGTTTAATGTTTTATATTTTCTTGATTTATTTGAAAATTGTTTTTGTACATGTTGCAGCTTGGCTCTTTGAGATCTTTTGGAGCCAAAGGAAAGTCTCTAGGGGAAAAAAGTGGTGGACATGCATCCAAAGAATTTGATGTACGATTTTTTTAATAATTGAATTGTTTTGTAGATGAGTTTAATATCTTAATATTTTGAATTTAGTTTAAAATTGTTTAAATAATTTATGATCTAAATTTATAATTTATTTTTTTTGTATTGTAGGTGGAGTTGAGTCCCAGGGAAGGTCCTAGTGGAAAATAGTGGAAAGATATTGGTCGAGATGGATAGTGGTTCAGACTTTATAGTTTTTGTTGATATCTATATATTGGTGTTGTTTTGAACATGGAGGGTATTTATTTTTTGATTATATATATATGTACATTGAATTCACAAGTTCATCAACTCTTTTTTGGATTATATACATGAGTACATGTCCATTACTTCTCATTTGGTAAATGTTTAGAATATGTTTTGCATGAGTTTTGATAATATTTATAATATGTTTCGCATGAATGTTTAAAATGTTTTTATAGGTGCAATCCAAGGTTAGGAAATGTTGAATGATGACAATGAATGTTATGAAGTTAGAAAATGGGAAGTGTTAGGAATGTTTGAAATGTTATTTCAAGTTGGGAAATGATGAATGTTGAGAATGAATGTTATGGTAAGAATCAATGTTGGAAAAAAATGAATGGGAGGTGTTAGAGAAAAAGAAATGTTGGGAAAGAATGAATGAGAGGTGTTATGGAAGAATGAATGTTTTCAATTTGTTATGTTGAGAATAAGTGTTATTATAATATGTTTTGCATGAATGTTTAAAATGTCTTGATAGGTGCAACCCAAGGGTAGAAAATGTTGAATGAATGAGAACCCAAGGGTAGGAAATGTTGAATGAATGGGAGGTGTTGGAAATGTTTTTAAAATGATAATCTAAGTTAGGAAATATTCAATGTTGAAAATGAATGTTATGGTAAGAATTAATGTTGGGCAAAATTAATGGATTTTTAATTAATTTAATTTTTATTTTCAATGTTCAGGTACATTTGATGAGGCTGAAATCATGGCAAATGGGGGTAACGGTTTTTTGTTTTTTAATCATAAGCGAAGATTCCAGGATTGTGAAGTTTGTGCTAAATTAGAGCAATGATTTTAAACAACAATTTGATGAATTTTCATTGATTTGTTGTAAATAATCATTTCTCTAATTTAGCATAAGCTTCACAATCCTGGAATCCTTGCTTGTGATTAAAAATCAAATGATCGTTATCTCCATTTGCCATGATTTCAGTTATGTGAATTTGCACAAGCGATATTTTAAATTAAAGATTTGGGATGGAGAACTTGGTTACAATTTTAAGACATCTATTTAAGATCATATTTATGGTGAAGTATGTATTAAAGAAACATGTTCGATGGATTAATATACTACAAAATTTAATAGGTCTTTTTGTATTTTTTCGTTAGTATTAATCAACCAAAAGTAAAAATTCGGGGCGGAGTGGGCATAGCCACATCCGTTATCTCATCCCTTAGTGGTCTAATAGACATATGGGGACCCGAATAAAGTACTTTTGAATTTTTAAATTATATTTGAATTCATTTTTAAGCATGTTACAGTACAACCATTTAAGCTTAGTTGTCATTCAAGAAAATATTCATAAAATCTCAATGAAAAAATATACTGGGCACAACAATTTTGATAATTGGACAAAAAATATATTGCACACAACAATTGACATGGACAAAAATATAGATCAATTTATTTTTGATATATAGTTAAAAACATCGTAATGGAATACCATCTTCAACTATCCGTTCATGGTCACATATGGATAGTTTCCATTTTTTGGTTTTCAACTGTTTTTTTGATGGAACTTGTATCAATTTTATTCGAGATGCACATACTAAATGACTATATTGACAACATATAACATCAGGCTCATAATCCTGAAAGTAGACATAATTTTTAGTCATATGCGTCTGCTGAAAAAAGTAGCCTTTTAAAATGATGGATCCTCTTTCGTATGTAAATCCGTTGTCGTTGTAGTCCTCCAATAATTTCATTTTTCCTTCAGTGCATCGCATCAAATAATATTTGACATTTTCGTTGTTGTCTATAGGTGCAATCACAGCGAAAACATCTCCTGTGCAAGTTATGATTGGTGTTAGCGTATTTAAATGAATTGAATTGACCACTTATGGCGAAGGATTAGAATGAACAATTGATTAAAAAGTCAAAAACAAGTTTATTACCTTCTCTTACGAGATCTGAAATTCTATCGCCATCAGACGATATTGCTATTTCTTCTGATTCTAATTCTTCAACACTTGCCAGTGGCATTTTTCCTTTTGGATTAATCTCTGTGTGTCTCCAAGCTTTTACGTAGTTGTTTGTTATGTTTTCACAAACTTCTGTAGACTCGACATTTTCAATGCAAATATGACAAAAGCATGATTGCTTTCTACTGTCAAATGCAAACACGTTGTGAAATGATTTTGTTTGAATAGAGTGAAGATCTCTAGTTCCATGTATGGTGCTAGCGTCATATGGTATTGATCGATTTATATCTTGGACCCCAACAAGCCAAAAAAACCTACACAATAAATAGTGTACATGTGTACTTAAATGTTAGTATATACATTTTTTTTAATTTTAAGAAATAATATAAATTAAAAAAATAGTGGACATACCTGCGCACGTATTTTGATTGTTGATTATAATCATGGCTTAGATTTAATTGACACCATTGGACAACCTCTGCAGCTGAATGAAACCGTGCTGAAGAATAGTTCATTTGCCATCTTCGAAGTGCTCTTTTCACGCATGCTCCTGCACCATCATGCTCACCTTTTCCATGCCCAGTTTCAAAGAAATTCCAGCGATGTTTGATGTTCAGCGCTTTATGAAGTCGACATAACCAAAAAAATGATCGTGAAGATTTAAATTGACCCGCACATCCATCAGACCATATCCAATGCTCTTTGAATTTGACTTCGCGTTTTTTCAGTGAGTCATAGAAAATATTTTCTATACAATGTTGGACAAAATGTGTGTCGTGTGTACGATCATCGCTGATATAGAAGTGATATTCTTTAATCACATCTCGATTGTCACATGTGCTTTCAATGCCATCGATATCCTGTTGAGAATGTCTATATACAACATGGACAAATATCGAAACTTGGTCAGAGTGATAGTATTTACTCTGTATTTCGTTTTGTGCAGCAAATGTATAGTTTTCAGCAAAATCAACCACCGACAAAATTGTTCCGGGTGGAAAAATTTCACGAGACTGTTTGAATTGAAGATCTTGCCATCGTGCTCTATGTGAATGCTGGGTGTATTTATAAATTTCGTTTTCAAATTTTTTGAGAAAATCTGTGACGCATATCTTGTCTTCTAGCAAATCAATTCTTTTGGAACGTGAATCACTAGAACTTGTATTATAGTTGATGTATTCGTATTTCTTCCAATCAACATTTACATTTGACAACGATTGATCATTATCGATAGGGTATTTATTGTGGAATAACACCAAATTTCCACAATGATGACAATGTTTTCCATTGACACATTTCTTTGAATAAAATACTTCATCGTGATTTCTCTCACATAAAATTTGAGATATGAATTCACGTATCGTCGGCGGAGGTGGTGAATTTGTCCAAAACATTTTACCAAATTCAAGAAACGTGTCATAATATAACTGAAATTGCACATGATAACGGCAACAACATGTATCACGTATAGTTATAGGTCGAACATACCATGGTTTTTGTTGCACAAATGTAGTGATTGATATATTAATTCCACGATGATCTTCCTTGAATTTATTGAACAATTGTACTTGTGTCATGTCCATTATATGTTTTGGTTGGCTTTCATATACATTTCGTGATATTCTTTTGCGTATCACATCTCTTGAATTTGGTGAAACTCGAGCATGTTCCAACCAATATTCTCGTACAATATCTTTAACCCCTACTCCTAATCTATCTTTGTAAGGTTGTCTACAAATAATTGCCCAACAAGCAAGTTCATTATTTTCATCTATTTGCATTCTGAATTTGCTATGTTTGTATAATGTTTTTCTTGATGTTCCAACTGCTTTTGCTAGTTCTGTTGTCAAACGCTTTTGTTTAGTACTAGCTGAAAGAATTGCTGTATGAATTGCTTTACGTGCAGCACTGATATCTTTCTTCCTGGATTTTCCAAATTTTTTTATTGCATCGCCTATATTTTCCATCACATTTTGTTTCAATTTCGACTCTTTTGTTACTTTGTGAATACCCAATAACGATGTAGCACCTTCTAATTTCTTGGACACTAATAAACATCTCAAAATTTGTGCTTGTCCTGCTATTGAGTAATCTTTGAGAACTTCATCATAAAATTTTGTAGCACGATATCGTGCAACATGTATTGGTAGTTTTTCTCCATATTTGTCGCAATCAATGTCTTCTAACATTTCATCATCAATAGTAAAAGTACCTATACATCAAGTTAAATTTAATTTAACATATATCAAAAAATAAAATTCATTATAAAAAAATGAATTTGGAAAATATATGATATATACATACCAGGTTCAATTTCTGGATTTTGAACTTGATCTTCAATATTGATTTCATCGACATTAGCATGTAAATCACTATTTACATCTTCTACAATGTTCTTTTCAACTTCAATTTGTTCTTCTTGTACTCTATTTTCAATTTCCATTTCTTCAACATTGTCATGTAAATCTGTATTTATATCTTCAATAGTTCTCTCTTCTGTTTCAGCAACCCTTTGTTTTTTGGCAATATATCTGAGTTTTTGTTTTTCTCTATTATCATCATCATCACGTTTACGATCAGCTTTTCTTTTACGATTTCTCTTATTGCCCATGGTTGTTTAATCTATAGACGATAAATTAAAGAATCATGTTACTTTATAGTAAAAACAAATAAATTAAGATTTAAAAACATTTACGGAATTTATAAAAACATGAACTGAAATTTACTTTACCTTTTAAAAATTTTGTAAGAGTCTTTTGAAGAAGATTTTTTTGGAATTAACTTTCCTTTGAAAAAATTCTCTGAACAAAAATCTTCTTTCAAATAAATAAGAAGTGCAAAACTACTTTGGAAAAAAATCATTTGCAAAATACCTTAGCAAAACAACTATTTGAAAAAACCTCTTTCAATTAAATAAAAAGTGCAAAGCTACTTTGAAAAAAAAACATCCTTGCAAAGAACCTCCTTGCAAATATGTCTAAGAAAAGAAATATTTTGAAAAAACTCCTTGCAAATATCCCTTAAAAAAAACACTTTCAATGTGTTTTGGAAAAAAGAAGAAGAAACATACTTTGTAAAAATCTCTTTTTCAAAAAAATGTTTTCTTTGCAAATATACAACAAGAAAATAAATATTTGGAAAAAACTTCTTGCAAATATGCCTTAGAAAATTTTTTTCTTCAATGTGCCTTTGGAAAAAAGAAGAAACATACCTTGTAAAAACCTCCTTTTGCAAAAAATGTCTTCTTTGTAAAAATGTAATAAAAAAGAGATATGTTGGAAAAACTCCTTCAATGTGCCTTTTGTAAAAAAGAAGAAGACATAGTTTGTAAAAACCTCCTTTTGCAAAAAATGTCTTCTTTGTAAAAATGCAATAAGAAAAGAGATAGTTTGGAAAAACTCCTTGCAAATATGCCTTGGAAAAAAAAACTCCTTCAATGTGCCTTTTGTAAAGAAGAAGAAGAAACATAGCTTGTAAAAACCTCATTTTGCAAAAAATGTCTTCTTTGTAAAAATGCAACAAGAAAAGAGATAGTTTGGAAAAACTCCTTGTAAATATGCCTTAGAAAAAAAAACTCCTTCAATGTGCCTTTTGTAGAGAAGAAGAAGAAACATACCTTGTAAAAACCTCCTTTTGCAAAAATTATATCCTCCTTCCGAAATTAGTTTGACAAAAAAATGCGAAGTTCAAACATGCGAAAATAATGAATTAACTTTATGTTTATTTATATGAGTGTAAATTTTTATTTTTATTTTTTTTTCCGGCCGACGAAATTTTTTTCCGTTTAGTTATTCGGCCGAATAACCTTTGCCATAAGTTACGGCGCCGTTACGGAAAACAGTTATTCGGCCGAATAATTATTCGGCCGAATAATTATTCGGCCGAATAATTTGTTCGGCCGAATAATTTGTTCGGCCGAATAATCCCTGAAACATGACCGATTCAGAGCTCTGCAAAATTTTCAGGTTTCTCCATTTTCGGAAGGAGAAAACCACCTCTTACACAACAAAACGAATGTCGGACTTCATACCAGTAGATTCATTATTGAATCTACTTTACGAGGGTATAAATTTTGTTGTATATAGATAAGAACTGATATTTTTTAAGTTTTATATTTGTAACATGTGTCGAGTTATGATTCAGCTCTTTAAAAAAACAGCGAAAAGAAAAATCCATAACTTTGTAAATACAACACCAAAAAAATCGAAGAAAATGTGGGTCGATTCATTGACGTGTCTACTTCAAAAGGGTGGTCGTAGATTTTTTGATTTTATAGCGGGTTGAGAGAAAAGTGGTGCAACAAAAAGGTTGTTGAAAATCGACTGAGTTTCCCCATGGATCGACTTTAAAAAAATATAATAAATAGTATAGAGGTCCATTGGATGCAAACTTATAGTCACGCGTTAGTACATTGTGTGTAGATTGTCGTAGCATTTTCAGTTTTTGCAAAACACAAGTCTAACAACGATTTTAGTGGTGCAACAAATCATAACTCTTTTGTAGTCTTTTCATTTTATAAGAACACACTGTCAAACATTTGCGAAATCGACATATCAAATCTTAATAAAAAAAATTGAAAAAATTATGAGTAGAAAGCTAACATAATTCTACAAAAGTTTTCTTTTTACGGCAAAGTGAAATTTTAAATAAAAATATCACTTTTGTTCGCCCGAAGTTGGAAGACATGAAAAAAACAGAATTATTTTCTCACGAGACCCCCCAAAATAGACACCCATCTTCATTTTTTCACCCTAGTACATTCTCTAACATACATGCCTCCCCATGATGATAAAATCACATGGTAATCATAATCTCATCTGACCCTCCCCACATTGCATTCTAATACTTAACGTTCCTCCCTGTGATAATACAATCACATGGTAACTATAATCAGATATAACTCTCTGAATAATATTGCATTATCTAACCTAATTTATACCTCTTCATAGCGCAATATCAAACATCTAATCCTCACGAAGCATTCTCTAACCTCCACACCTCCCCGTGATAATAAAATCATATAGTAGTCCAAATCTAATCTGACCCATCCAAAGGTTGTACTACATGTCTAATCTCAAAAGAATTTGCAAGTATAATTCCAAGCTCCAAAATATTATAGCCAAAGAGAGTTTCAATCTCGAAAGAAATTACAAGTATATGAGTCTCATGCCAAGCATTATTTCAATTGAAAACCTGAAAACACCATGAAATCGTACTAGTAGAGTTTTTTTCCAAGTTACTTTACCTTCAAAAGAAGTGGATCCTATGAAATATTACTAATTTTCATTCGGAATTGATATTGTTAGATTCAACATCAAATCTACTTTCTAGCCATACAATTTTTCTTTGATTTTGTTATGATTTGCTCATTTCAATTAAATTATATCCCTAAACTCTAGCTCAAAACCCATGTAACCCTTGTAACACATGACCCATATAACACCTAGAACCCCTAATTAACCTCTAATACTTATAGTAACCGACCTTGTTGACGCTTACATGATATAACCTCTAACCACCAACATATTTAACTTTTATTCTATATAACACCTAAATATATCATATATAAAATATAACCTATATATTATATATAGTGTAGTATATTACATGTTTGTATGTCTGTGTTGAAATTCCTATCATAATGACCAAAACTCTAACACGACTCGTTCACACAAATTGAGTGACTAGTCACCTACTACCTAGAAAAGAGACAAACCCACTAGTGAACAACCCCACTTGCTACCAGGGTGACCCTAGACCCAGAGAAGAGACAAAAACACATGGATAAGAGACAACAAGCAATCATCCTTGATCACAGGGGACCACAATATCAACATAGAAGGACACCCATATGCCATCCAAATCAGTGAGTGCACAATCATATTTCGATGTTAATTTTGATCTAAATATGGAGGGAGAAGAGGTGTTATATTTGTGTTTTGGTGTAATAGAGAGCTCATTTAATTCTAAGTCACTTGGAGCTCTACATGTTTCCTCCCAAACTCCTTCGACTCCTAGGGCATGGCATCCTTGCATCGTTTTCATTAGGGTTTTCATGAAATTCCAAACCACCTCTCTTCATCCCATTGTTCCTATGGTTTATTTTGTTGGATTTCTTGTTTAACCTACCATAGCTTTTGTTTATTCTTTACTCCTACTCATTCCTCAAGTTGCAAGCATGTTTGGGCATTTCGTCCATGCTTTCTTAGACCAAAGTTTATTTGGTGTTGATTTGTTCCCTTAGATGACATTCACTTATGCATTTATACAGACCAAGGGCCTAAAATTGAGACGTGTGTATTCTCCTTATATGAGATCAAAATCAAATGTCAACAACCCTTGTCGAAGCTTTAAATTATTCATCTATAAAATATTTACTATTGAAATATCATAAAATACTCATTTTTTTAGTTGTATTTTGATGACGATTTATACAAGTTCAAAACCTGAAAGAAAATGGCGTAATTATAAATCTAATGATTGACATTCAAATAATGTAACCCTCATACATTGGATAATTAATAATTGGACGAAAGACTCGCATATTGCAATGTCTAAGGTTTCATTGTTTATTTTGAAAAGGCCGGTGATAAGTAATGTGTCATGTTAAATGAGTCATCATCTTTGAGAGCCTACTAGACCTATTTGTCAATATTTTTGGCTACCTATTTTCCAAGAACTTGAATTTCTTGAAAAAAAATTGTTCAACACAAACAAATCATTGGCATAATTATCTTTCTAGGCATTTGGATACCATTATATCACTAGGGTGTGAAGCTTATCCACCATTAATTTTACTAGCATTCCTAAAGTATCCTTATACAATAAGACATTAAAAACATAGAAAACCATATCAAATGACATGTCTTGGGGTGATTTAGAGAACTATTGCCATATATTGTTATTGAAAATTTAGGCCAAATGAATTTGGTAACATGGGTTAAGAACCATTTGATGATCTAAAGCATATAATGTGGCATGAAAAAAGTATTCTCTTCTCCAAAGACCTTAAATACAAGCCAAGATATCTTGTTGTAAGGAAATTTAAACTTGTTAATATAAAATTCACTCTTCTCAATGTGATAAACTAGAAGTGATGATACCAACTAGGTGTTGATGAATAAATATGGAAAATAAAATTGCTAGACATAGGGTGTTTCTTTGAGACATTTTCAATGTTTGAAGTTTATGCTTGAAATTCTCCTAGAATTCCCCTTCTCAAATCATAAAGATCCTTTACATTCATGTTAACCTTAAGGAGAAGGATGTTGAGATTAACTTGTACTTAAAATGTGTTTTGGCCACCAAAATGTGGAGTTGTCATTAATTTGCTTTTATGCATGAGAAGAGACAACCAAATATATATCTATTATATATTGATTTGGATAGTGATGGTAGTTCTGAAGAAAGAGTTGAAGGAAAATTGTCAAGGAATAGGTTGAGATTGACTAGAGATGGTAATCCTAAAAGAAAATTTAAAAATCACATGGATTTGTTTCTGGTTGAAGGAGCACGTTTTCTTATGACAATGAAGTGTCAATGAGATCCATGCATTATGTAAAGAATTGGAAACCAAACCACTCTCTAAGTTGGAAACCAATTTTGTTATCAATGGGAGAACATATCCAATTGCACCATCTAGTTTACACGAGCTAGAGCTCTTTTCTATAGATGGTGTAAACATTTCGTGCAACAGTGAAGGTGAACTGGAGTATGTTGGCTCAATGTACAAATATATAGGTTGGATATGGATAGCATAGTATCTACTAAGTTTGCGAAGATACATAATTGTTTTAAATTATAACCAAATGAAAGAAACCAATCAAAGTAATAAAGTACAATCTATATGTGTGTCTGTGTAACCAAAAGCTTCTGTAATCATTTTTTCTAGGTAAATTATCCTAAGGAAAACCCCTAGGGATAATTGTTGTTCAGGTACACAGGGTACTCCCAAAAGACCAAACACCTAGAGCAACCACTTCACACAAACAGATCACAGATCGATACACAGATGTTTTGACGTGGTTTAAACCCTCGTGAGGGAAACACTCCACAGCCTCGGCCAAATAGCTTCTACGGGACAATTTATTATGCAAAGAAAGAAATTTACAAATGAGCTTCTCATAATCGATCAACTTTCCAATGACCCTCCATGCTCTTTAAATAGAGATCATGGATCAATCGGGTGTTAAGCCACGGATCAAGGGTAGGTATGATCTAAGAGAAGTTGAGCCGTCGGATCACTCTATGTCGGGAACATATCGTGACCGTCGGATTAAGTATTTACAAATGCATACTAAAGAAACACACTTTTCCTAACAGATATATTACACAAGTTGATCTTAACTAACTCCTAAGTGTCTAAATATCCTAACATCCCCCCGTAAGAACAACTTGGGATAGGATTGAAGGATTTACAAAAGTGACACTATTAGGAGAAGGAAGGAGGCATTAGAGTCTACCCCCCCTTAATGACAAGTTCCTGAACTCATAACATAGATTGAAGTTTAGAAAACTTCGCTTCTGTAAGAGACTTGATGAAGATGTCTACAACTTGATCATCTGTAGGACAAAAGAGCACTTCAAGAATACGATCATGAACAAGATTTCTGATGAAGTGCATATGTAGCTCAATGTGTTTGCTACATTGATGTAGGACTGGCACTTTGGCAAGCTTGATGGCACTTTGATTGTCACACCAAAGTGGAGTAGGCTGCTGCTGCTCGAATCCAAACTCTGAAAGGATCTGTCAAAGCCATAAGGCTTCCTAACTGGCATTAACTGCGGCTCGATATTCTACCTCTGCTGAAGAAAGAGCAAGAGCTTGTTGTTTCTTACAAGCCCAAGTGATAGGTCCAGATCCCAGACTGAAAACATAACCTGCAGTAGACTTTCGATCATCAGGATCTCCGGCCCAATCTGAATCAGTGAAACCAACCAACAAAGGTTTCCCTCCTGTAATGTAATGAATCCCGAACTGAATTGTACCTCGCCATATATCAAAGTCTTCTTTTAGCTGCTTTCCAGTGACTTTCATGAGGTGTTTGCATATAACGGGAAACACGACCAACGGAAAAGGAAAGGTTAGGACGAGAATGAGTCAAGTATAAGAGACTACCAACAAGCTGACGATACAAGGTGGCATCTACTTCAGGTGAAGGACAAGTGGCAGAAAGTTTGACACCAGACTGGAAGGGAGAAGGGGCTAGTGTACAATCTTCCATGTGAAAGTGACGAAGAAGGTCACAAGCATACTTAGACTAAGAAATAAAGATTCATTCTTTGGTTTGCAGGACTTGGAGACCAAGAAAATAATGCAAATGTCATAAGTCTGACATTTCAAAATTTTGCTTAAGACTGAATTTCACATGGGTTATAAGCTTAGGGTCACTACCAGTAAGAATAAGGTAATCAACATATAGAACAAGTATGATGAGATGATTTCCTACTTTCTTGGTATAGACATTGGGGTCAGAATGGCATCTAGAAAAATCAATGTCAAGGAGAAAGCTATCCATTTTAGCATACCAAGCTCTAGGAGCTTTCTTAAGGCCATATAAGGATTTCTTAAGGCGACAGACAAGGCTAGAGTTATTCTGAACATATTCAGGAGGTTGTTCCATGTAGATTTCCTCCTGTAAATCACCATGTAAGAAGGCAGACTTGACATCCATTTGATGGACTTCCTAGTTGTGTAAGGCTGCAAGGGAAAGAACAAGGCGGATGGAGTTCATTTTTGCGACAAGAGCAAAGGTTTCATTTTAGTCAATCCCTTCAACTTGGGAAAAACCTTTGGCAACTAACCTTTCCTTAAGTCTTTCAACACTTCCATCTGATGCATACTTAGTTCTGCAGACCCATTTGCATCTGACAAGTTTTCTTCCTTTTGGAAGAGGTACAAGATCCCAAGTATCGTTTGCCATTAAGGAACAATATTCTTCATCCATAGCTGCATCCCAATCTAGATTTTCTGAAGCTTATGCAGAGGTTTCTGGATCATAATTCTCGAAAACTTGAGCCAAAAGAGAAGAGGCTTGCTGAAACTGAGAACGTGTTCGACGTTGATCTCTAGGATCACCGACAAGATCACCAGCTGCTTCACATGTTGAACGGACCAATCGAGGAAGCACTTGTGCTGGTGCAACTAAAGGAACATGAGCAGGTGGAGGTGGATTTTCATCCTCATTGTCATCATCAGAAACTGGAGTTGGAAACCTGTCAAGGAAGTTGAAAGAAGAAGAAGAAGGCACAATCGTCGAATCAGGATTGCAGGACAAAGATGGCACAATCACTAAGTTAGGCTCACAGGCCAAGAGATTTTCATCAAATTTAACATCTCTTCTAATGATTACATCATGAGAATGTGGTTGAAGAAGTCTATAACCTTTTACATCTTCAGAATATCTAACAAATATGCACTTTTCACTTTTAGGCTGCAATGCTTTTCGTTTTTCATCCGAAATGTGAGCAATGCTCTTGTTTAATTTTACTCCATGCTTCTTCCAGTGTGATACCTTGTAATGCTTTAGTGGGGGTGCAATTAACTATGTAATTTGCACAATTAATGGCTTCAACCCAAAATTGAAGACTTAGTCCCTTAGATTGGATCATACAATTAGTCATTTCTTTTAAAGTGCAGTTCTTCCGTTCAGCTACACCATTTTGTTGTGGTGTATATGGAACAGTGTGTTGTTGTTGGATGCCTTGTTCAGTGCAGAAAGTAGTAAACTTGTTGTTAACATATTCTCCTCCATTGTCAGATCTTAACTTAATAATTTGATGACCAGATTATTTTTCAACAAGGGCCTTGTAGGCCAAGAACATATTAAATACTTCGCTCTTAAGTTTTAAGAAATAAACCCAAGTGCGTCTGGTGTAATCATCAATGAAAGTTAAGAAATATTTGAAACCAGAAAAGGAAACAGATGGAAGAGGACCACACAAGTCACTATGCACAAGCTCCAAGGGAACTGAGGCATGCCAAGAGGAACGTTTGTCAAAACTGTCTCGATGATGTTTTTCAAGTACACAACCAGAACAAACACCATCCCTGCAAGATACCATCGGAAGACCTATCACCATATTGTCTTTACATAGTTGTTGCAATGAGCGATAATTTAAGTGACCAAATCGCTCATGCCAAAGTTTGATCAAGTTATCACTATGAGCAACAAAAACTGAAGGAAAAGCTGATGACCCAAAGTTGTTAAACTTGTACAACCTAGTAATATCATCAACAATTCCGGTAGCTAGGACCCGTTGAGGATCTTTAAAATCCTTGATTACAACTTGGTGAGGTGTAAACGTCACAGTTTTACCTTCACCAGAATGAGTGATTTGATAGACTGATAACAAATTGTAGGAAATTCTTGGAACACATAGTACATCACTGAAATGACCATTATCTATTGGAACTGTTCCAGCTCCTACAACACTTAGAGATCTATCATCACCAACAAATATTTGTTTGGTGTTACATTCATGCATAGTAGAAAAGATGGCTTGATCCTTAGCCATATGATAAGATGCTCCAAAATCAATGAGCCATTCATTTGAAGTAGAAGAAGAAGATGCATTATAAGAATAACCAGAAGCACAAAGTGCATGTCCATGAGAGGTAGATTCTGAAGGCAAATCTAGGCTGATGTGGTGCTTCTTCATTGTTGCTTCCAAGGCTACCATCTTCTTGAAACACTTAGATTCATCATGATTATCTTTCCCGCAATAGTTGCAATAACACCTTTTGGCTTGGATCCTTTGTCATTTTTTAAAGGAGCTGACTGAGAGGGTTTGGGACCCTTGTTTGATTTATTATTACGAAAATTTTGTTTCTTGGGAGGCTTGGACTTTTCTTTCTATTGGGACAATAAGGCTTTCCCAGATGTATCTGCATTGTTAATTATTCCAAGATGGATGAGTTTATCTTGCTCTCTAATCAAGGAATAACAAAAGGATTCAAGACTAGGCTCTTGATAGCTAGTTACATTCAATGATTCTTTCATGGAGTAAAATGTAGATACAAAAACAGAATATGCGGGTCTAAGTTTGGAAAGAATATGATAAATGCATTGTTTGTCTTCGCTCTTAATCTTGCATTCTTCACATAAGAGTTTAAGAGTTTTGTACTTAGATAAATAATCTTGTATATATGAAAAATCACTTGGATTTAAAGAAATCAACTCATTTTCGAGTTGGTGACCTCGAATTTCATTGTGTTTACCAAACACAGATTCCACCTTGTCCCAAGCAGCATCAGGTTCATCAATTCCAGATATGTGGAATCGCAAATCAGTAGAGATTGACATCCCAATCAATCCACGAGCTTCGTCACATCTATTTGCCCATTTTATTTTCTTTTCATCATCAGTGGGTTCTGTTTCTTTTCCTGAGGTAATTCTGAAAAGTCCTCTACTTCGTAGAACATCCTTCATACGAGATTTTCATGAGAAATAGTTGGAACTGGTAAGTAGAATATCACAAGGGGCAGCCATATTTGTAAATTAATGGCTGTAAAAGAAGAAACCAATAGTTTGGATGCAAAGAGCTTGAAAAAATAGGCAATTTAAAAAAAAAACGGCACTAAAAACTGACTCCGTATGATGAAGTTATGCTTGATCAAAGAAAACGTTGAAGATGTCCCCAATAGTGACGTGGCAAATAGAGAATGACCAGCTAAAAAAAAAGACTCCCATCTTCCCAAGATGAACCTTTGACAATCACTTTACAAGAAATTTGCTTTAGGTGAATCACTTTTATAAAATAAGTGATTTCATTTTTACAATGATGTTACTTTAAATAGTGCAACAATAAAAAATGAACTTAAGTGACTCAATTTTTATTTTTATTTTTTATTATTTAAGTGAGATGCACTTTTACAATAAAGTAATTTGAAAATAGAAATTGCATGCACTTTTCTTTTAAAAGTAACTTCCTAAGACTTAACTCAAGACCTATTAATGAATTAAGCAACTTTGAACCATGTGAGCTAGATTAAAAGGTATGTAAAATATGGGAAGTAGGAAGGTTTTTTTTTTTTACTCTTCTTGCTCGGCTTCCGTGATTGCCTTTTTCCCTGCAAATCACACCACAAATCGAAACAAAAAAACTTTTCCACACTTGCGGAGTTATATTTCGTTAGCTTGCCCGGAAAGTCTACGTTTTCTCTCTGTTTCTGATTTTCCGAAATCGCACAAGGTGCACAGCAAAGAGCATACGCAGCCGAGAAAGACCAAACACCTAGAGCAACCACTTTACACAAACAGATCACAGATCGATACACCGATGTTTTGACGTGGTTTAAACCCTCGTGAGGGAAACACTCCACGGCCCCGACCAAATAAATTCTACGAGACAATTTATTATGCAAAGAAAGAAAGTTACAAATGAGCTTCTCATAATCGATCAACTTTCCAATGACCCTCCATGCTCTTTAAATAGAGATCATGGACCAATCGGGTGTTAAGCCGCGGATCAAGGGTAGGTATGATTTAAGAGAAGTTGAGTCGTCGGATCACTCTATGTCAGGAACATATCGTGACCATCGGATTAAGTATTTACAAATGCATACTAAAAAAACATATTTTTCCTAACGGATATATTACACAAGTTGATCTTAACTAACTCCTAAGTGTCTAAATATCTTAACAATTGCAAGACTAAACCCAAGTGACGAAAGCTTCAAGAATTATTGCAAGATTTATAAACAATTCATGTCCTAAAAGCACAAATAAGCTAGCCAAATGCACTTTTGAAGGGAATGATGAAAATAAGATTGTGGTTTGTGTAATAAAACCAATAATCGTTGCAATTTGAATAGAATTCAGCGAAGATGTAATGATTTTTTACAATTTGTAGTCATTATTTACTCACCATGTTTGAATATGATATGCAATATTTTTATCTTATGCATATTTTATCTAATTAACATATTGGTGTTTATGTTGTAGTTTGATTTGAGCATTTAGGTCAATTTTTTGTTCATTGGAGGATTGTGTGTATTTCAAGTTACAACAATTAAATGGGTTAAAATGCTTTAATTTAATTCATGGTATCACTAGAAAAAAGGTTTCCATATCCATGATTCCACAAAACTAATATTAAATGCTACACATTGAGCAATATTTCCAAACATTTTACAATCACAAATTAGAAAAAAGATAAAAATATACCAAGCTATCACAAATGAATTCTCACTAGGTTACTACAATGTAGATTGTCCTTTTGATCTTTATGTCCTCCTATGAATGTGCATTAAAAACATATCAAATATGAATGTTTAAGCTTGCATCGATTGTGAGTAGAAAAATTGAAAGATGTGTTGAAAGTTGTGCCATTTTCAAAATTGATATCTTATGAGTAAATAAACATAAGTAAAAAAATGTTGTTAATATAAAAAGCTACACATTGAGCAATATTTCCAAACATTTTACAATCACAAATAAGAAAAAGAGATAAAAATCTACCAATCCATCACGAATGAATTCTCACTAGGTTACTACAATGTAGATTGTCCTTTTGATCTTTATGTCCTCCTAAGAGTGTGCATTAAAAACACATCAAATATGAATGTTTAAACTTGCATTGATTGTGAGTAGAAAAATTGAAAATTGTGTTGAAAGTTGTCCCAGTTTCAAAATTGATATCTTGTGAGTGAATAAACACAAGTAAAAAAAATTGTTGCTAAAATTATTTTACAAATAAACTTAATTTCAAAACATTATTTTGTTAAAAATTAATGTCATGTAATCATAACTTGAAAATTCAATGCATGCACCAATATATTCCCTCTTTTAACAAGTTTTCCAATCAAGCCTTTTCATTGTAACATGGCCATGGTATTCCATAAAAGTATTTGGAAAATAACACTTAATTTATTACAATTTCAACCAAATTAAGGAAAGAGGTAATTATGTCTTACATTTTTTTTGGCCATTATTTACTAAATATTGTGTTTCATATTATTTGTGTTAGCTTTATCTTATTGTGCATTTTATCTATATAACATACTAGTGTTTATGGTGTCGATTGATCATGGCAAAGCAATTGATGCAAGGAAATGTAATATCTCCAAAAATTTATTTATCCGAGTTGTCGAGAAAGTCTCGTTGTCAAGAAAAAAATGGTATTACATTTTTGTGTGCATATCAACTTCTTGAGCTGAATTTTTAGTGCTTTAAGAATATAATTTTGACATGAATTTCATTAGATGGTTTAGAAAACTTTATTGATGGTTGAACCTTTCCTTAACTAGTTTTATTCAGTAGTTTAATCTTAAATATCTCCTAAAGTTTATTGGGTAATCAATTATTTTCTTATCTTTACAAAAAACTTGTGAGATTTGGTTGTTTATTGATGGTTGAACCTTTCCTTAACTAGCCTTATTCAGTAGTTTAACCTTAAATATCTCTTAAAGTTTACTGGGTAATCAATTATTTTCTTATCTTTATAAGAAACTTGTGAGATTTGGTTACAAAACAATTTGCAGTAGTTGCTACACACGTGTTTTTTTGTTTTGAATTTGTAGTGTATATAGATTTGTTAGAGTAGTTTCTGCAAATATATTGTAGCTACTATTTTGATTTCACAATGCCCGTAGATTTGTAGTAGCAATTCCTATGGATCTATTGTAGCTATCGTGTTGAATTGGTGGAGGCTCCATATCTTTTGTAGTTATGGTTGTTATCCTTAGAAGTGAATAAGCCCTCCAACCAAGAGATTATTATTGTTGATTTTTCTTATAGCAAAAATAAAATTTTCAGATTTGATAATTAGTCCCTAATGACTTCAAATAGTAATTTCATCCCAGTGTTATCATTGAATTACACACTAAAAATTTCAACTTTAACTTCTAGCGGAAACAAAAGATCATAGAATCACGACCATGCACAATAGACAAAAAAATTACCCTGGGAAACCCGATCTTGAGAGAAACCCATCCAAATTTTCTTAGAATAAATTAGTCCAATATTACAAGTATATTACCAATCATGAAGAAACCCTAGAAAGGGTAGCGAACCTCCTTCATGAGGAAACCCTAGCAAGGGTAGTGAAACTTTAGAGATGATGAGAACCTTAACAATGTTGCTCCTTGTACCTTCGCTAGGCCTCCTTGACTTGCGCATTAGCTGATAAGAGAAGATGTGTTGTGATGTGATAAAATGACATGTTAGTTGCTTATTTATACACTTCAAGTTGCCTTTCTTTCTCTCTTGGGGCCGACTTGACTTTTCTTCTAAAGTCGATTTGTCCTTTCTTTATCTTCAATATTTCGTGGGCTTCCTCAATGCTTTTCGAGACTACTTCAATGGTTCAATGAGCTTGACTTGTCTTCTTGGTTATTTCTTATTTAATAGAAAAGTTGTCCATGAGCCTTGTTGATGGTATTCTTCTCCTCACATGCACGTCTATTCATATAGAGCTCTAATGTTGAATAGACCCACTAAGAATTCCCATACACTTATTAAAGTCTATGTCAATTCAACATTAGACTAGACTTGTATATTCCACAAGAGGATGAAAGCCCCTATCAAATAAACAAGTCAAACCACCCTGGTACAAACAATGTGAGTACCCTGGGGCCAATATCCCCAAGCCATATGACTTAGGCTAATGGGAGAAGGACTTTCCCTACTTGGGCCATTCACCTCTAGCCATATGACTCAGGTTCCGGGGGTGAATGTATCATTCCCCCTTGGCCATATCAACATGACCAATATAGGAGAATGTCTGCTCAATGCTGCAAACTAGAGAAACATCAACACTCCCTCCCAGTGAGGGAGACATTCTGCATCTCCAGTCTTTCACTCCTATCCAAATCAGCATGGCTAACTGGAGAAAGACTGCACCTAGGTCATTCACCACTAGCCAAATCAACATGGATCAATGATTAGATGTATCATTCCCCCTTGATCAAATCAGCAAGACTAATCTTGTAGAATGTTTGTCTGATGCACTCATCTGTGGATATGTATTGGAGCTTTACTACTCCCTTCTACACCATTTCTCGGATGAAGTGATATTTGATCTCGTGATCAAATAGTCCTAAACGAAGTTTTCAAAGTCACATTGCTTCGCGACCTGCGATATACTTTGCTTATGTTGTATTGAGTGCTATAGAAGTATGCTTCCTACTAATCCAGGATATCATAGCTGATCCCAAGCTAAAGCAACACCTCGATGTCTCTTTATGTCCACTACACTCCCTACCTAGTTAGAATATGCATATCCCTACAACCTCACTTCACCACCCAAGACATATCTCAAACAATATCCAATTGTACCACACAGGTACCTCAACACATGGTTTGTTGGAACCCAATGTACATGCCTCGGATCAACCATAAACTGGCTCAAGCTGCTTACTGCAAAGCAAATATCTGGCTCGGTGTTAACTAGGTACATCAAGGATCCAATCAACTATCGATACATAAAGGGATCCACCAAATTTGAATCTGAAGTAGAATCACTCAACCTCTTCAGATTTGTCACCATAGGTGTAGGTATGGACTTGCAATCCATCATATCGAATTTTCTCAAGATCTCAACTATGTACTTCCCCTGACTGAGGAATATCTCACCTAATCTCTTCTACACCTCCAATCCCAAGAATTAATGCATCAGGCCAAGATCCTTCGTCTTGATTTATGAATCCAACATTATCTTGGTGAGGGAGGTACTCCTTACTGGGGTACCTCCTCTATTATCAACAATTGTGTTGCAGCTAATCCCTCTGTGTTGGAGCACCCTTCTCCCTTTGCACCTGAGTATCATGCTCCCTCTACATCTAGACACCTCTCTCCCTCTACATCTGAGTATCCTGCACTGAAGCAACCCGCTTCCTTCTGCACGATTGATCCCTATGTATCCATCTGTGTCATCTCCTACCAAGTGGGTCTACTGAGACAAGCCTCTTGCTCCCTTAAGAATACTGAGTTCCATCCATGGATCTCTTTGAGTCTGCAAACTGTTGACCCCATAGCCTATGTAATTTGTCATCCATGATGCTAATCTGGACTACATGCTTGATCTTATAGATCCACTTAGAAGTCACCACGGAATTCCCCTATGGTCTCAGAACTATCTCCCACACATCATTCTTCATGATGGACTGATACTCCTCCATCATGGCATCCTTCCAACCCTGTTGGCTCGTTGCCTCCCCATAACTAGAAGGCTCAGAATCAATGATGTGACTCATCAATGCCATATAACTCGAGAACCCCTAAGGTATTTTATTCTCCCTGAAGGTACCATTGGGAACGACATGCCTCTCTACATCCTGTAAAGTGTCATGAAGCCATGTTGACCTCTTCCTAATCACTGCAACATCTCTAGATAAATCCACTAGCCATGTTGGCTCTACTCACTCCTCTTGATATTCTGAAGGATGAACAACTGGACTAGAGGGATTTGTACCATCATCCTTCAAATCCTCTTGATCCTCACTATCAATCTCCATATGAGACTCTCTAAACCTCCTGAAGGCTACCTCCTCATCAAAAGTAACATCTCGACTAACCTCAATATGACATTGTCTCGGAATGTAGATCATATAAGCCTTTGAAGTCTTGTTGTATCCCACAAAGGTACCTGTTAATTTTATATGTTGCAATAACTTAGATTTCTACTTCATTGGCATTTAATACATTTTCAACAATGACAACATAAAGAGGATCTTTGAAAGACACATAATCACAAGGTACACAACAATTTATCCTAGGAAACCCTCAAGGGGAAGAAAACCCAACAAGAACTTCCTCAATAAAGATTACCAAAGTATAATGCCCAAAGAAATAAGTCTCATAAAGAAGAGAGACAAAACCCAAACTCTAGAGCCAAGAACAATCCTCCTCCTTTGTAATCTTCCTCTTTCCTCTAGTGCGCAATGCTTGAGTGAGTGAATGAATGAATCGTACAAATGAGAGGAGACACTCTGTATTTATACTTTACTTTTTACTTGACATTTAACCTAACTAGGTCGGCCTCACTAACTTGACTGGACCAAACTCTCTAGGGAGACTCAAATAATATTTATATTACATTCTTTTGGGTACTAATGACCCAACTTACAATGGAGGTTTTACCTCATGACTTTTACATGCCCTTTTTACATTAATGACATCTCCCAAAGGAGGAATAATACAAGTAGAATATTCTTCGAAGTTACATTATTTCAACACTCCCCCTTAACAAGAAGGGTATTCTATTGACAACAACACAAACAAGTGTGGCTCTACACAACATCATTGGAAGGAGGGAGGAGGAGGCATAATCAACAACATCATCTGGAAAATTGGTTGGTACATCTATAAACCATTGGAATTTCTTCAACAACATCAATATCAACAACTAGAATATCTAGCTATAACATCATCAACATCTGTAGCACTGAGCTGGAACATCATCACCTGTAGCACGAATTTGGAACATCACCATCTACATCACATTAGTATAAGACCTGATACAACAAAAACATGGGTGATCCTTCCTTTCGGAATTACAGGAGCATGGACAATCCTTCCTTTCGGAACTACGAGATTTAGTCCAACAACACTAGTGATCCTTCCTTTCAGAACTATGGGATCATGGACAATCCTTCCTTTCAGAACTATAGGATTCAGTCCAACAACACCGGTGATCCTTCCTTTAGGAACTATGGGATCATGGAAAACCCTTCCTTTCGAAACTATGGGATCATGGAAAACCCTTCCTTTCAGAACTACGGGATTCAGTCCAACAACACTAGTGATCCTTCCTTTCGGAACTATGGGATCATGGACAATCCTTCCTTTCAGAACTATGGGATCATGGACAATCCTTCCTTTTAGAACTACAGGATTCAATCCAACAACACTAGTGATCCTTCCTTTCGAAACTATGGGATCATGCTATTTGATTCAGTCCCACAACACTGGTGATCCTTCCTTTCGGAATTACGAGATTCTAGTCCATCAACACTGGTGGTGCTCAAATAATCCTTCCTTTCGGAATTATGGGACCCAGTCTTTACTGAGCTACCACTACAACACATTGGACGATCCTTCCTTTCGGAATTACGGGATCATTGTCCACCACTCACATCTTAGAAAATCCTTCCTTTCGTAATTACGAGATTTTATTCTAAGGATCAACATTTAAGACTATCCTTCCTTTCGGAATTACGGGATCATTATTTGAGGATGATCAATCCCAATTGCGCCATCATAGTATCATCAACACTACTCCCCCTTTCGAGGGAATTCCTTATGGACTATACCAAGCTTGTCTCATAAGTGCTCAAACTTCACATGAGACAGAGGCTTAGTCAACACATCTGCAACTTGCTCATTTATGCTCACATATTGGATCTTTACAGCTGAAATTTTTAAACCTTAACAGTGAAGTACAAACTTATATTGATTCTTAAGCATTAACAGAAAATACACAATGGCACACACATTACACAGAGATTTTCACCTGGAAACCCTTAACCGGGAAAAAACCCGCAAAACTTAGAGCCGCACTGCTCCTTTTCATTATATGTTTACAATATATGGTATTCCGCAGCATCTAAAACCCTAATTCGTTTACCCGAAATTAGGTTACAACCCTAATCCCTTTTATCGGGATTAGATAGAGTACAATGGGTCGAAATCGCGAAAAAGCAAAAAAAACCCAAAAAACTACTGGGCAAGGGATCGTGTTGTACATGCAGCGACCATGTGAAGAGATATAACATACCCAACATTCTCCCACTTGTTGTTCTCTTCACATACAGGAGAAATTTATGACTTCAACAATTCAGGGCAACAATGCCCATGTTCTCTTTACACCAAGAGAACTTCTGAGTACTCACAGACTTTGTCAAAGAGTCTGCAACATTTACCAAAGTGTCAACCTTCTCCAACAACACTTTGTTTTGTTCAACCATGTCTCTGACAAAATGGTACTGCACATCAATGTGCTTTGTCCTCGAGTGATAAGCAAGGTTCTTTGCCAGAAATATTGCACTTGAGCTATCACAGCCAATCTTTATTGCATTCTGAACAAAACCAATACCTGAACATAATCTTTGCAACCATACAGCTTCCTTACTTGCATGGGTAGCTGCCATGTATTCAGCTTCTGTAGTTGAGAGTGCAACTACAGCTTGTCTTCTACTCATCCAACTGATTGCTCCTCCAAATAGATTAAAAACGTAGCCACTTATAGATCTTCTGTGATCAAGATCTCCAGCCCAGTCAGCATCAGCAAATCCTTGTATATCTATCTCTCTGTTTAGACCGGGTCTTCCTTGGTAGCAGATTGCAAAATCTGTAGTGCCACGCAAATACCTGAAGACCCTCTTTACTGCAGTCCAATGTTCCTTTCCTGGTTTTGACATGTATCTACTCAAAACTCCCACTGCATGGGCTATATTTGGTCTAGTACAGACCATGGCATACATCAGACTGCCAACTGCACTAGCATAGGGAACATGAGACATGTCCTCTACCTCTTCTTGTGTCGTGGGACATTGTTCTGCAGATAACCTTACACCTACAGGAATGGGCACCTTGACTGGTTTGCTTTCCTGCATATTAAATCTCTTCAATATCGTTTCAACATATTTCCTCTGATTTAACCAGAGTTTCCTGTTTTCACGATCTCTTTTTATTTCCATGCCCAAAATAAAATTTGCAGCACCAAGATCTTTCATGTCAAATTCAGATGACAGTTGATTTTTGACATCCTTGATGATTTCCTTGTTGTTTCCAATTAGCAACATATCATCAACATACAATATTACATAAATAAAATGATCACCAGTTAGCTTAAAATAAACACAGTGATCAGCTTTGCTTCTTGAGAAACCAAGTCCCAGTATATAAGTATCAAATTTTTGATACCACATTCTTGGAGATTGTTTCAATCCATAGAGAGATTTTTTCAGCTTACAGACCAGCTCCTTTCTTCCTTTCACCACAAACCATTCTGGTTGCTTCATATAGATCTCTTCATTAAGATTTCCATGTAGGAAAGCCGTCTTTACATCCATCTATTCTACTTCAAGGTCAAAAGCAGCAGAAATAAATAGAAGAAATCTAATAGAAGTCAATTTTGCAACAGGTGAAAAAATCTCACCAAAATCGATGCCCTCAATTTGGGAATAACCTTTCGCTACTAGTCGAGCCTTGTACTTCTCCACTTTACCTGCTGCATTTAACTTCTTCTTGAATACCCATTTGCTTCCAATAGGCTTTCTTCCTTCTGGCAACTCAACCAGATCCCATGCCTCATTTTTGTCCAAGGCATCCATTTCTTCTATCATGGCCTGCTTCCATAGTTTACTATCTTCTAAATCCATTGCCTCTTTAGTAGTTCTAGGATCATCATCAATAATAGATAACACAAAATTAGAACGAAAATCAGGGGGACTATACCTTTCAACTTGCCTTCTTACTCGGTCAGATCTCCTCAATACCGGAGTCTGTGGATCTGCCTCTTCATCTGATTCAGACGAATCTGGTTCCTCAAAAGAGTCACCTCTTTCATCCTTGATATCAAAGTGTAGCTTCTCTGAATCCTTTTCCTTTGCTACATCCTCAATCTTGGAAGTGCTTTCAACTTCTCTGAAGATCACATCTCGACTGTAAACTGTTTGCCTTTGTACTGGGTTCCATAGCTTGTAACCTTTCACTCCATCCTTGTAACCAATGAAGATACATTTTTCTGCTTTATTATCCAACTTGCTCCTTTTCTCCTTTGGAACATGTACAAAAGCATCACACCCAAACACTCTGAGATGAGAGAGAGAGGATTTCTTACCAGTCCAAACCTCATGAGGTGTCTTGTCAACCAACGCTGATGTGGGTGTCCTATTCACTAGGTAACACGCAGTGTCAACAGCTTCTGCCTAGAATTGTTGTGTTAGCCCTGCACCACTGAGCATACTCCTTGCCTTTTCCATCAATGTCCTGTTCGTCCTTTCTGCAACCCCATTCTGTTGAGGTGTGTATGAAGTAGTCTTTCGCCTTGCTATTCCACACGTTTTACAGAACTCCTCAAATTCACTTTCATAGAATTCTCCACCATTATATGTTCTGAGTACTTTTATTTTCTTTTCAGTTTGATTCTCTACAAGAGCCTTAAATTCTTTGAATCTTTTAAAAACCTCAGATTTATTACGCAGGAAATAAATCCAAGTTTTCCTTGAGAAATCATCTATAAATGAAACATAATACACAGATTTACCAAGTGATGGAACAAGCACAGGTCCAAAAACATCACTGTGTATTAACTCTAAGGTTCCTTTAGCTCTTACAACACCGGATGAGAATCTTACCCAATTTTGTTTACCATATAAGCAATGTTCACAGAAATCAAAATCTAATGTGAAATCAGACATGCCTTCAGCCATACTTTTACCTTGTAATAGTCGAAGACCCTTCTCTCCAATATGTCCCAGCCTTCGATGCCATAGCGATGTCTTCTCACTAGAGACAGTAAGGACTCTGTCTCCTTCATTTTTACCCTCAGGAACAATAGTACTGTTACATCCATTTTTGAAGGTGCTTCCCAACAACTTGTATAGAGTTCCAATCCGAACTCCCCTCATCAGCACCAGTGATTCTCGAACCATCTTGCATGTGTTCTTTTCAAATAAAGTTTTCACACCTGCATCATCCATTTTACTTACAGATATAAGGTTTCTAGCCAGCTTTGGAATGTGCAGAACCCCGGGAAGAGTTTTAACCCTTCCATCTTTGAGCAGTAGCTTGATCTTTCCTCGACCTATGATTTTCGCCACCGAGTTGTCTCCCAGAAATACATCTCCTCCATCATACTTTTCGTATTCAGAAAACCACTCCCTGTGAGGAGTCATATGATAAGACGCACCTGAGTCAATCAACCACGAATCATGCTCTGCATGTGTACTTGAAGATGCCAGATACACATATCATCCTTCCTCTGTAGATTCTTTCCCATCTGCGGATGGAGCATCATTAGGTCCTCTGCTTTTATCAGTATTTTTGGATTTACAATCCTTCTTGTAATGCCCAGCTTTACCGCACTTCCAGCATTTTCTTACACAAGGTCCTGGAGATTTAGATCTCCCTCTAGATTTAGATCTACCACCTGAAGACTTATTTTTAGATCTGTCTCTAGGGCGACCTCTTACAAATAAGGCATCCTTGGTTGCACTATCTATGGATCTCCGCCTCATTTCCTCCGATAGTAGGGATGCAACCACATCATCGAAGTTTAGCGTGGTTGCATTACTCCCAATAGCTATAACCAGATTATCCCATGAATCTGGCAAAGAGCACAACAGACTAATACATTTTTCATCATCAGCAATTGTAATACCAACAGATGTCAACTGACTTACCAGAGTATTGAAGGCGTTTAGATGCTCTGACACAGAGTCTCCATCAGTCATCCTCAGAAGGTACAATTTCTTTCGCAGAAATAACTTATTTACCAGGGACTTTGACTGATATAGATTTCCCAGTTTATCCCATAACTTCTTTGCACTGTCTTCTCCAGATACGTTCACCAATACCGAATCTGCGAGGCAAAGACGAATGGTGCTCCTTGCTTTCCTTTCCATCTTTTCCCATTCTTCTTTTACCGCACCAGTGGGCATGGTACCTGGATCTACAGCGATCCATTGTTCTCTATCTACCAGAAGATCTTCCATTTTGAGCTTCCATAGCTCAAAGCTCTGGCCATTAAATTTCTCAATCTCGAATCTAGAACTGCTCACCATTCTTTAAAGAAAAAATAAATCACCGCTGCAAAGCTCCCACTGAAACCAGGTTTATCACAAATCCAAGATGGAGCCAAACCCTTGGAAACAAAGGCGTCCCTCTGAACCCAAAAAATGCTCTGATACCAAATGAAAGTTTTAAACCTTAACAATGAAGTACAAACTTATATTGATTCTTAAGCATTAACAGAAAATACACAATGGCACACACATTACACAGAGATTTTCACCTGGAAACCCTTAACTGGGAAAAAACCAGCAAAACTTAGAGCCGCACTGCTCATTTTCATTATATGTTTACAATATATGGTATTCCGCAGCATCTAAAACCCTAATTCATTTACCCGAAATTAGGTTACAACCCTAATCCCTTTTACCGGGATTAGATAGAGTACAATGGGTCGAAATCGCGAAAAAGCAAAAACAATCCAATTTTTTTTTGCAGTGGACTCCGAGGGCCTAACGGCCCCCTCCGTGGTGTTTCGGAACCTAACGGTCCAAAACGAAGGGGGTGGGCCCTGTCGAGCTACCCCCCCCTCTAAACCCCCCCCTCCGGACGCGCCCGACGTAGGCGAATCACTACTGGGCAAGGGATCGTGTTGTACACGCAGCGACCATGTGAAGAGATATAACATACCCAACAACAGCTCCCTTCTGGACCATATCTCGGAGCTGTATAACCGTATAGTCTGAAGTCACGATCTCTAGTATAACTGAGATCATAGTCTACCGTGCATTTTAGGTACATCATCACATTCTTTGCAGCTACAAGGTGAACACGTCCGGGCTCAACCAAATACTGACTTAAGGTGTTCACAGCAAAGCAAATATCTGGCCTCGTATTCGTCAGATACATCAATGACCCAATAATATTCATGTATAGTGTCTCATCCATTAACTTTGACGAAGTATAAGACATCAAATTCAAATTTGTATCCATGGGTGCGGCCATGGCTTCACATTCCAACATATCAAATCTCTTCGGGATTTCTACTGCATACTTTCCTTGGTTAAGGAAGATTCCTTTTGGGTTCTGCCATACTTCAAGACCTAGAAAATAATGCATCAAGCCAAGGTCTTTCATCTCAAATCCTGCAGCGAGCTTCTTCTTTCATCGGTTCTGCAACTCTGAGAGCTAGATCTTCTTCATATAGTTCTTCAAGTTGGCACATGTGGTTCTTTGTAGAGAGCTATGAATTATGGAGTTAATGTCACCATCTATCTAGCATAATATACATTATTTTCCACTAAGGAAACGTCTTGTTATAGTCGACTCACTCTCACTTTGTTCATCTGTAGTATGCTTTATAAGTCTTCTTGAATGTCATTGTCACTTGTTCTTTGGAACAAGTCTCACCATTATTCTCTTGTAGGAGATTATACATGATATTTCCTATAAATCAAATTTAGTTTCATGATTAGAAACATTTCATAAAAAACAATTCTAATGTATAAAGATATAGGTCTCACAGTCATGCAACTATCTTAGCCAATAACACAACATTCATCCATATCCCACATTCATATGGTAATTTTCTAGATGCCTTCCATCTCTATCAGAACATTATTAAGAGTGTGCACTACTCCCAATATGTCAGCAAAGAGGTTTCACTCTAGATAAGTAGCAATGGAATGTTGTATAATACCATAGGCTACTTACCTGTCACATGCATATTAGTAGTAAATTGTTCATTAATGCAATTGTTCTAACATGCATACTACACTTCCTAAATCTAGGAATATAGATATGTACACAACTGAACAATATCATTTAAACAATTTGATAAAATGACCATTCAAATACTTATCTTAGTTTGTTTGGTGGGATCTCTTTTGATCCTAGTCTCCTTGCAGGGATTACTGGAATGTCTAATGGTGAGCTCTACTCCATCATCTGATTCTGAGGTCCTTTGCTTATGATCTATAATGTTGATCAAGTCTTATCCTTCATCTTCATCGGGGTTATTGAATCAATCTTATAAGTGGCTTCTCCTATTATCCTAGTGAAACTTCAGGGGAGTCCTTTTATTCAAGAATGCAGAGAGTGCTTTGAAGCACCACCATTATAGGACATATTCTTCAATTTCTTCATTTGGTAACTTCCTGGGAGGTCCTTCTTCTTCTTCTTCGGCAAAATGAGCATGATGTCTTTTGTTATTCTTCTTGTATTCTTCTTTTCTTACTGGACAATCTTTAGCAATATGTCCCATCTTATCACAATGATAACATTGACAAGAAGAGAAGTCTCTCTTCTTGTACTTCTAAAACTTCTTAGGAGGATGAAACTCCTTATGAGTTCCCTTCTGGTAGTGAGATTTTCCTTTTCCTCTTTTAGTATGGGTAGCTAGAGCTTGATCATCATCTTTGAGTAGTGCTTCTCGATTTGCCACTCTAGCTTCCTCTTGAACACATGTTTCCCATACAATTTCAAATTGTAGACTTTCCTTTCTTACACACATTGTCTGGATAAAAGAATCCCAAGGTCTAATAAGACCATTGAGAATAGTCATCACTAATTCATCGTCATCAAGATGGTCTCCAATTGCTTCTAGTTGTTCTTTGAATTGAGAAACCCTTGTAAAGTATTCTTGGATAGATTCACCCTAATTCATCTGCGTACTTTTAAGTTGGGTTCTCAAATTCATCTTTCGATTAATGTTCTTTCCTTCATACATCCTTGATAGGGAATCAAACATTTCCTTAGGTGTTTTCTTGGAGGACACTTGAGGAATCAAGTGAAACTTGATGGAATCTACTATGATCCTCTTGGCTTTAATCATGTCCTTGTGCTTTTTTCTTTGCTTAAGCTTCTACAGCCTCTGTCACAGTTTCCTTAACAAACTTCACAAAATCATTCTCTTCTAGAATGAGTCCAATTCTATATTTCCAAGCACGAAAATTTTCTATGCCTTCCAACTTGGCATCAAGCTTAGTGCTTGGGGCCATCTTATCCCAGAGAGCAGAAAGAGACCAAAAATTGAAATTTCTCAAAAATGAAAACTGAACTCACCAAAAGATGTGCTTCACTGAGGCGAGTATGTTGGTACAATCAATTATGAAGAATCCAAGATTTAACCCCTGAAACTGGACTTGCGAAATTATGGACTACAGTTTTCTGGTTTTTTTGGTCCCAAGTCAAACTAGGGTTTGACTTTCTGGAAGATTTAGCCACTGAAAATTTTTGATCTTGGTGCCAAAAGATGCGCCTGGGAGAGGCACACTTCCTAATGCCACTTGCACTAAAAAATTCTTCTTCAGTAGAGAGCCCTAATTTTTCTTGCCCGAAGAAAGATAGAATTTTAACCTAGTGAGAGCTGTTATTTTCAGTCTAGCTTTGATACGATGTAAAGTTTATATGCTGCAATAACTTAGATTCCTACTTCATTAGCATTTAATATATTTTCAACAATAGCAGCATAAAGAGGATCTATGAAAAACATGCAATCACAAGGTACACAACAATTTATCCCGAGAAACCCTCAAGGAGAAGAAAACCAAGCAAGAACTTTCTCAATATAGATTACCAAAGTACAATGCCCAAAGAAATAAGTCTCATAAAGAAGAGAGACAAAACCCAAACTCTAGAGCCAAGAACAATCCTCCTCCTTCACAATCTTCAACTTTCCTCTAGTGCGCAATGCTTGAGTGTGTGAATGAATGAATGGTACAAATGAGAGGAGACACTCTCTATTTATACTTTACTTTTTACTTTACATTTAACCTAACTAGGTCGGCTTCACTAACTTGACTAGACCAACCTCTTTAGGGAGACTCAAATAATATTTATATTACATTCTTTTGGGTACTAATGACCCGACTTACAATGGATGTTTTACCTCATGACTTTTACATGCCCTTTCTACATTGATGACACCTCCCTAAGTAGGAATAATACAAGTAGAATATTCTTCGAAGTTACATTATTTTAACAGTACCCTTCTTACCAAAAGGTTCTAACTCCGTCCTCTTCTTCTTGGGCATGTGGATGTAAATTGAACAACCAAGGATCCTCAAGTGACTAACCTCTAGCTTCACTCCTATGAATGCCTCCTCGGGAGTCTAGTCCCCCAATAACCAGTGAGAACTCTTGTTCTGAGCATAAATTGTTGTATTGGATGCCTCTTCCCATAAGAACATTGGGTAAATTTTGATCATGGAGCATCACCTTGACAACCTCCACAATAGACCTGTCCTGCAATACATGACAAAATTTGTCCACAAGAGTTAACTAGTACCAATTAAATGGCAATTGTGTTATTCATCAACAAAATATCAATACAATTTAAGTAAATAAAATTCATTGCTTAAAGCATTAAATACTTATCTTGTTGTCGACTCCCTCTTGATCCCTTCCTCCTTGTAGAAATCACTTAAGTCCTTGGGGGTATACTCTCCTCCATTATCTGACCTTAAAACCTTGATCTTCTTCCATGTCAAGGTCTATGTCTAAGCCCTAAACTCCTGGAACCTACTGAAGACTTCATCATTGGTCTTCATGAAGTAGATCCATGTCTTCTAGGAGAAATCAACAATGAATATCACATAGTACAAGAAGTCACCCAAAGATGATACTGTCATTGATCTGCATACATCTAAATGCACTAGATCCAAAATCCCTTTGGACCTACTATCATTGCTCGGAAAAGATCCCTTGGCATTTTCGCCAAGATAGTCTTCAAATCTACAGTCAAGTGCTTCTGATTTCTTGCCCGAAACAGTAAGTCAAGATGGCCCTTCAAATTTCAGACTGCCATCTTCAAGAAGGTTGAACTACAACTCTATTTTACAACTCGCGCTGCTACAACTCCATAAGGCTAATCAATTTGCCACTTTATTATTCAAAGAACTTATTCAAATTTGTTGCCACAAAGCATACCCTTGCTTCACAAGTTGACCCAAAAAATGTGACCTTCAATCAATCCTCGACATTATTAAATCAACCCTTCAAAATCAGTCCTTAAGCAACTTCAATACTGCCATTCAATATATATAGTGCTGGCATGCACTACTAATCTTCAGATCAACACATAGAATATATTCTTATCATTGTAATTCCCAGAGTTTCAAGAGTCCTTTAGATCTGCAAGATGAAGGTTCACAATGCCTAAAATTATTGAGTACTAGCAAGTACTATTAAAGTTTAGATTAACATTAAGTCATCAATCTTGTCACTATTTAACCCGTAATTCATGAACACTTCACTACACTTAATCTTGTTGTTCTCAAATCTATACTTGTCTTCTTTGTCAAGAATTCTTCTCTTCTATCAATCAAAACATCTGACCTCAATCTTCGGTCCAAACTCGGTCATAATACTCTTCGTTCAAGCTACCTTTTCTTCTTTCATCTCCAAGTAGAAGTGATCCTCCATATAAGCAAGAAGGTGGAAGATCATACATGAGAAGCCACAAAACTACTGCCCTTGAACCGTTCAATAGTCATGGCAACTATTGAAGATGTGTTACCTTTACAGTTCTTAGATGGAGACCTATTCTATTGTTTGTTATAGGAATTAAGGGCGTTGGTGAGATGACCCATGGCACATGAAAGAAAGCAAGGCATGTGCCATATATGCATCCAGGCTACTAAAAGTTCCGTTCTCAATCAATCATCAAAATATGGTTGCTACAAGGCTGATAATAAAGTGCTTCCAACTAGGATATAAATGTACAGGACTACCCAAAAATACTCGATAAATATGTTGTTCTAGGACTGCAAAATCCTTCTTCAAACTTTGAACAATGCCATTCCAGCCTTTAAACAAGGTTAAAACAATTCATGTCAAGACAATCCCTCAAAACAAGACCCTAAAGATTCGCTGGTCAATGACTGTTTTCAACAAACCTTGCTCTAATACCATGTTTTTTCTTATAGTAGAAGAAATACAATTTTCGAATCTGATAATTACTTCCTAATGACTTTAAACAGTAATTCCATCCCATTGTTATCATTTAATAATCACACACCGAAAATTTCAACTTTAAATTGCAGCGGAAACAAAAGATCATAGAAGCACAACCATGCACAATAGACACAAATTTTACCCTGGGAAACTCAATCTTGGGAGAAAACCTAGCCAACTTTTCTTAGAAGAAATCAATCTAATATTACAAGTACATTACCAATCATGAAGAAACCCTAGCATAGATAGAAAACCTACTTCATGAGGAAACCCTAGCAAGGGTAGTGAAGCTCCTTCATGAGGAAACCCTAGCAAGGATAGCGAACCTTTAGAGATTATGAGAACCTTCAAAATGTTGCTCCTTGTACCTTCGCTAGGCGTCCTTGACTTGCGCATTAGCTCAGAAGAGAAGATGTGTTGTGATGTGATAAAATGAAATGTTAGTTGGTTATTTATACACTTCAAGTTGCCTTTATTTCTCTTTTGGGATCGACTTGACTTTTCTTCTTTGTCTTCAATATTTCTTGGGCTTCTTCAATGTTTTTCGAGACTTCTTCAATGGTTCAATGAGATTGACTTGTCTTCTTTGTTATTTCTTCTTTACTAGAAAAGTTGTCCATGAGCCTTGTCGATTTTATTATTCTCCTCACATGCATGTCTACTCATATAGAGCTCTAATGTTGAAAGACCCACTAAGAAGTCACAGACACTTCTTAGAGTCTACGTCAATTTAACATTAAACTAGACTTGTATATTCCACAAGGGGTTGAAAGACCCTATCAAATAAACAAGTCAAACCTACTCTAATATATATTAGATCACTTTGTTCTGGAGCAAGCAATGTGAGAGCACCCTCAGGCCAGTCTCCCCAAGCCATATGATTCGGGCTAGTGGAAGAAGGACTACCCTTGTGCCTAGGCCATTCACCTCTAGCCATATGACTCAAGCTCTAAGGGTGAATGTATCATTCCCCCTTGGTCAAATCAGCATGACCAATCTGGGAGAATGTCTGTCCAATGCTGCAAACTGGAGAAACATCAACAATAATTAACAAAAATATATTTGATGAACTTTAGAGATGAATTTAATACACCAAATACATTAATTTACCTATAGTAATATGGAAGACCATCAATTCATAATTTTTATGATCTTGCAAAAGTGTTACCTGCAGCACCTTGAATGCTAGTTTGTAATTGATTGGAAATCTTGAAACATGACTTGTGTGGACTAGTGAGTTCTAATGACATGATCTTTCATTATATTGAAGAGGAAGTGTTCTGAAAATGGTCTAATATTGTGGAACTTTCTTTTACATAATAGTGCTATTATTGAATTATTAGACCATTGACTATATTTTTAAGCTCCCTATCAATTAAGCTAAGCTAGAGATATTTAACTAGAACATCATTTAATTTATCAACTAGTGATCATAAGTCTTTATGAGATACTTTGCATTGTGTGTGCAGGTCTCAAACGTATATATGGCTAGTTCTCCATAATACATTGTAGAGAGAAAATAACGTTGTACTCTACAATTGAATTTGTATTTACATTCAAACAATAAATTCAATAGTATGAATGAAATGAATCAATGCGAAAGCATTCTAATCTAAAAAGATCTACTTTCAATAGACTAAATTTAACCATATGATAATTTCATTAGATTCCTTATCAAGGATATCATATATAATGGTTATACAAATTAGACTTGTATCAACATAAAGTGAAGTTAATTACAATTGTATTGAAATCACAAAATGCAATAAAAACAAATAGAAACAAGTAACTAAACAATACCCTTATTCTTTGGAGTGGGTCCTATCTACTTAGAATATAGGTACTAGAATTAATTCAAAATAAGTGAGTTCAATCCCCTGATACTTCAACAACATAACATGACTGTTGGGTATATGTTATATTCTTTGCATGAGATTAGCTCCTACTTATGATGTGGGGGTGTAGGGAATGCCCCCAAAATTTATTTTTATTTTTTATGGGTTATTTTTTCAAAAAAAGTGTAATTTAACCATGGCTAAGGGATTTGGGTTGTAATCTAATCCGGGTTAACATATTAGGGTTTTGGATGTTGGGAAATACCTATATATTGTATTGTAAATGGTTAAGAATATACAATGAAAAAAATATAGGTGCGAAAGTTTTGTAAGTTTTATTAGTAAAGGGTTTTCCAGGGTAAATCTGTGTATTGTGTGTATGCCATTGTTTTAATCTATGTTTTTCTTAAGAATATGTATGCATTGTATGCTAAAGACATATTTTATGTATTTTGTTTATTAAGTTATGAAAAAAAATGAAAATCGCGTTGGGGCATCTGGGCATCCCCCTTTTTGTGAGGGGTGCCCAAACGCCCCCCACTTCTTTGAGACGTTCCTTGTGTGTTTCCTTGAGTTTTTGGAAAAAGGGGGAAGGTGGAAACATTTCCCGAGGATTCCCCATGCCCCGGGGCATGGGAAACGAGGGGAGTGTGCCATCGACCCTAGGGGACACATCCCCGTGGACCCTAGGGGGCACATGGGGCATCTGGGCGTCCCCCTTTTTCTGAGGGGGCACTCAAATGCCCCCCACTTCTCTAAGACGTTCCTTGTGTGTTTCCTTGAGTTTCCGAAAAAAGGGGACATGTGGAAAAATTTCCCAAGGAGTCCCCATGCCCCCGGGGCATGGGAAACGAGGGGAGTGCACCACCGACCCTAGGGGACACATCCCCCCTTGTTTCCCGCGCCCCGGGGGCATGGGGACTATATATATATATATTCCCCATCTCCTTTGTCGGAGGTCAACATGTACCATGTTGAATACTCATATCCACGTGCCCTCCATGTTCTGGGCCCCTGTCTTATTTGACTTTAACCACTACCCATGCAATACATTTAGCAACAGTACAAGAAAGAAAGCACTACAATAGACAAATTACTGGCAGGGTAATCAATTATTAAGAATTATGAACATTTCATAGAAATAAACAATCAGCATATTAAAATGCAGATCAAACCCCACTAACCCACTGAATTTATCCACTCAAAAAAGCACAGAAACTTTAGTTTAAATCCTCTCCAATAAAGAGGCTATGTGCGAAATAACAAGTTTAATGGGTGATTTCAGTTTTCCAGTTTCCAGAATTAAAATCTTGGGAGTTTCAAGACTAAAAATTCCATTTTGTTTAATTTACGAAATAAATAATGTTCAAGGCAAAAAACATTTTACCTGATGATTATAGATTATAGGATCTTAAATGTTGTCACTGGAATAACTAGCCTTTCAGGCTTCAACTGTGCAGTAATTCTTAACTTACCATACAGCTTGAAGAACACAAGGATCAACTACAAGTTAATCAGTATTACTAATGGGGATACCCCATTGAGTATGATAGACTCTAGAGGTAGATAGCATCCTTTCCCAACTTATACCTTCCTGCTGTTGTAGGATCATCAAAATTCCTGGTACCTACCTCACAGAATTCTCATACATTGTTATTACAATTATAAGAGCACAAGTTTTTATATTTCCTAATACAAAGGAAATAATAAGAAATAGAACACTTTCAAATGGGTTTCACCATAATACAGATATATGTTGGTACTTTAAAATCTTTGTGGAAGCTTATTTAAAGCTGAATTTAGCTTGTCCTCCGGGATGTTTCGGAAGTTATCATAATAGTCCACTATTTCCATTGATATGTTCTTGATCTGCAAATATGACAAAAACACTTCGCATATGGTCAATGATGAAAAACTAACATGCCATTTTCAAGTTAATGACAATGATCACCCTAGGGATATTGTAATGAAAACCTTACCTCATTCATATCAACCCGAAGTTCCTCAAACCATGCTTGTGCATCCTTTTCTTTGAGAATGCACGCAAAATAAATGCATGCCAAGGCTATCATATAAGGGGGATAAGTCAAAATCAGATCCGTCCTGTATGTATCATTTACTAGAGACCTGCATGAAAAATATGGTTACATGGATATGTCCATTGAGTTGAAAATTCATATTATTCAAAGTACAATGAAGATTCAAATTTCAAAAGAAAACTGGTTGCTGAAAAGATCTCTCCATCACCATGAAGAGTGTGAAAATCAATATAAAGATTCACATAACCTATGAAAAACTAGTAGCTATTGCACACAATTCACGGTGCTTGGAAACCTAATGGTTAAGCATCCCTGAAAAGAATAGATAGAACGCAAAATACTGGTGACAAATAAATGAATCATGATAACAAACATCCAATATCATTAGAGACGAGATGATCCAGATATGGTTGTCAATGATAAATTTATATTTTGAAAGTGTTTTTATTTAATAGTAGACATACTTGTGATGCATGTTATTTATTTGAAATATTAGTAATAAGAATCCATTTGATATATGTAATATGAGAGTGTAAAGAGGATTAATTTAGTCAGCAGTTACAGAAAATTCTGAAGTCTCCTGAACAAGGCCGTGAATTAATTTTGTGAAAGGACTAAATCGATGATAATCACTATCACTTCTTTTGAGACAATATGCATTACCTGATTAACTACAATGGAATAGTACATAACATTCACCATAATATATAAGTTGCACTGAAATGGATACGGATACGGGGTCACAGATACGGCAAATTTTCAAAAAATCTGGATACGATACGGCAGGGAAACGGCGTGTATATATATATATATATATATATAATCCAACTAAAATTTGACTTAATATATAAATTTTAAAGTTTTTTTAAAGTATTAAATTTATAATATATATAAAATATATATATATAGTAGTATACCGCACACACTATTACTCTACACTTGTAACAATAAAAATAAATAAAAAATTAAATAAACAAGTTAAGTTAATAAATTTATAAGTTAAGTTATATATTAAATCAAATTTTAAACTTAAGTATATATTAACTTATTAAGTTATTTATAGTTAAAGTTGAAGTTTTATTAACTTATATATACTTAAAGTTAAAGTTTTATTAACTTATTTATACTTAAAGTTAAAGTTTTATTAAAGTTTATTGACTTAAATTTTTTTTAACTTACATAATTATATAGTTTAGGACTTAAGTATATATTAACTTATTTAACTTATTTATTATTTAATTTAAGTTATATATCATATATAGTTTAGGATTTCAGTGTATATTAACTTATTTAGTTTTTAACTTATTTATTATTAACTTATATATTATTATATAGTATAGTACTTAAAATTAATATATTATTAACATATTAATTTACACGACTTAATATTTTTAACTTATTAAGGATTAACTTAGCGCCAGCGGATGCCGGACGCCGGTGCAGACGCCGAACTTGGGCTTCCGACCACGACCACGAGGATTCACCACCACGCGGATTCACCAGGTTCACCGTTCACCAGTTCTAAGAACTGTCCGAAATATTCTGTTTCAGACGAGCCAGAGGAAAAGCAGTGCGTGTCAGAGACCATGCCGAAAGTGCACGAGAAGACGATTTTTCCGGTTGTTGATTTGGTTGAAACAGAGCCAGAGACGGAAGCCGTTGTTGAGGAGAAGGTCACGAGTTCAAAACGTGGGGAATTTGTGAGGAGCAAGTCTAGAAACTTCACCGTAACTGAGGGAGAAGCGGCAAAAGGCAAAAAGAAACTGCTCAGATCCGGGAAGCTGCTCAATGCTGAGCGTAAAGTTTAAACCTGAAGCTGCTCAGATCCGTTTCATTTTTCCCCGATCCGTTTCCGAATTCATGGATCTGTTTCAGACCTCTTCGATCCGTATCCATGGCATTTCAACCGCGTTTCACATCCGTATCCGTATCCGAAGCTTGGAACGGCGTTTCAACAGCCCTAGGGTGACGTTTCCAGTAACTTAGCATAATATTGATCATTATGGTGAGAAAGAAAAGTGAAGACTATCATTAAATAATTTTGATTCCATGATCAATGGTGGAATTTGTATTCTTTGAGAGCCTTTTCATATCAATAATAGGCTTGGGTAAACATAATTAAGATATTTAACCATTTTTAATCTTGATGTAATCTAGTAACTAGCATAAATCCATTTCAATCCAAAACCTATCAAGCATGGAGAGGAATCATAAAACTCTAGGTGCAAACCTCTCTACACTTAATAGATCTGGGGCTAAGATGTGCATATGTGCCTAAGTCACAAGATTCGGCGAATTTTATTGATGAGGTTCGAAATTTGTCGAATCTAAAAAAAAATGAAATTTGTTGGAGTTCGTCGAATTTGAAAGGCGCAACTTAAGCCAAATCTCAAGGTGAATTCGAATCTTACGCTGAATTTCAAGGCAAATTCAAATCTCAAGACAATTTTTTTTTTTAAATCAACATTTTTATTCATTAACTATGTGTTTTTAATGGAAAATTTAAAAAAAAAACATTTTTTAAAATAATTTTTATATATTAAAAATCTTGAAATATGTATATGGATGAATCTAATGGTGAATCTTATCTGAATCTCAACAGAAAATTCAAATTCGAAACGAATTTCATAGTCACCGAACTCAAATTCAAATCCAAAGTCGAACTATGTGACTTAGATCTGTGCTAGTGTATGTAGATAAAGACAACCCCTTTTTATGTCAACTTTTTTAGCATTACATTCAAGCACAAGGTAATGTGGATCCCCCCCCACCCACTTTGTAGAGAAACTCACTTTTCCTGTTGCAATTACTAACTAACAATTCAATTTATCACGTTCTCCCCAAACTTGAGAAGCTAAGAAATAGGACACATCCTAATGGGGCTTCGTGTCTATATCACACATAACAAACACGAATATGCTAGGACATGTGTCTGACACATGTTTGGCACATGTCCAAAAATAGGACACATGTGAAACATGTGCTCTAGATGTGTCCAACACATCTCCATGGAAAAGAGACCAATGGGGCCTCTAAAAAAGGTTTTTGTCAATGTATTTTCTCACTTCCGGCCGAGGGAAAGAGCTCTCATGGTCTCTAATTGTGTAGGTGAAGGGTAAAATTGAGATTTGAAGGGATTTCGAGTGTTTTGAAGGCAGATTTGCAAACCAGATTTTAAGTTCTAAACTTTTATTTTATGACATGTATTGAATGTTCAAATTTATTGTGTTTGATCATCATTGATGTAGTAACTAGTTGTATCAACATTTCGTAAATGTTATAGTTTCTAAAAAAATGGATCTTTATGACATATCATTAGAGGAAATTTGGGGTAAAAAATGGGCCTCCTAAGGAAAATAATAAAAAAATCCACATCACACTACAACTATGCCATGTCACACTAATTTAAAGGTGTTATCTAGTGAAGGTCAACCTATAATATCTCATTAATGGTAGTTGACAAGTATGTTGGGTTAATGCAGAGTTAAGAGATGATGGTTGAAAATAATAATGAAAGGTTTATATTATTGTGCATACACTATAAAGGATAGTGGTAAATTTTTTAAATTTAGATTCTAATTTATTTATAAATATACCACTATTTTTTATATATTTAATAAAATCTAAAACTTAGAAAAACACTAAAATTATAATGAAAAAATATAATTACAATAATACTAAAAATTAACAATCACTATTTTTCATTTTATTTTATATGATCACTACTTCCAAGTCCTTTAAAATATAAATCTCACATTAATTAAAATAAAAGTGGGGTAATTTTGAAATAATAAAAATATTTATATATTTAATCTCTCAAAAATAAAAATAAATAATATTTAAAAAAGTATCATCAATTAAAAAATAGGAGAGATAAAATAATCTTTCGTTATTTTTGTGATAACTTTTTCTCCTGAACTCAGACTTTGACGCCCTTTGTACCGTTGGAAAGGTCTCGACGAGAGCTACAACTTCCGTGTTTTGAGGTTTTTGAGATTCCACACCGATTTTCCGGGGTGGACATTTTAGTACCCCAGGGTACTAAAATGTCCACCCCGGAAAATCGGTGTGGAATCTCAAAAACCTCAAAACACGGAAGTTGTAGCTCTCGTCGAGACCTTTCCAACGGTACCAAGGAGTCGGAGTTCAGGGGAGAAAGTTATCGCAAAAATAAAAAATAATTCTTTTCTCTCTCTCTCTCCTATTTTTTATTTGATACTTTTTAAAATATTATTTATTTTTATTTATGAGAGATTAATTATATACATTTTTTTATTATTTCAAAATTACTACACTATTATGTTAATTAATGTGAGATTTATATTTTAAAGAACTTAGTATTAGTGATAATATAAAATACTATATATTTATTATCTCAAGTATATTTATCATATTTCGAGTTGAACTTTTCAAAATTTTAACCATGGTGAGGTTTATAAATTATGACACGTAAGCATCTTTGACTTCTATAGGTCCAACTAAACCATAATGGTTGACCAAAATACTTAAATTCTATTGGTTTGAGAAATCTTACTCATCACACACCTGTTCATGGCACGTTTTTCTCAGTGTTCCACGGGGACGCGTCTCCCAGGGTCAAGGGCTCGCCCCCTGCGCTTCCCACACCCCGGGGACTGGGAGGTTCCATGGGAAATGTTTCCCAGCGCTCCCTTTTCTGCGAAACTTGGGGAAACGCACTAGGAGGAGTTTCTTGCAGAGGGGGACTTGCAGACGCCCCCTCCCGAAAATGGGGGACGCCCAGATGCTCCCCCCTCCTGAATTTTTAATTTTTTTTATGAAAAACCAAAAAAAACCTAAAAAATAAATTAGGCTCGAGGCTGAGACTGAGAGTGACTCTAACTTAGATGGTGACACTCCCATAGATGGTGACTTCATGCAGCAGATGCATCAGCAGCACCAGTCCATGGAACTATCTCCTTGATGCTCATTTGATGATTTGTTTTTGCTACTTTTAGTTTTATAATTTTATTTACTGTCATTGATGAACTCAGATTGAGTCTTTGACTCATCACTCTTTATTTGTAGGTGTTTATCTGATATGTCTATAATTCAAATTTATGATTTATGATTTTAAATTTATCTACTATTTATGTCTATGATTCAAATTTCAAAGTTTTAACTTATAATGGAAGACATGCATGTATTAAAAAATTAAAATAGCCATTATGAATTAAATATCATGTTTACATTGCACACTAATGAATTTCAATTTAGTATGTAAATGGTGATGGGATGAGGAATTGATATGTTAGTATGTTGGGATTCATATTTTTTAATTTTTTAATAATTTTAGAGACATGGCCCCTTATATTAGGGACCCCAACGCCCCACCCCCAAAATTTGGTAGTGTCTCTACACGTCCCCAATGTGCGTTTCCCTGCTCCCGCATCCTGGAAACTTGGTGGAACACTGGTTTTTTATAAGGCCCATTTTGGACCCCAAATTTCCTCTAATGGTCTATATTTCATTTTTATCTGTAATTTGTACGTTTTTTAATATATATAATTTCCCCGAGTCTTAGTTAAATCATCAATTTGCAGGCTTAATGGGTATTGTTATGATTTCCAAAGGAGTATTTACTATGAAGTCTATTTTAATGGTTGTTGACTCTTAAGTCTCCTAATTACCTTTGTTATTCATCTTTTAATTTTGATTCATTGTCAGTGGTACCATGTATGTTTATGTTTCTAAAATGTACAAGGAAGTTTCAAAATGTGTCGATAATTATCAGGTATGTTCTTTCTCTGTTATGTTGGATGCTTGCCATTGGAAGAGTTAATTGTGTGCATGTTTCTCAATATTGGTTGTGTGTTGCTCTTAACCCTTGCTTGACAATATTTTGAGGCTATTAGAAATATCTATGTTGGGATGTCCCCATTGAAGGTTTCTCAAGTGGATCAAGCTATTAGGGAGTGGATTGGGTTTGAACTATTCAGCCCTATCTATTCTTTAATCACTAACGCCTCCATGAGATCCTCAATTGACTCCATTCACCCAAGTTGGATTTTACCAAGCACTAGTCACATCTTTTATGCCCCTTTAAATTTATTCCAACTTTTCCTTTCTGTTTGAACTTTTGAATAGATCTGGAAATTTTGTCCTTTACATACATTAAAGTTAGCTCTAAACCCTAAATCACATGGTGGATTTGGTCTTATTCATTACCTGGAAATTACTTTTGAAATTAGTCCTATTTTGCTAATTAAATCTTCTCTAATAACAGAATTAATAATCTCATCTAAGGCTGATTTTGGTTAAACATTTCAGATTAGTAAGTGATTTTAATTCCCTAGATCTACCCTAGTTTTAGCCCTAATTCTACCTCATTTTCAATTTAAGTAAGGGTTAAAACATTCTGCTGTCATAAATCTGGTTTGCTGGTTGAAAAAGACACATATTTACAGCTTTATAACCACAATCAATTAATTGATTCAAATTTGAAAATTAAGGGTATTTTACATACATTAATCAACTCACAAACCCTAATTCTGCATTACTAAAACATTTCAAAAAAATGATCTGATTTTAACCATAGAATGTCAGCTAAGTTATAGTTGGAAACCATTTATAGTTGAAGTGCAAATAGTAACTAAAGTCATCCTGGAATTGTGTTTATTTTTTAAACTTGGTTGTTTATAGGGAAGGCCCCCATGAGTTGGATCACCCAACCTGAAGTGAGGGAAGCAGTTGTTTAGGTGACAGTGGTAATTCTTCCTAGTTACACTTGAGCTTGGAACCTGGTGAAGACTTTGCACTAGGTTGGATAACATTTTGGCATTGTTGTCAAGACAGAGTTCTTTCCCTGGATTAAGAGAATCATGTGGCTCCACAAGAGGAAAAATCAAATAGGAGATACCTCACCAAGAGTTCCTCCGATAGACATTTTCCGTGATACTTTGATCCGGAAAAGGTTTACAGAAAGCAGTGTTACAAAAATCGGCGACATATCACCAACATCGGGATGTCTCCTCCTCCCCAACACAAAGTCCAATTTTTTCAAAAAATCACCCCGATTTTTGTTGGCAATGTTTGCCAATATTATCGCGATTAAATCACAAATTTTTAGAGCTATCTTTTCTAAAAAATCGTGAGTCGAACCTTGCACATCGCCCACCCACGGATTAAAACAAATTTTGCCATTTTTCTTTGTCATTTGTGATCTAGTTGTTAGTTTTTACTTGAACAGCATATAGCATATAAACAATTACTGAAAGATAAACAAGCATAGCATAAAACACAAGAGACACAATTTATCCTGGGAAACCCTCTTGGGGTAGAAAACCCAACAAAGCCTTTCTCAATATAGAAATCACAAAGTACAAAAGTTCCCCAAGACAAATCAGCTACTCCTCCACTTGTGCGCACCTCTCCTCTTCACTAATGCGAACTTGCTTGAGTGAATGAGTGAATAGAAGTGAGAGAGAGGTCCTCTATTTATATTCTTCCGTTGGGGTGACAAATTCCCCAACAGGGCCGAATTCTCTACTTGACTGGTCAATTACATAATATAATAATCTTTTAGGGGTTTTTCTAGGCCGACACATGTCCTAGGGTTTACATTGATTCTTTCAATGACTTTAACAATATTAATTACATGAGCATCATCTCCCAGAGGAGTACAATAATATAAATAGAATATCTTCCGCAGTTACATTATTTTAACACTCCCTCTTAACTAGGAAGGTATTCTGCGGGTAACAACATCTGCACAACTGACTTGTGAACTTCTATATGTCGTAGGAAGGCTTTGGATCATCATTTGTCTGGGGCATCATCTGCAGAGTAGCAACATCATCATCTGCTGAAATATGATCATGAGCAGCATCATCATTAGCAATCATCCTCTTGCTGGAACATCATCTACTGGAACAACATCTTCGTCAACTGGAACTTCTTCTGCTGGAACATCCTCATCAGCAACATCATCAGTTGGAACATCTTCTGCTGTCAGCAACCTCATCAGCTGGAACACCATCTACTGGAACATCCTCATCAGCAGCACCATCAGCTGGAACAACATCATCGTCAGCTAGAACACCATCTGCTGGAACATCCTCATCAGCAACACCATCAACTGGAACACCTGCAACAACAATCAGTAACTAAGTACTGATACTATCAGTCAGCCAGTACTGATCTTCCCTCACCCTTGGAGAGGCATCAGCTTGTGAGAGTTGGAACCATTAGTCAGCCAGTACTGATCTTCCCTCACCCTTGGAGAGGCATCCATCCCTCCGGACAGGCATCATCTCGTGAGAGCTGGAACCATCAGTCAGCCAATACTGATCTTCCCTCACCCTTGGAGAGGCATCCATCCCTCCAGACAGGCATCAGCTCATGAGAGATGGAACCATCAGTCAGCCAGTACTGATCTTCCCTCACCCTAGGAGAGGCATCCATCCCTCCGGACAGGCATCAGTTCGTGAGAACTGGAACTATCAGTCGGCCAGTACTGATCTTCCCTCACCCTTGGAGAGGCATCCATCCCTCCGGACAGGCATCAGTTCGTGAGAATTGGAACCATCAGTCAGCCAGTACTAATGTTTCCTCACCCTTGGAGAGGCATCCATCCCTACGGACAGGCATCTATCCTTTCGGATAGGATCTCTATCAATCAGCAAGTACTAATCTTCCGTCCCCCCTGGATAGGCATAATCAATCTCTCTTCCTAGAGAGGTCCCTCTGGACCACACCAAGCTTGTCTCGAAAGTACTCAAACTTCACATGAGCTAGAGGCTTAGTCAGCACATCAGCAACTTGTTCCTCTGTAGGAACATACTCGAGCTTCACAGCTCCCCTCTGCACCATATCCCGGATATAGTGGAACTTAATCTCGATGTGCTTCGATCTATCATGAAACACAGCATTTTTTGTCAACTTGATGCAACTCTGGTTGTCACAGAGTATCTCCATAGCATCAATCTCTACATCGAACAATCCTGTCAACATCTTGCGAAGCCACACTGCTTCACCACAAGCTAAACAAGCTGCTACATATTCAGCTTCCGCTGTACTGAGTGCAACACAGGGTTGCTTTCTACTGAGCCATGAGATCACACCTGATCCCAAACTAAAGCAACATCCCGAAGTACTCTTTCTGTCTTCAGCACTTCCATCCCAATCTAAGTCTGTGTACCCAGATAGTCTGAACTCACTATCTGAGGCATATCTGAGTCCATAATCCAATGTACCCTTAAGATGTTTTGGTGCAATCAGGTGAACATTCCTGGGTTCCACCATATACTGACTCAATGTGTTTACCGCAAAACATATATCTGGACGAGTATTGGTCAAATACATCAATGACCCAATAATTTGTTTATACATGGTGACATCCACTTTCTCTGAAGAAGCATCATTCAAAAGCTTCAGATTTGTCACCATCGGAGTAGTCATTTCCTTGCAATCTAGCATCCCAAATCTCTTTAGGATCTCTACTGTGTATTTTCCTTGACTTAGGAAAATCTCATATGGAAACTGCCATACCTCAAGACCTAGAAAATAGTGCATCTTGCCAAGGTCTTTCATCTCAAATTCTGTTGCAAGCCTCTTCTTACATTCAACAATAGGCTTGTCTTCTCCAGTCAGAAATAAGTCATCCACATACAGTAATAGTATCATGGGTTCATCATTCATAATCTTGTAATAAAGAATAGAATCTGCTTTACTCTTGGTAAATCCCAAGCTCATCAGGAAGCTGTCAATTCTTCCATACCATGCTCTAGGAGCTTGCTTAAACCCATACGGTGCTTTCTTCAACCTACATACATGTGACTTATTATCTTCTACTTCAAATCCTTTTGGTTGCTCGATATATACTTCCTCTTCTATGTTTCCATTTAGGAAAGCAGTCTTCACATCCATCTGATGTAGCTTCCATTTCATCTTGGCTGCCAAGGCAAGAATGGTTCTAATCGAAGTATATCTAGCTACCAGGGCAAAAGTCTCCTCATAATCAATTCTTTCCTTTTGCGAGAATCCCCGGGCTAAAAATCTTGCCTTGTATTTTTCAATGCCTCCGTCTGCTGAATTTTTTGTTTTGAAGATCCATTTTGATGAAACAACCGATTTGTCCTTCGGTCTTGGTACCACATCCCAAACATCATTCTTGATGATGAACTAATATTCTTCATTCATGACATCGAGCCATTCCTTCTTCTTTACAGCTTCTTCAAAACAAGCTGGTTCTTCTTCAACAAGATTGCACATCAAGGCTACATAGTTGGAGTATGGCCTTGGTCTCTTGATCTCTCTACTGGATCCTTCTGGAGCACCATACTTTCCTGCATCTTGAATTAATTCACGTGCCCAGGTTGGTCTTCTCTTTCGAGAGATCTCCACATGAGGTATCTCCTCAGGTCTCTGTGGTTCTGCCATGTCATGATCCTCTGGAGTAGGATCTCCTTCAACATTTGGAATTGGTTCTTTGGTTGATTCTGCAACTCTGGGAGCCTCCTGCTTCTCTTCATCCTCATTAGACTTGTTGAAATCTTAATCTTCATCAAAAGTGACATCCCGACTAATCTCAATTTGACGGAATCCTGGGATGTATATGCGGTAAGCCTTAGATTGCTCACTATAACCCACAAATATTCCCTTCTTCCCTAAAGGCTCTAGTTTCGATCTCTTCTCCTTTGGAATGTGGATGAACACCGAACATCCAAATATCTTCAGATGACTGACTTCAGGCTTCTTTCCGGTGAACATCTCTTCAGGGGTCTTGTTGCCAAAAGCACTATGGGAGACTTTGTTCTGTAAATAGATTGCGGTTCTGGCAGCTTCTGCCCATAGATGCATGGGTAAGTCTTGATTGTGGATCATAGCCTTTACTGCTTCTATGATCATTCTATTCTTCCTTTCGGCTACACCAATCTGTTGTGGATTATAAGGGACAGTGAGCTCCCTCTTAATCCCTGCTTGCTTACAGAAATCTTTGAAATCCCCTGAGGTATATTCCCCTCCATTGTTTGAGCTCAGGATCTTAATCTTCTTTTCAGAGAGATTCTCTACGAGCGCTTTGAACTCTTTAAACTTTTCAAAGACTTCATTCTTATTCTTCAGAAAGTAAATCTAGGTTTTGCGAGAATAATCATCAATAAAAGATGCATAATATTCATACCCTCTTAGAGAGGTGGTGGACATTGGTCCACAAATGTCTGAATGAATGATATCCAGAATATCTTTCGCTTTGTTGTCGCTACTTGGAAATGGGTTCTTCGTACTCTTCCCTTGAGCACACCCTTTGCATACTCCTTCATGATCCACCTGGATCTCTAGTAATCCAGTCACCACCTTACTTACAATTGGTAAGGCCTTATAGTGTACATGAGCTAGTCTCCTATGCCATAGCTCACAGGGGCTCATGGTACTAGCCATCATTGCTGCATCTGCATGACCCTTCAGTTTGTAAAGTCCTCCTTCTTCTACTCCAATGACTACTGCATCATCAATAGTATTCCCTTTAGGCCACATGAGAACTTCACCATCTACAAATGCAACTCGAAGACCTTTCTTATCTAATGCTGAAATAGATAGAAGGTTCTTCTTCAACCCAGGTACATAAAGTACATCTTTCATGTTCATGGACTTCCCAGAGTCCAACTTGTAAGAGGCTTCTCCCATACCTTTGATGGGATATCCAGAATATCTTTTGCCTTGTTGTCACTACTTGGAAATAGGTTCTTCGTACTCTTCCCTTGAGCACACCCTTTGCATACTCCTTCATGATCCATCTGGATCTCTAGTAATACAGTCACCACCTTACTTACAATTGGTAAGGCCTTATAGTGTACATGAGCTAGTCTCCTATGCCATAGCTCACAGGGGCTCATGGTACTAGCCATCATTGCTGCATCTGCATGACCCTTCAGTTTGTAAAGTCCTCCTTCTTCTACTCCAATGACTACTGCATCATCAATAGTATTCCCTTTAGGCCACATGAGAACTTCACCATCTACAAATGCAACTCGAAGACCTTTCTTATCTAATGCTGAAATAGATAGAAGGTTCTTCTTCAACCCAGGTACATAAAGTACATCTTTCATGTTCATGGACTTCCCAGAGTCCAACTTGTAAGAGGTTTCTCCCATACCTTTGATGGGATATTGGTAGTCATCTCCGAGTTTTACCTTGTGTGGAGAATCCTTCTGGATGAGATGAGACAAGGATTCTTTGTATCCTGTCATGCGCTTTGAAGCTCCACTATCCACTAGCCAAGTATCACTTCCATGAGATACTGAACCAGTGAGTGCTGAGATAAGAACATATTCTTCACTGGAGTCTTCATTATTTTTGGTCTTGTCATCATCATCACTATCTTCTGTTGCATGAGCATGAAACCTCTTCTTCTGCTTCTTGTGTTGTCCATGTTTGTTTGGACAATTCCTTGCAATGTGTCTAGTCTTGTGGCATGAGTAACATTCAATTGAAGAGAAATCCTTTCTGGTCCTTCTCTTCTTCTGGGGTCTTCTTGGAGAGTCCTCTCGGGGACGAGGGTTGATCTTCCTCTTCTTCCCACCTTTAGCATGAGTAGCTAAGGCTTGATCTTCATCGTCATCTAACTTCTCCTCTCTTACGACTATTCTTTCTTCTTCTTGGATGCATTCTTCCCATAGCTTTTTGAATTTGATTAGTTTCTTTTTGGCACAAATTCCACGAACAAATGGTTCCCAATCTTGGGGGAGACCATTCAGAGTAGTCATCACAACTTCTGCATCCTCTATCATATCCCCAGTGGCTTCTAGTTGTTCTTTGATCTGGGATACTCTGGAGAAGTATGAGTGCATGGACTCAGACTTCATGTTCTTCAGACCCTTGAGTTGATTTCTCAAGGTCATCTTTCTGTTGATGTTCTTTCCTTCAAACAAGCTGGTCAAGGCATCAAACATCTCTTTTGGTGTCTTCTTGGAAGACACATGGGGGATCAAGTGATCCTTGATGGAGTCAGCAATGATTATCTTTGCTTTGATCAGGTTCTTCTTATGCCTTGCCTTTTCTTCATCTCCCTCTGGTTATGTAAGCCCTTCCTTCACATAGTCTTCTAGTTCATGCTCCTCAAGGATGAGCATGACTCTATACTTCCAGGATCTGAAGTTCTCAGCTCCCTCAAGCTTTTCATCAAGCTTGGTATTGCTTGTCATTTTGCTATAATGAGAACTGTTATCACATATATAGTAGTCGGGCTACCATACATTATTTTTCTAATTCCAATACACTATCCAACCAGTTCCCTTACATTGAGATGCTGAGATGAGCATTTATATTGGATCACTATCAGATTTTGGACAACAGTACATATATTCCCCATGCCATGACTGAGTCTCAGGACACTCAGAGAGATGACCGATGTAGCCATTATACCATTTGTACAGAGCAGTCAGTAGTGCCCAGAGTTACAGCAACAGTTTCAGAGGACAAATGATGGTTCGGATGATGAGCATTCAAGTATATGACTTAGCAGGTATATCATTGTGTTATGGTTATATTGCTTTTATACTTATTCTTATAGCATGTCTTAGCACTTAGTGTCATGATCTGACGATCATATAGATATGTGGACCTGGTTGATCTTATTATATATATTATATTGTCTCTACTCAGACTTAGAAGTTCACTAGTCATACTCATTGGTTTTACCCTCCTTAGGGAGAATAGAGGTGATCATTCCACCATATCTTGGCTTGCTAGTGTTGGCTCCATTATTCATTGTCTTCATCCATCCATTACCTACCTTTTAGTTTATCACCCTGACTTACTACTTGACTAGTGGCATGGAGGACTTTTCCCCACTGTAGCCTCTGTATTGGATGAGCTTCCCTGTTTATTGTGTCTCGACTCTGAGTTGGTGACAAAACTTACCTATGGTGAGTTGGAGTTCCTTGTGAATTCCCCCTAGTCACTAAAGTTGTGTTGGCTAAACCTGAAACTTTCAGTGCTGCCATGAATACAAAGTCTGGAAAATATGAAATGCTATATCTTGTATGAAAAGCCCATTCATGCAATGTGTTTCTAAACACACATGAATGAAAGGCATGCCAAATGAAAATGGCCATGAAAATAAAATGTTATATTGTTTGGAAATGTAAATACCTTGGTAAACAAGCTGTCTGTGACACACCTAGAAGTGCTCAGGTAAACAAGTGCCTTAAAAACACACCTACAGCAAAAAGCCTAAATAAATGTAAATCTATGCAATGTGTTTATAAACACACATAGATCAAGGCTATGGAAACTTCAGGCCCAAAAAGCAATGGAACTTAAATGCTATATCAAAACAATTGCTGGCCTTATTTGTATTATGGATTGTGCGCATCTGTTAAAGGTGAATAAACCATCTTTGAACAACCCATCCATTTCTGAGACATCGCCATTCCTTGTGTTGTTGCTCATTCAGTATATACTATGGTGTGTATTCCCTTTCCCTTTGCCAAAGTGTCACAAAGTTAAGTCAGTCAAGTCATCCCTTAGCCTAGCCAGTTATTTTAGCCTTCACCCTTCACTATCAAATTGATCACAGTTATGAAGTGAGTATGATCTTGAAAGTCTAGTCTGAGTAATAATAATAATTAATGACATTATATATTTGGATTTAGATCGCCAGTAATGATTACTTTGTGTTATAATTGTTATTTGAATAAGTTGTAGAGCATACATTAACCTTTGACACTTTGCAGCAGCTTCTGATGATGGTTTGAGTTATATTTGGTCATGTTGACTTGGTCAAACCTAGTTTGACCAAGGTCAACCATAGGACATGAGATGGTTAGACCTTGTGATGATATGGATAGATGATATATGGTCTATGTACATGTACATGATGATTCTATGCAACAGCTACAGGGTTATGATGATGATTCATGGTTTACAGCAGTATTTGATCATTTACAGATTATTATTATTTGATCTGTTCCGGTATATTGGATATATATTTTGATCATGTAGAGATTCATATGGTGTATGAGTACACATCTTATATGGATTTGGACCTTTTGAGTCCAATGAGACAGTTTGTTTTCAGTTCCGGGCACTTACAGTGATGATTGAGCCTCAGTAGGCTAACCTAGTGCAGTTTTGGTCTGTCGGAGACCCTGTCAGAGCAGAGAGGATTTTTAGCTGGTTGACCTAGGGTGCTGTGCTTGGAGGGGGTGGTCCAGCCACTTGTTTTTACCATATTACCCCCCTCCCGGACACACTGGTGCCCTCACCTTGACAACGCAGGCACTCCAAGAGGCAGTTTGGGGCGGTTTCACGCTTCCCAAGGCATTTCAAGATTGGTAGAAATGGCTATTGAGGAATTCGATTTGGGCTACTGAGGCAAGGTCTTGGCACGGGATGATCAGTGATGATGGATTGATGTCTTCCACACCTCCTCCAGAAGTTTCAGCCTCATCGGGACCCGCATCCATCACTTATGGCATTTTCTAATGATTTCTGAGGTCTTTTGAGGCCTATGATTTGACTAGAGGCACGATTTGGTATATTGATGACTTTTTATTATTATTGTGCTATGGGGATTGACCAAGGGTGGCTAAAATTACCCCTTGGACCCACCATAAACTTCTTATTATATTTTGTCATCATGATTTGGTGGGATTCCCCTCTTCTAGGGCGATTTTGTCCACTTATGTTATATTTTATGAGTAATCCATGTATTTTATTGTTGAGCTCATCTCAACCATTGATTAGACATTTGTATCTTTTAATCTTAGCCACTTATTCAAAAAGTGGTTAGGATTTTGATGCCTCTCCTTCCTATTTAAAGGAGAGAGCTTCTCATTGTAAAGGGACTTGTGGCTCTGGATTATTGGAATAGAAAATTATTATTGCATCTATCTCCAGTGTTGTGGTGAATGTTTTTGGTGTTCGTTCGTTGGTTCTTCCTTTGCACTGAGTTATTGGAGATCTTGTTTGCCATATCTTTTGTACCACGTTTTTTGCATCTACAGGTGGAGGCCGATTTGCTTTGAGGAGGAAGTATTGGTAGGGGAAGACTCTCCCTACTTCTTCTTTGGATCTCTTCGTTGGTAACAGGGAGTATTACTGTCCCAGGACCTTCTATTCTATGTTATCATTGCATTTTACTTGTATTTCCTCCATACTTGACCTCTCTGATTGAAATCGATTTTCCTTGGATTGACAGGCAGAGGAGGGCGCACTTGTGGGCTAGGGCATCAATTTGGCAAGCAAAATCAACAATCTCTCATTTGATCTCTGCGGGAATCTTCCTCAACATCAAAGCATCTCTCTTCATCACTTAGGTATGATCTCAAGGCAATTTCTATCTCCATGATCTATCCACTTGTCTAAAATATTTCAAACCCTAATTAATCAAAACCCCCATTTTACATTTTTTCAGATCTGCTGAGATATAGTAGCCTCTTGGGTAAGAAATTTAAAACCCACCTCTATAGTGTCCACGGCATTCCGAATCTATAGTTTGGTGAGGATTGGCTTCCATTTGACCCTCTTCCTAAGGCACTTAGCCTCTCCAAGCAAGGGCGCACTTCCTGGTTTGGGTGAGTTGACCTAGATCTAGTACGTGGGTAGTTGAGATTCCACTTGATTCATGATCTACACATCCAATAACCTACCCCCAGATTGTCACTTTTCTGATTTCTACCTTGTGGGCCCTATTCCACATTTTAAGGGATTTATTCCCCATTTTGGACCACTTGGTATCTTTAAACTCAGATCTAATAAGATCTAGCCATCGGATTGCCATGAAATTGTAGATCCATACCCTCACCTAATCAACCTACTTGAATCTAAATTTTGGATGCCATTGGACTTGTCTGGATTCATTTATCCCACTTTTTAGCCTCCTTGGGTAAAGTCGCACCACCTTGGAGAAGTGAGTTGGCCCACTTCCAGGACATGGGTACATGAGATTTTTGTGGATTTGGAATGAGCATAATTCAAAACCTAGGTCTAGTATGTCACTTTGTCAAATCTTGCCTTGGGGATAGCATTCCTTGTTTTAAGGGATTGTGGTCCACTTAGGTGAAACCTAGATCTAGACCTATTCATCCATCAAGACTTTAATTGCCCACTTGTCTCATACAATAGGAGTTATAAATCACAAGTTAACTACACTTTGACTCCATTATCCCAATTCCCAAGGCACTGGTCTCTCTCCAAGGCAATTCGACTTTCCTAGATTGTTGGATTAACTTGTGGTTTGGCCCTTGTATGGTGAACTAAACCCTTGGATGTCATCATGTATCATGATCAAGCTTGTCACTTGTACTAGTTAGCCCCAATTCAACCCCTAAACTACCCTGCATTGGACACGGTTCCCAAGGCAGTGGATTTTCTCACACTGACTAGTACTTTAATCCTGGATCCTAAGTAACATGACACTTCTAAACAGGGCCCTTGTCACGTATTCCACGTGTCGGACATGACACGTGCCCTAATATGTGTCCGACACCAAATTTTACGTGTCCAGAAATCGCGACACCATCCGACATGTGTCAAACACGTTCCATGATCGTGTCCCAATTTTTGGACACGTGTCCTGTCAAAACAGTTCACTTTAGCGGATAAAAAAATGGGCTTTCCCCTTTTCCGGCCCATTCTTTGTTTCCAATTTGAGATAGGTTTCGTGCACGTGGAGAACAGAGGTCGTGACTCGTGACTGTTGCTGAGAGATCATGACTTGTGACTGTTTGCTGAGAGGTTGCCGATGGAGAAGTGAGGTCGTGAGGGTGCCGTCGGTGTGGGAGTTGCCATTGTCGATTTGTTGAAGCCACACAACAGCTACAAGAGTTGTTGCAGCAACAAATAGCTAAGGGCATAGGCACATTAGGACATTCAACAGAGTATAGAGAAGTCCAGGGCAGAGACACGCGAATAGAGCACACGCAGCAGCTACGCCCGCGGCCATGTGTAACAACAACGAAAAGAGAACAAACAAATATCTTCCCAATGGCTATTTAGTATTTTCATTTTGCATCTAGTAGTGTTGTAGATACTAGATTGTAGTAGTATCTACTTTATTTTGTATTTTCCAGTGGCATTCTCTCAATATCTATGTAATACATATTGATTTTGATGGTTTAATGAGAAATATGAAATATGAAATATGAAATATGCAATTTATGGTTCAAACTCAAACTTCATGATTCAAAGTTCATTGATAATTTTATTATTGATTCATCATTGCCAAATTTCAATTGAATGATATTATGATTCAGATTGATATATAGACTTCTAGATTTTTTAATATATATATATATATATAAAACGTGTCCCCCGTGTCCTGTTTCCAGGGTCATCATGTCTCGTGTCGAATACTCGTATTTTCGTGTCCATCGTGTCCCGTGTCCTCGTGTCATGTGACTTAGCCTGGATCCTATTTCAAATATCATAAGTCACTCTCACATCAACAATGAACCAAAGCTATACTCATTGAACCCCTCACTTATCTTGTGGCTTCATCCTAAAGTCTAAGATAAACCATACACCTTACTTCATTTAGAATTAACTTGATTTGGTGTCTTGGTTTTGGTCTCTCCTGTTGGGAGTAGATCGGGTCTCCCCCTTTGTTGTCTGGGCTAGATAACATAAAGCGAAGGTTGCCTCGACTGGCGTGACAACCATCTATTGGAGGTCGAGGTGATTGTGGTTGCACCTTTTGAGTTTCCCTTCCCTATTGCCATCCATGAGTGTATACATCCATAGGGGTAACTACAATTTAGGTGATAACAAGAACCTCAAATGGAAATAGAAAAGTTTGTAAATCTTACCTTGATGATTTGCTGGATCTAGGGTTTGACAGAGAAACCCTAAAAATTCAAACTTGAAATTTCAAACTTCTGACGGGCCAGGGAGATGCACTTGACTGAGGCGAGCAAGCTGGTGTGCTCAGATTTTGGAAATTCCAAAAATTTACCCCTCAAAAGTGACCTGCGAAATTCGGATCTGCAATTTCTGGTTTTTCTGGTTTTCTGGTCCAAATCCCAAACTAGGGTTTGCTTGATCCCGGGGTTCTGCCCAACCAAAAAGTTTGATCTTGGGCTCAAAATTTTGATTTTTCTGAGGGGATCAATCCTATGCTGAGAAAACTCAAAAATTCTCCTTCTGTTAAAAGCCCTAATTTTCCGTGGCTGCACAATGTAATCTTTCAGGCCAGCTCTGATACCATGTTAGTTTTTACTTGAACAACATATAGCATATAAACAATTACTGAAAGATAAACAAGCATAGCATAAAACACAAGAGACACAATTTATCCTGGGAAACCCTCTTGGGGTAGAAAACCCAGCAAAGCCTTCCTCAATATAGAAATCACAAAGTACAAAAGTTCCCCAAGACAAATCAGCTACTCCTCCACTTGTGCGCACCTCTCCTCTTCACTAATGTAAACTTGCTTGAGTGAATGAGTGAATAGAAGTGAGAGAGAGGTCCTCTATTTATATTCTTCCGTTGGGGTGACAAATTCCCCAACAGGGCCGGCTTCTCTACTTGACTGGTCAATTACATAATATAATAATCTTTTAGGGGTTTTTCTAGGCCGACACATGTCCTAGGGTTTACATTGATTCTTTCAATAACCTTTACAATATTAATTACATGACCATCATCTCTTGGAGGAGGAGTACAATAATATAAATAGAATATCTTCCGCAGTTACATTATTTTAACACTAGCTTGTGAAGGAGGAGAGCCAAGGAGGAGACCATCATTTTGCATTGGACCAAGGAGGAGACCATCATTTTGCATTGGGCCAAGGAGGAGAAAACATCTCATTTCATTTGCCATCGATGATTGATTATGTGGAGTGGGATTGAAATTTGGAATCCAATCACAGTCAAACACATTTCAAAGTATGTTAATGAATATAGCTATCATTTCTACTTGTTCCAAGGAAATTTTGGTAATTTTGCAAAGTCAATGAGTTTTCCCCCTTTAAAAACAAAATTTAATGGTCCATTTACCCTGGAATCAGTTCAATATTAAATCTAATTCAACAAACTGCTGCAAATTAAATGCTTTCACATGAACCATCTGAACTCAAAGCACACTAAGAAGTTCTACCAAAATGTTGAGAACATTATTAACATAACAACCATGCACAGAAAAATTTTAGACTCAGATATTTTAGCCAAAATGGCCCAGGCAAAACCCCAACTGGGGAAAACCTGTGAGAGAGAGAGTGAGTATTTTTTATTTTTTTAAATGGAAATGTACAGCAACTAAATGACTGAGAGAACACTTATCTCAACCCACTGAAGACAATCACCAATTCTGGAAATTCTATGACAGAATTTCTGCTCATACTCAGCATCTAAGTCACCTGGTTCGAATTCATGTTCGAATTCGGCAAAATAAAATTCGGCAAAAAATCACCTTCTAAAAAATAGTTGATAAAACTCGTCATTAAATTCGAGTATATATATATATATGATTTTAATTATTAACATATATAAATTTATGGTTAAAATATCTAATTATAATATCTTTCCTAAATAAGTTTATATTATTATTATTAATTATATATGATAAATAAGTTTATATTAATTATTTAATATAGAAAGCATATAGAGCAATATTATATTTATACCATATAATATTTATAATATAGATTTGTTTAATGAGCTAAAATATTTGTTGGACGTTTAGTAAGATCTCGATCGACCAAACCTTCTAGCTGTATGTTGTAGTAAAACCCTACGCAAATGCACCTTGCAACTGCTACTGTAGGCTGTAGCAGATCCGTGAAGTTTGAAATTTAAAGATTTGAACTTGAAGTCGGGACTTAGCCCGCAGGAGACTGGTCACAACTCACATTCACTGCCACTGGAGTCTGGATTCTGCCGTCAAGTTTCAACAATAGCAGCTGCTAGGCTCGGCCCTATGTGGACTGCGACTCGTGGATTGACGGCCTCCAGTCCACACTTCACTTACGATGACTGAGAATCAACAGCTCCACTCGTGGAATGAGCTAGGGTTCACTTGCAGGTCGCAAAAAGAGGGGGGGGGAACGAACTTAGACGATCTTATGCCGTGTTTACAAAAACCAACCCAAAAATTTGAAATCATGATTAAATTCGGCGATTTTAATCGAATAAATTCGACTATCTCAGAAAATCGCCAAACCAAGTGACTTAGCTTAGCATTCCACCAGCATTGGAAACCGTGCCCAATACAGGTTGTACGGTCAATCAAAATGTACAGTCCACTTCTGGATTTTTGTGCATAAAGAAGTTGTCCTCCTCAATCTGCATGCTCTCTGTAACAGTAGCACTCTACATGGAAAATCGTGCCCACTCTGAACACATGCTCTCCTTTTGCCTGGAAACTCATGCCTCTAACAAAGCTAAACCAGAATTAAATGCAGTAGAAAATGACCTCGAAATTTGTGCCAAACAATTCCAAACTCATGCTCAGCATCTTCCTCTAAATTTGTGCTCATTAAATGTAGTTTTGCAGTCTGGTCTGATTGTTGTACCTGTGCCTTGGGATGTGTGCCAATGGTCTTCTCTTCTCCTCTCAAGCTCGACTTGCTCCAACCAAAAACTCTCTCTTTGAATGAACTCGACTTCTCCAACTCTCTTGGGGATATGTGCAAATGAAAGAGGGAAGGCTTATTTAATTCAAAAAATTTAAAAATCTTGTCTCTTGGTTTTCCTCTCAAGGGTAACTGAAGAGTCATCTAATCCAAGGGCCCACAATAGATTAGATCAATGGATGAGAATAAATGCTCATTATTCTCTCCATAAATTAAATTCATTCACCTACCACTTAAATAAACCAAAAGTCACTTTATAACAATAAAGTGAATTAATTGCTCATCTCAAACAATTAATACAAGGGTCATGTCCCCTTTTCCCTCATTAATTACTTAGGCATAAAATAACTAGGAGAACACTTCCTAGGTACAATTTCAACACTCCCCCTTACCAAGGAAGATGTTCTCACTGAAAACCAACTCATCTCTAAAGAAGATAGCCTGCTTCCCCACCAAGGCTGGTAAACTGCCCATGTGCTTCTCACACAATATCAAAGTCTACTCATGTGCTTCTCGCACAATATCAGAGATGCCCACCCTTTCTAAATTCTGCTCTAGAAAGGTCAAATCAAGTGTCCCTTCATGGTAGACATCATCACATGAAGGACATCATTTTGAGCTGCAAAGCTCAGTGCTTCTGCTTCACGCGGGAAGACCTTCTGGCATATCCTCTGCCAGAACCACTCTCCAATCTCTCACTGTCAGCAGTAGAATCTCCCCGTCTCTGGAAGTTGTCCTGCATCTTGCACTGATGCCTCATGTCGGGACATCTCATCTCGCTCATCCATCAGTGACAAGTCATACCAGCTGACCCTCTTGCCAGCACTGGAGGAGGTAGCCTCTCACTGACTCCTCTTAATAGAAGACGAACTACTTGGTACCACAATAATATCTGTAGCATCTCGCTCTCTCCTCTGAACTGCGGACTGACTACTCAGCGCCACATCAATCCTCGAAGCATCTCGTTCACCATTTGTTTGAGACTCAGGATCTGATATCCATCCAGATCCTTCTGTTGTAGGCTGACCATGCACTACATAATCTCCATCTCTCCAATGACCTATCAACACAGGGTCAACTTGATCCACTCCCAATACATAGATGAAGATGTGTTCACTCTTGAACAATACTGCATATCCTGCTCCCTCCAAGGCTGGAATTGAAAGCCTGTTGTCCTACAACCCTGGAATATAGAGTACTCCTGAAATATCCAAAATCTCTCCAAACTCAAGCTGGAACCGTACCCGTCCCAAACCTGTGACTGCATGCACTATCCCATCTCTATCCTGTATGAGCTGCTCTGGAATAGTCTCAAAAGTGAGGAAGACATCTCGCCTCCCAGTCATGTGACTGCAGTAGGAACTATTTACAATCCACTTCCCAGTATCACTTGGTTTGCTACTACCGCAACTCGAAACAACAGTGGCAAGAGAGAACTCTTTCTCGAACTGTGTAGCATACCACTCAATCTCTGCTGTAGCTGCAACCTGCTCCTCTTTCTCCTGCTTGCCCTTCTTCTTCTTAGGACATTGGCCAGCATAATGGCCAAAATCATTGCATGCATAGCACCTGACTCTGCTCAGGTCCCTCTTCTGCTCACCCCTCTGTTGCTTAGCCCCTCCCGTGCCCTTCTTGGAATTCTTGCCTTTAACTGATAAGCAAAAGTTCTACTCATCCTCCTTACTATTGGAAGAGCTCCCTTGCACAAATCATCTCCGAGTCTCCTCCTGCACAAAGTCATCCCAGAAATTATCCCAGGAAGGCATGTTCTCTCGTGCAACAACCGCCTCCACGAAGACAGTCCACTGCTTGGATGCCCCATTCAGTGTTGTCCTCACTAGATCACTGCCATGCACAACCTCCCCAACAGCTGCTAGATCATCTCTCACCTGGGTTATTCGAGTAAGGTAAATAGTCACATTCTCAGAGTCTGCCATCTGTATGCCTTTCAGCTTCTCTCTCAGAACCATCTTCCAGTTCTCATTAGAGCTCTGATACAAATTGGTTAGAGCCTCCCACATTAAATATGCACGGGACTTAGAATTCAAATGAGGGATTACATGGTCCTTTACCGCATCAAGGATGATCCTCTTAGCCTTGATGTCCTTCTTGTTAAAGGCTTGTAATGCTGCTACATTTGTGGCTGAGGGAATTTGAATTGGTTGAGCTTGTGTGTGATTCACCACCTCATCCCACAGCTCATTCTCTTGCAATATGAGCACTATCCTTGCCTTCCAAGGAACAACGTTCCCAGCCCCATCCAATCTGTCTTCCAACCTCAAATTGGTGGCCATCTCACTGAGAATAACAATCCAACAAATCTGCTAGGTGAACAAAAAACTGAATCTCCCTCAAGTCTGAAAATATTTTACTGTCAATCTACCCTCAATAGGGCTCTGATACCATGTAGAAACTACACTTCTCATACTGACCTTAAGCTATGCACAGATATCAGTTCAATATTAAATCTAGTTCAACAAACTGCTGCAAATTAAATGCTTTCACATGAACCATCTGAACTCAAAGCACACTGAGAAGTTCTACCAAAATATTGAGAACATAATTAACATAACAGCCATGCACAAAAACAATTCAGATTCGGATATTTTAGCCAAAATGGCCCAGGCAAAACCCCACATAGGGAAAACCTGTGAGAGAGAGAGTGAGTATTTTTATTTCTTTAAAATGGAAATGTACTAAATGACTGAAAGAACACTTATCTCAACCCACTGAAGACAATCACCAATTATGGCCACCAACATTGGAAATTGTGCCCAACACAGGCTGCATGGTCAATCAAAATGCACACAATCCACTTCTCGATTTCTTTGCATAAAGAAGTTGTCATCCTCCTCGATCTGCATGCTCTCTGTAACAGCAGCGCTCTACATGGAAAATCGTGCCCACTCTGAAAGGAAACACATGCTCTCCTTTTCCCTAGAAACTCATGCCTCTAACAGAGCTAAACCAGAATTAAATGCAGTGGAAAATGACCTCAAAATTTGTGCCAAACAATTCCAAACTCATGCCCAGCATCTTCCCCGAAATTCATGTTCATTAAATGCAGTTGTACAATCTGGTCTGACTGTTGTACATGCACCTTGGGATGCGTGCCAATGGTCTTCTCCTCTCCTCTCTAAATATTTTTGATAAAAATCACAGAACTTCTTATTGGACTTTTATCAAACACTTTAATTGTAAATCTAATTTATAAATTTTCTGAACTATGAATTCATATAATGAAATTTCTTATAATTTAAGCATAAATACCATACAACCAAACTCTTGAATTGAAGATGAATGCAACACCAAAATTTAGGGCCAAGGCCAGGGTAAAACCTAGAGAAAGAATTTTATTTATGAGAGAAAAACTCAGAAATTCAACAACACAGAATTTCTTCTACAACATCAAAAACAAATCTTAGAAACCCCACTCATCTGCAAATCTGGATTGGAAACTGTGTCAAATGATGCTTACAGTCAGCTCACACGTGCGAAATGTACACAGCAACTTTTCGGGATTTGTGCCAGGTATGGATTTTGCTCGACATTAAATGCAGAAAACAGACTAGAAATTCGTGCCAAATTTAACCTCAATTGTCTCGAAAACTGTGTCAGCAAATTGCCTCGAATTATGTGCTTGTATAGTCTACAGAAATGGTTGTACGGTCTTGTGAATATTTCATAACTTTCTTGAGAATCGTGCCCTCAACTTGTCTTGATGATCAGCTCTCATAAAATAGAAATCTTCTTCAAGATTTAATTTCTTTCTCTCACTTGTCTTCTTCTCTCTTGATGTGACTTCAATGAATGTTTTCTCTCTTCCCTAGATGTCTTTTAATATCTTTCCTCTTCCCAAAACCCTAACTAATCTCAACTAACTCATCAATGGCTGAGATCAATCATATCTAAAGGTTCACATTAAATGCTCATTTATTAATACACTTTATTATTAAATGCTCACAAAACTTTTTGGGACCCACAACTTAACTTTTATTTCATTTAAAAAATATAAAGTCACTTTTATCATACAAAGTCACTTTTATATTATAAAACATCTAGGGAAAGTCAAAAATGGTTCCCACCATGTAAACATTACAAAATCATGGTGGGACCTACTGAATTACATTTCTAACACTCTCAAGCTCGACTTGTTCCAACCAAAAACTCTGTCTTTGGATGAACTCGACTTCTCCAACTCTCTTTGGGATATGTGCAAATGAAAGAGGAAATTCAAAAAATCTTGTCTCTTGGTTTGCCTCTCGAGGGTAACTGAAGAGTCATTTAGAATAAATGCTCATTATTCTCTCCATAAATTAAATTCATTCACCTACCACTTAAATAAACCAAAAGTCACTGTATAACAATAAAGTGAATTAATTGTTCATCTCAAGCAATTAATACAAGGGTCGTGTCCCATTTTCCCTCATTAATTACTTAGGCATAAAATGACTAGGAGAACACTTCCTAGGTACAATTTCAACAGGCTTAACCATATTAAAAATCTAATTTAAACTACGAATGAGTCCAGATTTAATGAAATGGGGGTTATAAGGTCAATGGTCAAGATAAAGAAGAAACACAAAGCGAACAAACTTGTGGGCCGATGTCTTCTATGGAGTGATATTCCATTCATTTTTGCCAAGAACCCATTCTATGTTCCTATGTTTGAGGTTGTTGTTATTGTTGGCCTAGGGTATAAGCCCCCCACTTATGAGGCATTGAGAGGGCCCATCCTTGATAATGAAAAAGTCAATTGCACTCGCAGGTTGCAAGAGCTTCAGGATTCATGGTAGGTCACAGGATACACTGTGATGTCAGATGGTTGGACTAATGGGAAGGGCAGGACCTTTTTAATCTCTTGGTTCATTGTCCTAGGGGGCAATGTTTATAAAATCCATGGATGCATTCACACAAGTCAAAGATGCGGCATTATTATGTCAATTGTTGGATGGGTTCTTCCAAGAGATACGTCTGCAGCATGTTGTCCAAGTCATAACAGACAATGATGTGAAATATGTGATCGATGGCAAGAAGCTTATGGACAAGTATCCTACAATGTTTTGGACTCTTTGTGCAACTCATTGTATTGACTTGATTTTAGAGGATTTGGGGGAAATTGATTTTATCAGGGATGCCATTGATTCAGCATGAAGCATCACCAAATTTATATACAACTATGCATTTGTGCTTAGCTTGATGAGACAATTCACTGGTGACAAGGAGTTGGTGTGTCCTTCCATCACACACTTTGCCACTAGTTTCATCTCTCTTTAGTCTCTGGACTTGCAAACTATGTTCTTTTTAGCTGAGTGGTGTGCTTTATCAATTAGCATTAAACCGGAGGGACAAGCCATATACAGGCTAGTGTCATACCATGAGATTTTTTGGGATGGGGTGAAGAAGGTGTGTACCATCAGGGAACCTTTGGTAAAGGTTCTTCGCTTGGTTGATGGAGACAAGCCCACAATGAGCTACATGTATGAGGCAGTGGATAGGGCCAAAGAGGCTATATGTGCCTATAATGAGAAAAAAGAGGATGAGGGGTGTTATGATGGTACCAGCACCAGCATACCTGCAGAAGTGCCCCAAGGAGAGGGTGTCTTTTTTCTGACCAGGAGGGGTGTTTAGCCAGCTTATTCTGAGGTAGGGGTATGGCCAGACCCTCTGGTATCTCCTTTGGAAGTACTATGGCTTAGTGGCATCACTAATTGCCTCATGAAAGGGTTTGAAACCCTGAGGTTGGTCTCCGGGGCTTGCAAGGGTGGGTCACTGGGTCACATGACCCCGACCTTGTTTTATCACTCCAGCGGCAGGTTCTTCAGCACCAAGGCGCATATTTATCCTTTAGAGCACCTCCAACACCCTCCTGGCCCTCCAGTTCACCAACGCCCTCTCTCTAGGCCCTCCTCCAGAGGATGACATCATCCTCCCTAGCAAACTATGATGCTTGATAAGGGGGGGGCGTTGAGAGATTTTCATCATTGTTGGGGTTAGTTGGGGCATGACAACCCCCCCTACACAATCTGGCCTTCAATTCAGTACGATGTGGCCTCTTTCAGCCATTTTGCTCATGTTTGTATCAAATCTGGGGAAAACACCCCAATTTACCCACTTTTATCATTATTTTATATTATATTTGTTTTAATTTTAAGTTGACATTTATAATTCAAATTGACATTTTAAAAAGGCATGTCGGCGTGGATTTTAATTATTTTTGTAAAAGTGAGTGTGAAGTATAAATAACTTTTCCTCACTTCATTTTTACACATCAACTTTTGGGATTAAATCATTATGTCTATTATTTGTGTAAATATTTGATCCAAAGATCACTATTCCCTCTGGATCGCCCTGAGATCTCAAGTGGTATGAGTCTCAATATCAGTATATACTCATAAACAATATAGACTCAAACAACTAGATCTACATTTACCAACTGAAATATAAATGCAATCTACCACATAAACAACAGATGTACCCTGGAACCCTTTTGGGGAAAACCAGCTAACTATGGGGCTATCTTCTCTCTCAATCCCAGAGCATATAGATGTATAAATGACAATACAATACAGGATTACCTCAACAGGTAACTCAATCCCTCTGAAACATGACAAACTCTAAATTTGCATGCATCCAGCTGATGTATGCACTGAAGAGGTAAGCCCTAACTGCCAAACTGGATCTGAGTGCTCTGACGGTGCCTCTGACTGATCTTCCCTCTCTATATCTCTCTGCTCTAATCTGCTCGCTCTGAAGACTGCCCACTGATGAAATCGGCCTTCTCTGCATGCACAAGTGCGCCCTCCCATCTGGATGTCAAAAGCTCGTACTGGTCCAGATCTCAACAGATCTAAGCTCCGATCGTCCCTAACCTTCCTCAAATGCTAAGGCAAGGCTATCCTGGAAGTCTCAGACTCCGAATCAGTCAATCCTGCTCACAATGAGCTTCTCCTCCCTCAAAAAAAATGTCCTCCTCCACAAGAACTCGACCTCCTCCAATCTACTTTGAAATCACACTGATGAGCTCTCTCAGCTCACGGAACTGGGTGTCTAGCCTCTCTGGAATTGAACGTCACTAATCTAGCTCAGAACTGACCTTCCTAGCTTCTGCAGCAACTCCTCTCTATCTCAAAAAGTCGCCCCACATGTGCAGCTACGCCCTCCTCACTCTAGCAGTATCTCTCTGCGACAATGTAACTGAGTAACCTCATCTGGGGACCCCCTGCCTCTATAACTAATCTCACCGATGAATTAGGTTTTCCAAAACTCTAATTCTCGGTGCATGCAGTCATTGAATGCTGACAAGTCATGCAAAACTCATGCATGCAAAGGTCAATCTCCCCGGAAGCTCTGCATGCAGCCCCCACTGGACTCATGCCACTAAGTAGAGTGCATGTCACCCTCTACTCCATCTCGATGCCTATGCAACTAATGTACCTCCATGTAAGGCATCTGAACCATGGAGGACATCCCGAAGTTACCATAATCTAACAATTTGCCCTAACTAGGGCTCTTTGAAGGGATGTGCACTCCTTGATGAAGGTTGTTTTGCAAGTTTGGAAGCATTTCTTGGAAGTTTTACTTTTGTTCATGCCAATGCTAAGGTGGAGGCTAGAGTTGTTTGCTTCACACATGCACATAGAGGTATCCATACTTTTGTTTGATGTCTCTCTGTCAAATTGTATGAGAGTGATGCTTGTTAGGGTTGAATGGAAGCCAGTGTTGCTTCATTTTGTCTTGATTAGCAAATCATTTTGTCTTTGGTCACCATTGCATTCAAGCTTGAGCTTTAGGTCTTCAAGTTTTGCTAAGACTAGGTTCTCTCAACGAATCCTAGAGATTGTTGAAGTTAGCCCTAATTGCCAAGCTTGCCAAGTACCATCTCAAGGAGGGTAGCTCCTCTCATTGATGCCCTAGGGTTGGGTAGATAGTTGCTCTTGAAACCCTAAATTGGTCTTTTCATCTACTTTTTAAAGCTAATTTCTGAGTTTTACTTTGTAAATATTATGTTAGATTAGGTTAATTTCTTAATTTTATGAGTTAGTTGTTATTTTACATGCTAAAAACCCTAAATTTTAGTGTTAAAACTAGTTTTAAAAACCCTAAACTAAAGCCCTAACTCTGATTTTCCTGTCAAAAAAAAAACTAAACTGCAGAACTGCAGTCCCCTTTCGCCCTACGACTTACTCCCTAACTCTCCTTTACCTTCGTTTTACCTTCTCTAATTCGGCCTCCCCTTTGCCACCATCCTAGACCCTAGGCCCCTTTCATTGCCCCCTCGCTGTCCTCGGTCGCAGCTCTGCTCCACCTGTTAGCTGTCCCCTCTCTACAGTTCTGCCGCTGCCTTCTTCCACGGTCCGCAGCCCTCTACCACAGCTCGCCCTCCTTCTCTTATGTTGCCACCTTTTTTTTGCTGCTCCTTATCTCCTTCCTTTCCCAGCTCCTTTCCTCATCCCTTCTCCATTTCGGACCTTCTTCCTTCAGCCAACACAGGTCTGCAATAAATATTGCAGACCCTGTGTATTATCCCCTTGCCTCCTCATTTGCAAACAGAAAGCAAAGGATCATATCAATATTTTATTTAGGTTGATTGGAGTTAATTCTTAGAGTTAGTTTGACCTTTTTCTGTGTCTTTTTGAGCTATTTTACTGTGTAAGTTTAATATCAGAATTATACATACTGATCTGGAAAACCCTCATTTACAGTGTTATTCTTTTTATTTGGTTTTCTAGATTAGTTTCTGAAGAGAGCACTTAATGCTGGTTTACACATTTTATCTCTGTAACTCTTTAAATTCAGTAACATACAAAGGTATGGATCTTAGTCGGTTGGACATTCATGCTATGATATTCAATGGTCAACACTGGGCATGTTTGAACTGTACATGTCTACTTGCTATTATTAAATCGATGATTTTCCATAGGTTAACATTGATGAGATTACTCTATTTGGGTGAATGCGAAGTTGATTGGACATACATACATATTGGTCTTTAGTTTATTCGTATTTAGCTACTAATACATATTGAAGCTCATACATTCCCTCGACTGTCATAAGGAACAAATATCTGAAGTGGTTTGATGCATGGCGAAGTTAGTCGGACACGAGGTTATTTTCCTTTCATATTAGATGTTAATCACTAATCTCTGGAACTGTAATGCATTACTGATATATGTGGTTAAGCTACTAATGACTGGTCCCTCAAATTGTGTGGTTATACATTGCCATAATACATGCTTGTGATTTTTGCATATTTACTTGCTATATCTTTCATATGAGGAATGTAATGAATGGTCTTTCACATGTGATGATCTTGGATTGACCTTACAGTTTTATTAAATGATCTATGTTGGTTAGTAACCCTGGAGTTTATTTACTTTGCATGTTTTGCATATGCTATCATTGGGTGATTAATTGCATGTCTTCTTTATTTATTGACTCCATTTAGGCACTAGTATAACTAACTATTGCATAGAGAATATAGTTTTTTGGTTGTACTAGTGTTCTACAGGGTTCATAAGGATACTTCTCCTTGGAGGTTCTGACGCTCCGAAGAAGTTAGAATCGTGATCAAGGTGACATTGGATCACTTTTCTTATTTTTGCTTATCGGGAACTAACCCTGATAGTTTGCCCGGTAACAAGGGGCATGAGAGACAACAATTGATATGGGGGTGATTGATCAACAATGGAACTATACACTCCATCGCCCCATTCATGTTGCAGGGTGATACCTCAACCCCATGCTCTCTTACTCCTATGGCTTTAGGTTTGATGCAGAGGTAAAGGATGGGTTCTTAGACTGTGTCCACAAAATGGTGCCAAGTGTAGTTGATTGTTCAAAGATTTCCAAAGAGTTGGAGATCTACAGGAGGGCCATGGAAACATTTGAGTTTGAGATGGCTATTAGTGATAGGAAGAACATAATGCTAGGTAAGCTTCACCTTGTTTCAAAAATCATTATTTTTCCTTTCTTTGTTTTAAATTTCAATGTATTCTCTTATGTTTTTTTGATTCATTGTAGATACTTGGTCGAAAACCTATGGCTTAAGAGTACCTCATCTCCAAAAGCTTGCCATTTGGGTGCTTAGCCAAATATGTAGCTCTTCTGGTTGTGAGTGAAACTGGAGTGTATTTGACAAAATTCACACCAAGAAGCGCAACAAGTTAGAGAAATTAAAATTAAATTTTAAATTCATTATAACTTGTAATTTGTCCCTTGGGTAATTTATGTATTATGATTTAATAAATTTATGATCCTCATACAGGTTGGATACCCAACACCTGAATGATCTAATCTTCATCTACTACAATATCAAATTGTGGGTGAAGCAGGTGTTGATGTAATTGTAACTTCGGAAGATATTCACTTCTATTTTATATTGTTATTATTATTGTATTTTATTTGTACCTCCGACGGAGATGTTTATTCCTCCGGTCGGAGATGTCATTATTACATTTGGTCCTGTAAAGTCATTGAGGTAAATCCTCCTTTGTAAGTCGAGGAAATAGATCCCCCTAGAGTTAGTTGTATTAGGGTTATTGAGTCCCCTAGAGAAGTCGGCCCAATCAGGTTTAGTTGGGGCCGACCTAGCAAGTGAAAAAGGTCAAGTGAAAGTATAGTATAAATAGAGAGCAAGGCTCTCTCATTTGAACACACACTCACTCACTAAAAAGTTCGCATTAGTGAGAGAGAGGACAAGTTCGCATAGGAGAAAGAGAGAGGAGCTGCAGAAGACCATCTTTGTTTTGGGGTTTTACTTTTGTGATATTGTATTGGTGACGATTCTATCTCTGAGGAAGTTGTGGGGTTTTCTCCTTTATGGTTTCCCGAGGAAAATCTTTGTCTCTTGTGTTATGTTGTGCATGTTATTCTTTCAGTTAAGATCCTAGATAATATTAATTAAAAGTAGAAAAACTAACATGGTATCAAAGCTAACCTGAAAAGAAGACATTGTGCAGCTACGGGAAGCTAGGGCTTCTAAGTTTTGGGTCTTCTCTCCACAGATCATCAAGGAAAAGAGGCTTGGCTAACTCGCCCTAAGAGAGCGCATATTTCTATCGAAGCAGAATTGGATTCTGAGAATTTTCATTTTTTGGCTCGTCACTACTGTCGTGGGAAAACTAGGGCATCAACATCTTTGGGTTTTTGTTCATTGATTTGGAGAAGTGAATACATTGGGCAAATCGCCTTGAGGAGGCGCATCTATCTGTCCAATCAGAAGTTCCAAATTCCAAGTTTGGAAAACTAGGGTTTCTCTAACAAACCCTAGGCCAACCAGCTCCAGAACCAGTTTGGGCATCTAACAGTGGTAAGACCTAAAAGCTTTGATATTTCCATTTGAAGTTCTCATTAAAGATGACTCACCACACCAAGCTTGAGGATAAGTTTGAAGGAGTTGATAACTTCCAAGCATGGAAGTATAGGATTGCTCTTGTCCTTGAAGAGAATGAATTGGACAAGTATGTAAATGAAGAGGTTCCAGCACCAGAGGGAGATGAGGCTAAAGCCTTACATAAGAACTTAGTTAAGGCCAAGAGAATCATTGCAGATTCCATTAAGGATCATCTCATCCCACATGTGTCATCTTTGAAGACACCTAAGGAGATGTTTGATGCTTTGACAAAGCTATTTGAAGGGAAGAACATAAATCGACAGATGACCTTGCGGAACCAACTCAAGAATGTGAAGATTCAAAATGCAGAGACCATGCAGTCCTACTTCACTAGGGTCTCTCAGATCAAGGAGCAACTTGAAGCTGTTGGAGAAAATGTAGAAGAAGGAGAGATAGTGATGACCACCTTGAATGGTCTCCCAAGATCATGGGACTCATTCATTCAAGGGATATGTGCCAGAAAGAAGTTAATCACATTCAGTAGGTTATGGGAAGAATGTTCACAAGAAGAAGCTCGACTTGTGGCATGAGAAGAGAAGATGGGAGCAAATGATGATCAAACTCTCACAACACACGTTAGAAGAAATCATAACAAAAGGGAGGACCATCATCACAGTAAGAGGGAGAAACACCATCAAAATCAAAGGGAGAACTATAGAAAACCCAGAAGAGATCTATCCAACATTAGATGTTATACATGTGATGAGAAGGGACAATACTCCAGAGATTGTCCCAAAAACAAAAGTGTCTCTTGTTACCAACTATTTTGTACCATAGTTGGACTTCCTGTGAGCCGCCAGTTTCATGAACATGTTCAGTGTTCATCATTAGTATTCAGAAGTTCAGAAGACTTTTTCAGGGCCATTTTGGACCCTTTTGTAATAATTGCATGTCCAGACCCCCATGGGGGAATTGGAATAAGTTGGTCTAAGCATGATTATTTTGTAAAAGACTTGGCTGATCTTAGGTTTGGCTATCAGGGGGATAATCTAGAGTGTTTTTTTCCTTACGAATTATGCGCTTCTCTTCAATGACATATAATTCCTGAGTTTTTCACTCATACCTCCAAAGTTGGAGTATTCTTATGGTGGTTGAACCTAGGGAGGTTAATAAAGTCTATGTGTCTATGTATTTTTTAGATGTTAGCCATCTAAATTGAGTCATATGGACATGCACTAGGTCCCCTAGGAGTTTGGTTTCATTCCGATAAAATATTTTTTTCGTAAAATTAGACCATTTTTAATGGTTTAATTGGAAATTTTCAAAATGTAATAAAAGCCTGGTCTGAAGGCGGAATTTGGCATGGGGATGCTCGTTTTCATGCTCAGAGCGTCCTATTTAACCTAGGACCCACTTTTCTTAGGTTTAGGGCGACTAGGTGGTCATTTGTGGCATTTTTTCCTAAAGGTGCTACAAAATGGCATTTAAATGCTAAAATGCCATAAAATGCAGTAAGTGACAAAAATCAAGAGTCCAAAAATGATTTAAAAAACATGTTGAAAGGGTTGAAAGTTGGTTTCTAGTAATGTGCAACCATGTTATGAAAAAAGAACATGTTATAAGTTTCAAAAGTTAGGATAAAGAATATCTTAAACAACTCATGTTTTTCCTCCTCACGTGGGTGGATGTCCCATGGTTGAAGTGTGTAAAGATGTGGGCGAAGCTTCCAATGGGGGGGGCACCCCTCTCATGAGGTGGAAGCCACCTCATCCTATCACACCAACCCAAAGCTCCAAGCTTTGAGTCAATGCGTAGATCACTCCCCTAATTGTGAGAGTCGCCCTCCATGGAGCCATGCGCACTCTCTTTTCTTCTTCTCTATTTAAATGAGGTCTTGGTCCATCATTTGAGATGGATTCCAAGGAACCTCTGTTGTATATTTTGTAATGTTTGTTGCCTTTGTGCAACCATTTGAATAAAGAAAGGCTTTGGAGGCTCATGAGGTGTGATCCATTGATGCATGTGCTTGGTATATGAGGTGATATAATTTCAATTCTTTCATGCTTTGCTAATCTAAATGGTATAATTAGTCTATGCTTTATAGGGCTCTTTGAAGCACATAAAAGTAGATATTTGTAGTTTCAAGTTATTTGCTTACTTCTTTACTTCTAAAGATTTGAAAGAGCATTGTCATATTCAGTTATATTTCGTGTTTTTCTTTATTTCAATTGGTAGGAAGTACTAGATCTAATATCTGTGTTGCAAGTGTAATAGATTTTCTTTGCAGATCACCTTCCCAAGTAAAAGGTTGAGCTAAGTTGCATCTCCTTTTCTTGGAGCCAAATACAAGTTTCTTCAATCACTTACCAAGTGAAATCTAAATTTCTTTCAAGAAGATTCAAGATTGAAGGGAAATTTCTTCTTCCATCCTTGAAACTCAAAACTCTCTATCTTTTACCTTGTTCTTATTCTACCTTTGCTTAACAAAATTAGATCCACATAGTTGCATTATTTAAATCTGATTTGTCATGCAAAAGTTATAGATCTAAAAGTATTTTAAAGTCTTATTTCAAGCTTTAGATCTAGTGTTAATCATCAATATTTGAAGTACTAAATTTTCCCATCATTTGCAAATATTGTCTTGTAAATTTTTATGTATTTTTTACTAACAAATACTAATCTTTAACATTTTTCTGTTCGCTGATTTTTTGTGTTGTTTTACAGAAAAGCGAGGAAAAAAAGTGAAAATTTTAAGCATAAACACAAAAAATTCCTCATTCTTCAATCCCCTGCTATCCCTTTTCTTTCTTAGGCCATAAGTCTCTTGAATCTCGTTTTTTGCGGATCAAGAGCGCTCTCTATCGGAAATTAACTTAATTGTAATAAACATTAATAAAGAGCAAGTGGGATTACGGCTCCCACACCCTTCTTCCCCCATTTGGGAGAAGCATGTATCTTTTTTCATTTGTTTTTACCTGCATAAAATCATATCAATAGCATGCTGGGTTAGTTTAAGTTTTTTTTTATAAAATTTTGAAAGTCTTTCTTACATAGTTTCATTTAAAATTGTTTATGCAAAAGTACAATTTTTAGTGAAAATTTTACTTCTTTTAAAGTTAATTAGTTTCAAGTTTTGTTTTAAGATCTGTTATCACCTATTTTGTACAAATAGTTGAAACCTTATTGAGCCGCCAGTGTTGGAACACATCAGTGTTCACTTCCAGAGTATCTGGGTTTCAGAATGCAGCAGTTAGCTAGTTTTGGCTAGCCAGTTTTATTTTTGAGTCAACATGACCATGGCCCCATGGGGGTTTGTAATAAAGTGTGCTAGTAGGATCTGAGTGTCTCGGTTCCCCATGACTTGATTAAGCAACTAAGGTATTCCAGGGAGTTTTTTCCCTTGTCAATTATACTTTGCTTATAGCCGAGCTATAATCGATGAGGTTTTCTCCCGCTCCTCCAAAGCTGGAATGCCCGATTTTGAAAATTTTGGCCATGGGAGGTTATTAGAGTCCAACTAATGTATATAAGCCTACTAGACACTATTAGAATAGGTTTTGGTCATGTCCCAAGTCTCTAGGACCCTTAGAAAAAATTTCGAAAAAATTTTATCGAGTCCGTCGAGTTTGGGTTTTTTAATTATTTTTTAAATTTAATAAATTTCTCTATAGTTTAAATAGAGAAATAATAATTTGTAATATGTCAGTCGTCCGGGGTCTGAATTCAATGGTTGATGGCTTGTTTCATAAGCCAAAAATCACACATGACCTATGGACCAGCTAACCCTAAATTTTAGACAATTATTTGGCCTCATAATTAATATTTTCTCAAAAAATCAGAAAATGAGAAATATTAATTAAAATATTCAAAAAATAATAAATTGGAGATAATTTAAATCTCTCCAAAAAAAGGCCAAATTGAATAAAGTCAAAGTCAAAATGACATGGCAAAAAGCATTTATGATGATTGGAATCTTCACCCACCTGATTCAGATCAGTTTCGGAGCACTGGGAGTGATCTACAGTTGAGAAATTTGCCCACCTTCATGCAAATTCGTTTTTTGTGATTTGGCAATTGATTAATGGGATGTTGGATTATGAAATCAATGCATGTGGGGCTCCTTCCTCAAATTATGGGCTCCAAACTCAAGTTTAAAGATGAGTTGAGACTCCAAGCTCGATTTGGTTGGTGTTAACATGGATTTGATTGGGGTTTTTGATGGAGTTTTTGGCTCTCTTCATCACCAATTCGAATTAGGGTTTTAGAATTGAGTTTTGTTATATAAGAGAGGCCATTTGGGCTTTCTCTTCATGGATCTTTTTGGGCAAACCTACTCTGCCAATTTGTAATCGTGTTCTAGCTTTTTGCTATTGGAAATAAATCGACTTTGGAGGTCTATTGATGTGCACATTGGTCCATGAGATATTGTTAAAGCATCAATGAGGTGATGTTGTTTTATTAATGCTATTTCATATATAATTGTTTGATCATTCTAGCTTAGAAGTCCTTTTTATGTCCATGGAATGAATATTTGGGTTCAACTTATTCATTTATGCTTGGTTAATTAAGATCTAGAAGTAGCAAACAGTAATTTGTTATACTTATGCTCTTCTTGTCTTTTTTGGTTAAACATACTAGACTTGATCAAATCGTTGTTGAAGTGGCTTGGTTTTGCAGATCTCCTAAGTGCAAAGTGGGATCTTGAGCTTGGTTGCTTCTTCCTCCCCTTTGCCATCATTTTGCTAACTTTTGTGCATTTCAGGGATCTTCAAAAGATCGATCCGTGCTTCAAGGTTGAGCTTGGGAAGTTCATGAAAAATCCATCCATTATTCAAAACTTCAAATTGGTTACTTGGTTCTAAAACTTCCCTCTTCTAGTCCATTCCCCTTACCTTTTTCCACCCATTTATCTCTTATCCCCTTCTCCTTTTATTTCTTTTGTTAAGCCTAGCTTAGGATTTGCCATAAGGTTGAAGCTCCTTCAACCTTGGGGAATAACTTGGGATTTGTTCCCTTGTGCTCTCTTCAACACTATTGCAGGCGTATCATCCAACTAAGCTGAAAGGGTTTCTTGGATAGTGTTCTTAAGCCATCAAGTGTTCCACTTGATCTTTTCATCTTCCCACTCATTCCTTATTTCCTCATCCATTCGTTTTACCCTTCCTTCCTCCATTCGTTTTACCCTACTCTTCACCCATTCGTTTTTTCCATCATCATCTTTGTCCAATCATCCCTCCATTTGTTTTTCCTCCAAGACTCCTCTCGTCCACCTTCCCAAAAAGCCCTAAAAACACATAAGACACAAAAAAACGAATTGCTTAAGTGTAGTAGTTGTTAAAGTTTAGTGTTTCTTTTGATAATTAGATCTCATTGTCTGGCATTAGTATAGCTCATACTTGTTAGATTTTTGTTTCCATTTAAAAGATAGATTTTTCCATACAAAAATATTTCAAAAATTTTACATTCTAGATCTCTTTCTCATCATTTTTAAGCATATGTTGTTCGCTGGTCCGTTTTTTCTTTTATGCATTTTTGAAATAAAAAATCTCATAAACTAATTTTTTGAAGTCTTTTGTAGACTCTAGTTTAAATAGCTTCAAGATTTTGTCTTGTTCTAATGATTAATGGGTGCCTTGGTTGAGAATTTCTAAGACTTGTGTAGATGTTTTGAAAGGAGGAAACTTGAAAGAGCTTTGAAGAAGTAAGATCTAAACAAAAGAAACAAAGTGAAAAAACCATGAGAATGATCAAAACTTGACGTACTTATCATTTGTAAAAGCAAGCAAAGACTTGTTTCTTCTTTATTTTTTCCAAGTATTATCTATCTCTCAAAAGTCCTTCAAGGGTTTCAAACCCAAGGCATTTGTAATCAAGTTAATAAAAGTTCAAGTGGAGGAGGCCTCCACTTTTTTGGTTTTCTTCCCCATTTGAGGAAGAGTGCTGTGCATGCTTAGTTTAGATCTCATCTTTTTCAAGTTCATAGATTAGTCTTCATTTTCGTACTTAGATTAATTTCTCTTCCAAGTCTTGACTAGAGTAAGCTAACTTTGGGATTGTATCCCAAAGGCCACATAACTTTGTGGTAGCTTCTCGTTCCCCCATCAGCTTCTTGTGGACATCCAGCTAGCTGGAACGTTTCCAAGACTGACAGTCCTAGTGGTTGACCTTGTTCGGAGGTTGATCCCACCTTTAGAATAAATTTGTTTGGTAGAACGCTAAGTAAAGTTTCATTTTATTTTGCAAGTAGCATGTTAGCAATATTTCACATCTATTTGAGCTTTCACATGATTTATGTATTACAAAGTTGATTGTTATCACAACTGCTACTTGTTTCTTAAAACGAACAAAGTCTCTTGAACTTGGCCAAATCCAAGTCAAGAGCACTCTCTGTCGGAGAGCATATAGACTTGCATGTTCCCCCTGCATTAGGCATTTTTTAAATTAGGAAGTCTCTTGAACTGTGGTCATAAGATCAAGTCAAGAGCGCTCTTTGTCAGAGAGTTGAACAAGTGCTCTAAATAATAAAATATTTTTAACCCACATTTTCCCCCTAATAAATTTACTTTTGGTTGATTGTCCAACACCCGTATGTTCTGCCAACCGGAAACGGTTGGGCTAGTACTCAGAAAGGTGGAAGACTTGTTAAATTCATAAGTGATAACTAATAAAACTTTCACCCCTATAACCAACCAATCCGGAGTTGAGTGATAAGATAAGTTCAGTGGGTAATCTCCCAGTGGGGGCGCCGGGATTCCATGTTCAGCCTCTAGTTTGCTGGTTAGCATTGCGCGACCTGGCTAGAGCACTGGGTGGCCCGACATGTCCTTGAACGGAGGCACTTGATACTGTCTTTTCCGGACTTTCTCTTGAATATCCTTGGTTTTATCCTAATAATCAAGACCATTAAAACTTTGAAATTTACCAAGATAATTTGCACAACGATCTCACGAACAGTTACTATCAAGACTTATTTTTCAGCATCCCCCAGCACTATAATTCAATTATTTTGACTCCGTTACCCATTTGATAAGGCACTGGTCCTTTTATCATTTAATTTTTTATCTGTGGATGCTTCTTAATTATCTCAAGTCTTTATATCCTGTTTCGCGACGTGGATTGCATCTTATCTTGTGTTTTATTTAAAAGTAAGTTGTGTGTCTTTCATCACTAAAAACTCCTAAACAACACCAATCCGCATCACCATACATTTTTAACACTTAAAACATTGAGCCATAGACAACTCTTTGTAGGGACTACCCCCTTGACTTCGTTAGGAGTTAGCCTAAACGGAGGAGCTGGGATTCAGGTGACAGTACCTCGCTCATTGCTTGCCCCCAAGGCCACACCTCTCTCACTTGTAGTGAAGAGACAGCTTTCGAAAGATTTCCGCTGCTGGTGTGCAATCTGGCGGACAACAAGATCTTTGCATCATTTCCTTTTGTGAAGTTGTTAAAGTTTACATGCAAAATCTCTTGAATCTCGCCATAAGCGAATCAAGAGTGCTCTATATCGGAGAGTCTAATTCAAGTTTTCAAAATCTCTTGAATCTCACCATAAAGCGGATCAAGAGTTCTCTCTGTCGGAGAGTCTATTTTCACTTTTTCATAACAAAATCTCTTGAATCTCATTCTAAATCGGATCAAGAGTGCTCTTTGTCGGAGAGTCAAATAAAATTGGAACAAACTATTTGAAAACACTGCTCTACCCATCGTAGGCTAGTTTGAGCTTTGGGATATCAAAAACTGTTGCTTTCACTTCTTTAATTTTCTCACATTTAATTAAAAGCTTCAATTTTAATAAAATTAAGTCCCTTCAAACCAACGAAAATCCGGCGTTGCCACGCTGTGATCGAAAGTGGGGGAATTCTGACTAAGGAAGCGAGAACCACTCGGAGGTGACCTCTTTGGGATATCAAAAACGGTTGCTTTCACTTCTTTAATTTTCTCACATTTAATTAAAAGCTTCAATTTTAATAAAATTAAGTCCCTTCAAACCAACGAAAATCCAGCATTGCCATGCTATGATCGAAAGTGGGGAAATTCTGACTAAGGAAGCGGGAAACACTGGGAGGTGACCTCAGAGCACAATAAGACTACATCATTGTTGATGTAGTGTTGAACACTGCTCTCGAGACTCCATTCCATCCCACAAGTCCTCGTACGGAGCCACCTAGATCACATTTCCTATACTGCAAGCTATATCAAAAATCTCCTTATCCCACAATAAGACAACCTCACCTCTTAAAATACATAATCAAATAAACCAAGAAGCATTCGCACAACGATCCTCTTAGCATTTTTGTTAAACAGACAATGACTCCATTAGCACTAGTCTTTTATTAGCAACAAGTACAATTTTATCTTCTCTATGTATCTATCTCAAATTGTTGTTTATATTTGCTATCATGCTATGAATGTTATTGTTGTCACTTATTTTATATGCTGTGGATGTGTATTGATTACTCTGGCGAACAACTTGGTTTAAATCTTTTTTCATCAATTCAAAATAACTCCTAAAAAACACTCTTTCCAATCATTCAACTTAAAACTAAAAAGCCTTAGCAACATTTTTTAGTAGGCTCTACCCCCCTTGGCTTCGTTAGTAGTTTTCCTAACCGGAGGAGTCAGGATCAGGTGACAACACCTGACTCTTTGCTTTCCCCCAAGGCCACACCAAGCAGCTTCTAAAGATTTATGTTGTGCTCCCCCCACCAGGTGTGCATCTCGACGACAACATTTCCAACACTGTTGTTGGGGACAATTTTTTTGTTCCTGGACGACTTACCCTAGTTTTCTTTTAGTTTTTTACCTCAAACTTTTTTGATAGATTTTAGTCCAATAAACTCTGAAATTAGACTTTGATCCATCTGGCGACTCCACTATCAAGTAATTTACCAAGGTATTCAACTAGAAGGAATTATGTAGGCTTGTTTGATTTCATCCCTGAACCTGAGAAGGTTTATCGGAGAAGATTAAACAAGCTTTCTTCTCGTAGGATCCTTGAAAATCTAGGATTCAAGTCTATTTCAGACATCCATTGCCTTTTTCTAGAAAACAATAATATTTTATCTTACGTAATGGGTGAATTTTTTTGTCCCCTTAACATTTCTCAGATAGCAGGTCAGCCCCATGATCTTCCCGACAAAGCTATTGACAAACTGCCTACATTTACTGGAACTGATGCCATAACCACAACTGTCCATCTAAAGAGTTTTTCAAAGTGTCTCAGTAATTGGGTTCGAGCACCAGAACACCAACATGAGGATGTTTACATGAAGTTGTTTGCCTTATCTTTAGACGAGGATGCTAGTGACTGGTTTATGAATCTACCTGACAACTCTTTCGCAACTTTAGCAACTTTCAAAACTACTTTTACAAACAAGTATGGAGAAAAGAAGGAGCCACATCATCAACTAGATGCACTACACACTATTAAGAGAAGTGAGAATGAAACTATGGATGAATTTAATAAAAAATTCCAAGACTTAGTGAACAACATGCATGAGGATTTCAAACCAATACCACAATCCATATTGGTTTACTACATTGAAGCTTTAAGTGGTGAAATGCAGTATCAACTTAGAGATAAGGAGCCCACTACCCCTTTGATGGCTTAGGATATGGCTGTCAAAATTGATAGAAACATGCAATCATCTGGCAAGTCCAACATTCTCGGATATACAAGAGCCTTAGTTCCCATGAAACAAATTGAGCCTAAAGAAAAGGCATTTTCTTCTCTTCAAGATAATCATGACACAAAAATGAAAGAGATGAATGAAAAGGTGGAAAGCTATGGAAATGAAATATGTTTATCAACTCAAAGAGATGCAGAATCGGGTAATAGCTATGGAACGATCTCAATCCCAACCCATTCAAAGAAATTTTCCTCCAAAGGTAAATTGGCAAAAGAAGGGACCATCACCAAACCCTGAAAAGAGGCCTCCAAATCAATTAGAGACTGCTAACATGGTTGATAATTATACACCTTTATGTAGAGCATGCAAAGAATTTCATGAAGAGTCTACTTGTTACTTTGCATGTTATGTCCTTGAGAATGGTTTTCCTGAGGCAAGCAGTAGTGAACATATTTCAAGAGAGCCTGATTATGTAAATGTCGTAGGTGATGTTCATGCCATTCCTAGAAAAAGTTGGAAACAAACAAGCTAGGAAATATAGCTAGGAGAAAGATAACCTCACTAAAACTTATGGAGAGATGCCTTCACCTAACCAAATCCGAGAGATGTCGAAGTTCAAAGGCCTCACGTACCAAAGAAGAGAAAATGTTGGACAAAATATTCAATGTCCTCCCAAGGTAACAAATCCTTATGATTCTAATGAGTTGAATGTTGATTTAGGTAATTGGTTTAAAACAGCTAAAATACCTATGCCTTCTACTGAAGTCTTCAAAATTCCTGAACAAAGAAAAAAGTTAATGAGAGTTTTAAACCCTCCCATTCCTAAAAAACGTCACTTTTTTTTCTGAAAACTTAGAGCAACCTTCCACAAGCAACAACAATGTCATGGAAGATCCCTTGGTAATTCTACATACCATGGACCCAAGAAAAGAAGATCATTCGCTTTTTCATGTATCATTGATGATAGGTGATCTTCTTCTACACAACTGTATGTTAGACTCGGGATCTTCATCCAACATCATGACCAAGAAGGTTATGCATCAATTTAATCTTAGAACATCCAGACCATACCAAAATGTTTGTGCCATTGATTCTAGACAAGTTGACGTAGTAGGAATTCTTGAAAATCAACCAATCAGATTGGTCAAGTATCCAGATATTCATGTAACTATGGATATCCTTGTCATAGATGTACCTAATAAGTGGGGGATGTTACTTTCCATAAAATGGACTGCTACTTTAAGAGGTTGGATCCAAATGGATTGGACCTATGCCACTGTACCTGCATCAGAAGACTCATTAGTAAAATTGCATAACGAGAAGGAAAAGAAGAATCATGTGGAAAACCCTAAGAGACCTTCAAATCAATATGTCTATAATACTGACAATCTTGGGAATTATGCAATTAATTCTACCTTTTTAACCCCTCCCCTATTCAAGAACAAATTAAGAATGAAAAGGTAGATGAAATTTGGAAAATGAACTTTAATGGTGCTCATTCAAGAGCAGGAAAAGGCGTTGGGATTATCATTACTTCACCGGGAGGTAAAATTTTCAACTTTGCATATAGACTGGAATTTGAAGCGACGAACAACGTAGCAGAATATGAGGCACTCTTACTTGGGATTGAACTAGCAAAAGATATGGGGATAAAAATGTTAAGTATAAAAGGCGACTATGATTTGATAGTTCTACAAGTAAAGAACTAATTTGCATGTAAGTGTCAAAGATTAAAAAAGTACAGAAATGCAATTTGGGACACCATGGAATTCTTTGATGCCTTAAACATAGAAGCCATTCCTAGAGAACAGAACAGCGCAATGGATAAATTAGCAGTTTCAGCATCAACCCTTCAACCATTAGATGAGATGTTAAATGGTGACTATACTTTAGAAATCAATTTCAGGCCATCAATACCAGATAACATGGAACATTGGCAGGTTTTTAGAGATGATGAACAAATCGTAAAGTTTATTCATAATGTTGATGAATTCTCGAACTTTAATGTCAATTTGCAAGAAGAGGGTAAAGAGTATCAGGGTGAGGGTGATCAGTTCAACAATCCTGTGCCTCGTGGCCTGGTGGCCTTTACAAGCATTTTTTATAGGCAGGATAGAAGAAAGAGCAACATTGTTTCGATGAAACGTCGGGATTATGTGGAAATAAACATTGGTTCAAATAAAGAACCTAAAATGATAAAAATCGGAAAAGGTACTTCAGAAAAGGAAAGGAATGACTTAATCAGTTTAGTTAAAGAGTATATAGATGTGTTTGCTTTTACTTATGATGAATTAAAAGCATATCGTGAAGATGTATTTCAGCACACTATACCTTTAAAGCAAGAAATAAAGGAAGTCAAACCTTTCATACAAAAATTGAGACAAATCAACCCTAAGTTAGCTCCCATTGTTAAAAAAGAGCTTGAGAAAATGTTAGCAGCAGGAATAATTGCAGCTACAAGATATTCATCCTGGTGCTCTAACTTACTGGTTGTTAGGAAGAAGAACGGAAGCATAAGGATATGCATCGACTTTAGGAATCTAAATGTGGCTTGTCAGAAGGACAACTATCCGCTTTCGAATATGGAAACCCTTCTCCAAAGGGTCACGAGTGCTAGCATGATGTCCATGCTAGATGGTTTTTCAGGTTACAACCAGGTGATTATTCAAAAAGAAGACAGTCATAACACCACTTTCACAACTCCTTGGGGCACTTTTGAATACTTAAGGATGCCTTTTGGCATATTGAATGTTGGGGCCACCTTCCAAAGGGCTATGGACTATGCATTCAAGGAGTTGATTGGAAAAATCATAGAGATTTATCAAGATGACTTAATTGTTTTCTCTAAAGAAAGATCTAGCCATGTAAATCACTTAAAGAAAGTCTTCGAAAGATGTAGAAAGTATGGCATTTCATTAAATCCAGCTAAGTCTGTCCTAGGAATCGATGAAGAAAAGCTCCTAGGACATATCATCTCCAAGGACGGGGTCAAGGTTGATCACGAGAGAATAGAGGCAATTAAGAAAACACCTTTGCCAAAAAATGTTAAAGCCCTCCAATCTTTTAATGGACACATCAACTTTATTAGAAGATTCATCCCTAACTTGGCTGAGCTAATGAAGCCTATGCAGAAATTATTGAAAAAAGATGCCCAGTTTATATGGACGAATGAGGGAAGGAAGGCTTTCTCATGTATAAAAGATGCAATCACAAAATCACCTGTCCTAGTCATCCCAGACTACGCCAAAGACTTCATGATATTCTCCTTTGCATCTAAAGATACCATTGCAAGGGTGTTGCTCCAGAAGAACCACAAAGGGTTCGAGCAACCTATTGCTTTCATGAGTCGTGCTTTACAAAACTCGGAATTGAAATACATCACCATGGAAAAGCAGGCTTATGCCTTCGTCAAATCATGGAAACATTTTAGGACCTTTATTGGGTATTCTAAAGTCATAGGTTATGTCCCCCATGCTGCAGTAAAAGACATATTGTCCCAACAAGATTGCTTAGGAATAAGGGGCACATGGGTGTCAAAGATTCAAGAGTATGACTTAGAAATAAAACCCACCAAGCTCATCAAAGGACAAGGTCTTGCTAAAATGTTGACTCAAAAGAATGAGGAAGCCATAGGAATGGTTTGTGAAAACAGTAGGTCTGAGCCAGTCATGACCCCATCATTGCAAAACCTTGACAACCATTGGTATTCGGACATCATCTATTTCCTTCTTCACCTTGCTTGCCCAGATCACCTCAAGGGTCATAAAAGAAGGGCTTTAAGGTTGAAAATAGCTAGCTATTGTCTCACTCATGAAGGTTTGGGTTGGAGGAACCCAGACGGGATAATACTTCGATGTGTGAAGGAACAAGATTCCAAAAGAATCTTGGTTGAATTCTATTCAGGATTTTGTGGAGGCCACTTCGCAGCAAATACAACTGCCCACAAAATCCTTCGAGCAGGTTACTACTGGCCAACCCTATTCGTAGATGTGAATAAGTATGTTCAGTGTTGTCAAGAGTGCCAGCTCTTTACTGGGAAGCAGAAATTGGCAGCTCTTCCCCTCACGCCAGTAGTGGTCCTTTCCCCCTTTCAGCAGTGGGGGCTTAACTTCATCGGTCAGTTCAAGGATAATTCAAGTAACGGATTTAGTTGGATCCTTACAGCTACCAATTATTTTACCAAGTGGGTAGAGGCCATACCCACCAAATCAGCCACTGAGAAAGTTGTTATCGATTTCCTTGAGGATAAAATCATCACAAGATTTGGTATCCCTCTTAAAATAACAACAGATAATGCCAAAGCTTTCAATTCCATTGATATCACTTCCTTCTGCTTCAAGTATGGCATTACCCTATCCCATTCATCCAATTATTACCCCCAAGGAAATGGACTTGCTGAGTCCACAAACAAAAACTTAATGAATATCATCAAGAAAACTGTGGGAAATAACAAGAAGGCATGGGATAGCAAGATCAAGTATGCACTTTGGAGGTTGATAGGATCACTGAGAAGAATGCTACTGGGAAATCTCCTTTTGAATTGGTATATGGTTTCACAGCTGAGTTGCCCATCAACATGCAAATACCAATGTTTCGAATGATTGTGGAATATGGTTCAGAAAGAGAGGAGATGGAGCAGAGGATAAATCAAATTATTGAGCTAGATGAGAGCAGAAGGGCAGCCTTCGATCGGAGTTTGAGACGTCAAGAGAGTATGAAGAGTACCTTTGATAAGTCAGCAAAGCCAAGACCTTTTCAGATTGGGGATACAATCCTCATGTGGGATAAAAGAAGAGACAAGCCAAGCAAACACGGGAAATTTGATAGCCTCTGGAAGGGGCCATTTATCATTCATGATTTTGCTAGCACAAATTCCTTTCTGCTCAACAACATGGAAGGAGAAAGGTTGAACCTGCCAGTAAATGGACAACATCTTAAGTTGTTCTACAGCGGTGACACATAAATGCCCATGGGCGCATTTCAGGCTAAGTCACCTGACACGGGGACACGGGACACGAAGGACACGAAAATACGAGAGTCCGACACGGATACGGTGACCCTCGGAATCAGGACACGTAGGACACGTTTTATATACATATATATATATTTTTTAAATATATTAAAATTCAAAAATATAGACATATAGATCCAAAAATCTTTAGAAACTAGAACATTTACAAATATTCAATAGAAATTAGAATAAAAACACATTAATGATTACACATTGTCATTCACAAATCACGATTCAGTATTCACGAATCACTCACTCTCAACCAATTGCTTCCTTGCAAATGACAAAAAGAAAGCCAAAATTTTGTTTTAAAGCAAACCCAGATGCCTTTTTCCGCGATTTACGTGTCCTGTTTTCTCAATTCGTGTCCAACAGTCAGGACACGCTCACATTTCGAGTCCGATTCGTTTTCCCAACGTGTCCTGAAAACGGATTCGTTCAAAGTTCGAATCGGACACGAATTCAGACCGAATCGTGTCCGATTCGATCCCGACGCGACACGCTGAGGGTTTTGAGCGAATCCTGTTTCTTAGATTTCAGGGCTTTTCTAAACCCTCTCCTGTAGTACTTTTATGCTTTGTACACTATTTTTGTATATTATTTTTTGTATAATATCTCATGTACAATAGTTGTTTCATACTAAGTGTTGTATATTAACATTGTAATTTATATATTATATGTTGGATTTTATTTGGCATATTTATCATGTATATGTGGGACTAATGCACTTAAGTTTTGTACAGGAACCAGAGAGTCTAGGATGCTCGAACACTCTTTTTTATTGAAAATCAAACAAGTGCTCGTGGCCCCGTCCCGCAGTTGGAGCCGAATGTTACCAATTATTTTGTACCATAGTTGGACTTCCTGTGAGCCACCAGTTTCATGAACATGTTCAGTGTTCATCATCAGTGTTCAGAAGTTCAGAAGACTTTTTCAGGGCCATTTTGGCCCCTTTTGTAATAATTGCATGTCCAGACCCCCATGGGGGAATTGTAATAAGTTGGTCTAAGCATGATTATTTTTTAAAAGACTTGGCTTACCTTAGGTTTGGCTATAAGGGGGATACTGTAGAGTGTTTTTTTCCTTAGGAATTATGCGCTACTCTTCAGTGGCATATAATTCATGAGTTTTTCACTCATACCTCCAAAACTGGAGTATTCTCATGGTGGTTGAACCTAGAGAGGTTATTAAAGTCTATGTGTCTATGTATTTTTTGCATGCTAGCCATCTAAATTGAGTCGTATGGACATACACTAGGTCCCCTAGGAGTTTGGTTTCATTCCGGTAAAAATAATCTTTTCCATAAAATTAGACCATTTTTAATGGTTTAATTGGAAAATTTCAAAATGTAATAAAAGTCTCGTCTGGAGGCGGAATTTGGTGTGGGGATGCTCGTTTTCACGCTCAGAGCATCCTCTTTAACCTACGACCTACGTTTCCTGGGTTTCAGGCGACTAGGTGGTCATTTGTGGCATTTTTTCCTAAAGGTGCTACAAAATGGCATTTAAATGCTAAAATGCCACAAAATGCACTAAGTGACAAAAATCAAAAGCGTCCAAAAATGATTTAAAAAACATGTGGAAAGGGTTGAAAGTTGGTTTCTAGTAATGTGCGACCATGTTATCAATAAAGCACATGTTATAAGTTTCAAAAGTTAGGATAAAGAATATCTCAAACAACTCATACGTTTTTCCTCCTCACGTGGGCGGATGTCCCATGGTTGAAGTGCGTAAAGCTAAGTTGCAGGAAACGCCTGCCTTACAGCCGTACCAGTACCCGAAACGGTATGAAACGCCGAAACGGGTACGAAACCTATCCGAAACATCGTTGGCTGTACCGTACGGAGTTTGCGAAACGCGGTACGGTACGGTCGACGGAGTTTCAAGCGGGTTTCAAGCTGTACGGCCCGCGCTTCGTGACTTTCCTACCGTGTTAACGGATCCATCAACCTTGGGGGATGGATCCACGGATCCCCGAATTTGAAACGGATCCACCTGTATTTGCCCAGGATCCGCTTGGAAAGGCACTTGTGGCGAATGAAATGTATTTTGAGGGAAAAAACAAATGTTATTTCTTAGGGCTACGGTTGACAGCTATGTGTGCTCATTCGGGCAGGTCTCTAGTTTTAATGGCAATCATTTCCATGCATTGTGCTATTCCTGCTTCTCCATAGCTTTTTGATCTAGGATGTGAAAAATTTGTCATCCAACGAAATACAATTTGCCAAAGGGAGCTAGAGGAGTTGTGAGGTGTTAATTTGTGCACTGAAATTGTGCGATATGTTATGTGGGGAAATCGCGTCGGTAATCTCGTTGGCGGGGAAGGCTTCACACTTCTTCGGGGGCGCTCTTAGCCCACTTTTCGTGACTTTGATTTTGTAGTTGTCGGGGCCGTGGATTGGTGTGCTGCGTTCACTATTTTTCGTCTGTCATTTTTTTTTCCTTTGGTTCTTTTTTATTCAGTAATTTAAGTATATATTTAATCTTTTTTTCATAGTAATTTAAGTATATTAAATTGTTAATTTTCATAATAATACAATTTAAGATTCATATAAGTGATTACTTATAAGTATTATAAATTATATATAACTTTAATTTCTCATTTTTAATATAACTTCAATATTTATATATAAATTATATATTTCTTTACATTTTTATATAAGTTATATTTAAAAATTTATTAATATTATCTGTGGAGTTGGAGTTGCCTCTTCTTCCCATCATTTATCTAGTTCTGTTGAACAAGCATCTTGTTCTATTTTTAATGATGAGGATGAAGATCAATATGACATGTATTAGGAATCTATCACTATGTAATTGCAGTTCTCTTTAACTCATGTTTTTTTTCAGTTTCAGGACATACAGCCTCATTTATAAAGGCTGATTTTGGATGTATAGCCTCATCTATAAAGGCTAATTTTAATTGCAGTTCTCTTTAGCTCATGTTTTATTTCAGTTTCAGGACATACAACCTCATTTATAAAGGCTGATTTTGGATGTATAGCCTCATCTATAAAGGCTAATTTTGGATTTTGTCACTTGCATCAAGTAATCAATGATTATCAACATGGTTTTCCTTCTTAAATGTTATTTGTGAGTGTCATTATGTTTTTCTTGCAAGACAATGTGTTTTTTTAATATAAATAATATATATATGACGTTTCCCCGCATTTCCATTTTTGGAAGGTCAAGTTTCCTGCTGTACCCGTTTTGGAAACTTCCAGACATTTCGTGCAACTTAGGGTCAATCAAATACATAAAAATGAGATAGTTAGGCCACTTATACATCAAACCCTATCAAATTGCCCAAAAAGAGCGGGGTGCATAACTAGACTGAGGAGATCATGCGAATGATAGGGTCCAACTATCCTCCAAAGTGGTGATAACAAACTCCACGATGCAATAGATGCCAAAAATGTCAAACGCTCCAACCATAAGTGATGAGAGAGTGTGAAAATGGGCCTAAAGAAAGGGGTGATCCTCAAGAAGAGGCATGGCAATGATGAGTCAACCCTCAATTGTAGTGCGTTCCATCTAAAACCAAGTCAAACATGCTCATGAGGCCCCACATGAGACAAAACAGGTGAACACCCTCTCAAAAAGTGCAACAAACTCCTCAAAGGTTGCATGTGAGGATTCTAGGTGGGACATGCCATCAATGAGGTAACAAAATATGCCAAGAAAGAACCAAATGTGTAACCACTCCTCCAAAGCTCATGCTAAGAGTCAATACCATGCAAAGAGGGGTCAACAATGTGCCAAGTAAGCTCCACGTGCTAGGGGAATAAATGCATCACTCAAGAAGAAGGGGACAACCCCATGATCATGCAACCATACTCCCACATGTGCCTCCAAGTATGTGAAATGAAGGGAAGCATTCACTAGGTGGAGGCTATTCATCTCCACTTGTGCCAAACCAAATGCTTGATCAAATAAAATAACATGGGCAGTCATGCTCTAGGAGGCCCCATCCCATGTGTGACTAGGAAAATGCATCCAATATGTAGAACAAACATGAAGTAATCAACAAGTACACTTTTCTAGTAGCTCAATAACTTAAATTTTATTCTTTAACATTAGCTTCACCATGGTGTGACCAATATTAGCCCCTATTACATGTTAAACCCCTAATCCAAAGCACATTTCATAGATCCCTAAGTTAGGTGAGGGTGATGAAATGAATGTGGTACTAGGGAAGAAAGGTATCTTCATGAATTGACTCTAATAGCAATGTGATATGAGTCACAAGCCTCTTCCTTAGCTTTCAAAAGCTAGGAATTATAGCTTTGTTTCCACATGTGTGCCTTTTGAAGGGAGCACTTAGCATAAGTTACCCTTTTCTTGTGCCTTCTTTTTTTTCCCTTTACTTCATTTTTTCCTTTGCTTTTGCTTGGTCCCTTTCTTTAAATTTAGCTTTGATAACCATGAGACTTAGGGAATAAAGCTTTTTGGAAAGGGGGCATGGCTCATGTGATAACAATTCGATTTAGTTGCATCAGCCTTGAGTACTTTGACCTTTTTGCTTTGATTTAAGCTTCATAAGTTGGACTATTGTTAAGACATTGAAGCATTACATATGATAAGTCAATCACAAAGGGGAAATAATGGAAGTGGGTGATAAGGATAGTGAAATGACAAGGCATGAAAAATGGCTCGCTTAAATGCTTGAAATTTCATGGAATGAGTGTGACACCAACTTAAATCACAAAGGATACAACTTAACCTACATGGTGACACAATTATCTAAGGGAAAATTATGATTACACCATGAACATCTTGTTGATGTAAATGTAACTTCGGATAATATTCACTTGTATTTTATATTGATATTATTATTGTATTTTATTTGTACCTCCGACGGAGATGTTTTTCCTCTGGTCAGATATGTCATTATTACATTTGGTCATGCAAAGTCATTGAGGTAAAACCTCCATTGTAAGTCGGGGAAATAGATCCCCTAGAGTCCAATGTAAAAGGGTTTATTGAGTCTCCCTAGAGAAGTCGGCCCAGTCAGTTTTAGTGAGGCCGACCTAGTTAGGTAAAAGGTCAAGTCAAAAGTAAAGTATAAATAGAGAGCCTTGCTCTCTCATTTGGACACACTACTCACTCACACAAGTTCGCATAGCAAAGGAGAGAAGACAAGTTCGCTGGAACAGAAAGAGAGAGAGTTGCAGAAGCCATATTTTGGGTTTTCCATTTTTGCTTGATATTGTATTAGTGACAAATCTATCTTTGGGGAAGTTGCGGGGTTTTCTCCTTTATGGTTTCCCCGAGGAAAACTATTGTGTTTTGCTGTGCTTGTTATTCTTTCAGTTAAAGATCCTAGATAACATTGAATTAAAGTACAAACTCTAACACATCTTAACAATGAACAACAATTTCAAGTGTTATAAGCCACTTAAGAGCACAAAAGTGACCCCCCATGGTCATGTCCAACATAGAAGAAAGAAATCCCCATGTGTTAACAAGGATGATATCTGTCACAGTGTTGGCACAAATGATACAATCCCACCAAGAACCCCAAGGCACAAAAATCATCTGAGCATGTTGGAAAAGTCTCTGGCAAATGATCTATGGGAAATCCACAGATCACCTCTCTGGCACAGTAGTTTGCGATAGAAATCACAGACAAATCAATCATCATGTGATCCCTGCAGATCAAGAGGTAACACGTCCCACTTGATGGAGCTACCATTTGTTGGATATGCTTACATGCGGCATTGACATATTTATGTTATGTATTGTTGACCTTGTCTTCTCACATTAGTTGAGGGATAGTGATTGTTTACACATTCCTAGATTAGATCTAGGGTTTATGATTGGATATTATTATTTTATTGGAGGAGGTTTTGATCTTCTTCTCTATATAAAAAAAGATCCTCCTACTGTAAACTTTGCCAGAAGTTTTGGAGAGAATTCTTATGCTATTGTTTGGTACTTCTGATTGATGCTTATGGATGGTTGATTGGAGTGCTCCGTTGGTTGTCTTTGATGCTTGATTCTTGGTTAATGGATGTCATCTTCAATTCTCTATGGTCTGGACTCTGGATAATAATCGTGTAGGATCCTTCTCTATTATGTTGGATGATTGTCATTGGAAGAGTTAATTGTGTGCATGTTTCTCAATATTGGTGGTATGTTGATCTTAACCCTTGCTTGACAAATATCTCCTCAAGGCTATTCAAAATATCATGTCAGGTTCTCCCCATTGAAGATTTCTTAAGTGGATAAAGCTATTAGAAAGTGCATTGGGTTTGAACTATTCAGCCCTATCTATTCTTTATCATTAAAGCCTCCACGAGACTCTCAATCTCATTCACCCAACTTGGATTTACTAGGCACTATTCACATCTTTTATGCCACTTTAAATTTATTTCATATTTTCTCTGTTTTGATAGATCTGGAATTCTTTTTCATTTACATACATTAAAATCAGCCCTAAACCCTAAATCACATGGGGGATTTCCTCTTATTCATTACCTGGAAATTACTTTTGAAATTTGCCCTGTTCTGCTAATTAAATCTGCTCTAATAACAGAATTAATAGTCTCATCTAAAGGCTTATTTGCTGAGTTAAACATTTCGGATTAGTAAGTGATTTAAATTGCCTAGATCTGCCCTAGTTTTAGCCCTAATTCTACCTCATTTTCAATCCAAATAAAGGTTAAAACATTCTGCTGTCATAAATCTGGTTTGCTGGTTGGAAAAGACACGTATTTACAGTTTTATAACAGCAATCAACTAATTCATTCAGACCTGGAAATTAAGAGTGTTTTACATAGATTAATCAACTCACAAACCCTAATTATGCATTACTAAAACATTTTAAAAAACAAATCTGAATTTAACCATTGAATGTCAACTAAACTATAATTGGAAACCATTCATAGTTGAAATGCAAATAGTAACTAAATTCATCCTGGACTTGTGTTTATCTTTTAAACTTGGTTGCTAATAGGGAAGCCCCCCATGTGTTGGCTCAGAAAATAATATCACATCGAATCAATACGCCTAACTACATGTTTTTATAAAACCTTTGCAAAATGTCACAATACAAGAATTCAATTCCATGCAAGCAAGAATGAATAAATCTTACCAAGCCACAACTTTCAAGTCATTCAAACCTGCATCATGCAAAAACCTGATGCAAAAAAACATATCCAAATTAGAGCTCACTTCAAAATGGAATAGGAGGTTAATATGCTTTAAACAACATATAAAATCTTAATTAAATTATAATTATGATAAACACATTGATTTGTATATTCATTAAAATACATCTCAAATGAAAGTTCATAGTGTTAAATTTTCTTTAGAGCTTATAATCAGATTGCTACTTCCAATAAAATTAACCCAGATGCATGCACAGAATTAAATTCCTAAATCTAATTTTATGAACAGCAATACATAAGCTCATTAACAATGATAAAATATGCAGCAGAACAAGAAACCAACCACACGCAGTACACAGTAATTAAAAAAATTTACCCTGGAAACCCAATTGGGAAGACTAGCATTAATGGAGCTTTCTTGAAAATCCTGCCAGTGAAAAAATGAATTTTTAAAGCAGAAATTTCTCAAATCAAAAGGAACCTGTTGCCTTGGAAATCGTGCCAAATCTCTTGGCCAAAACCTTGCTGCAAACAGCCTGCAAAAAACAGTGCTTTGTGAATCGTGTCTCTGTTCACACGTGTCCCAGATCTGCTAGCTGTATGGCCTGCTGCTGTACGGTTGCCTTGGGATTCGTGCACCATTTCTACTGCTGAAAATCTGCTGACGTCAGCCCTCACGGCTTCCTTCGGATTTGTGTCATTTCTCTGTCCTCTCAACTGAAAAGTGTGCCCCGCCCCCTCTTCTATGGAATTCGTGCCCTCTCTTCTCTGCTCCTGGCTGCTCAAGAAAAAATTGCCCCCTCTCAGTCAATCTCTGAATGAGTGAATGTGTTGTGACAAACTCTTACCCCTGCTTCTCTTTTATAACCTTTCGATGACTTTTAGGGTTCCAAAACCCTAATTCTCATTTTCTAAACTCACTTCAGAAAAATAAATTTAAATTGATTAATAAACTGAGATACCGGACACGCCCAAAACCCCCTCCGTGTCCCATGTCATCGTGTCGCACACGGACACGATGGCAAATCGTGTCCGACACAAGTTTTGGTCGTGTCCTAAATTAGGACACAATCAAAACTCGTGTCGGACACGATTTGCCATGGTGTCCCGCACTTTGCGGAAATAGTATTTTGGAACTCACCCTAAGAAGGCCAATTTTTGAAGCAACGTACATGAAAGAAGCTTGTGCACAGTTTCGTTGGGGTTTTTTTTCTTTTGGCAGTTTCACGGCATAAAGGAACTCTCCTTGTTGAATCACTATGATGTCTAGAGCACGGACGCGGTCGAGGGTAAATGCACCATGCAGAGCTTTAAGAATTACACAAATCTAGAGGCGATAGGGTCAGAAGACTATTTCTGTCGTTTTGAGTACAGGCTGCCACGAGAGAGTTCACGCCTAATAGGGTTGTCGTGTATTGTAAATGCAAAATGCCCTACAATCTAGACAATTTGTTGATTCAGTGTGAATCATGCAAAGACCATTCCATCCTGCCATGCCTCCAAGCGACGAGAGCGCCTTCGCAGCTTAATGGGTTATGGTCAATTACCTACACCCAAGCGATACCATTATCCCTCTCCATGTTAGGCCGAGCAGCGTTCTGTACGAGGTCGATTAGGGTTCCATCGATTTATTTGTCGAGGATAACACCGACAAGGAGTCCCAACAGAACCTCAAGGATGATTTCGATGCCTTCACGTCGACTAAGGTCTCCGACCTCGCCCAACCCCTAGTCAATGCCCACATCCCCTTCAAGATCCACATCGTAAATGCCATGAATTTGCATAAGACTTCTAGTCGATGCAAGCCACGATTGGAACGTCGAGGTGAATGTAATATTGTCCATGGTGCACTCTTGACAAAGGATCAACTGGAGGACCTGCAGGCTGCTATCTACACATGATAGATCACTGGTTGATATAAGCTACTCCATTAAGAATTTGATTGACCTCCGCCTTGAGCACTGTCAATTTGAGATCACAAGACGTGGACGTGATCCATAACTTACTACATGGGATTCGCTAGGGTTTCCACTAACTAGGCAAGGAGCAGTTCGGGAAACTAGATATCACAGTACAACAAATTTTGACGATGAAATGGGTACATGGCTTGCATTTCCTAGATGATGAAAGTGTCATGCAAAGTTTATGACAAAGAATTGTAGACGTGTTCCTGGGCATGTGAGAATTCAGCACGAGACATTTAGAAGCATTCACAGTAGAAATTTAACTAAATAAGCTATGGACGACAAGGCCGTCGATGTGCAACAAACATTGCAAAGTACTTTAGATGAAACCCTTCTTGCACCAAGAGCTAGGATTGATTCAAAGGTCATTAAGCAAGACAGCCATGACTATGGGATTCCAAGAGGGAAAATTCTCTATCCCTTCTTACTACGATTATTGCATTTCTTTTCTTTTCTTAGAATAAGGAAGTTTGTCATGCCTATTATATATTGTATAGTGAAGCATGTTACATACATTTTTATGCATGACTGAGATTAACAAGCAGTGGGCTCTTGTAGTGCATGTTATGTATTGAATGTTATGTGTATGTTGAGCAAGTAGCCTATATTGTTGCACAACATCTCATGAGCCCTTAATGGAGCTAGTCTAGGATGAAACCTCTTTGCTAACATGATGAGAGAAGTGCATGCTCTTGATAGTGTGTTCTGGTGGAGATGGAAGGCATCTAGATAGTCACCATGTGTGTTGGGATATGGATGTGTGTTGTAAGTGGTTACATGACTGTGTGCACTATGTCATTATGCATAAGAGATTGTTATTGCATTAAAATGTCAATATGATTTGATTGAATTCCATGATTATGCAATGTTGCTAACTATTTGACTAACTTTGACTTGTAGGAAAGATCATGTGCTATGACCTACAAGAGAAGGATGATGAGACTTGCTCAGAAGAACAAGCGATGATTGTTCCGCAGTAATAGCCGTTCTAGTACATTCAATCATATGTGGACCCATGACCCACAGGTCCAGAGGATCTCATATGGAGATTGACGAGAGGGATTAGGATCCTCAAAAGCGAGAGGTTTCTAGGAGCATGGCTCTCAGCTCATGTCCCAGATCAAATAGCAAAATGGCTTTCGTGGCAGAGGGAGCAGCTACAGTGGATGCTATAGCATAGAGAGAATAGTTGTAGTTTAGTTTGTTGATCGTGATGCTGCATATTGATGATTTGTTCCATATCAGGACAGAAAGGTTCATTGTCAGATGTAGAGGGAGTTAGCCTCTGAGTTCGAGATGAGGATCTTGACCCGTAGTATTACTTCTTGAGATTGGAGGTGTGGTCGAGACCAGATGAAATCTTCCTCGGTTGAGGGAAGTACACAGTTTAGATCTTGTGAGTCCATGGCTACTCCGATGGTGACAAATCTGAAGAAGTTGAGTGTGCTTTTGATTCAGGTTTGGTAGATCACACCATGTATAGGCAGTTGATTGGATCTGTGATATATTTGGTTGACACCAAACCAGTATACTCTCGTGAGGAGCTGTGCTTATTTTTTCTCTGAGAGCCAGTGTTCAGAATGCAATCCAAATTGGCATCCGAGATGACACCTCGTATAGGCTGATGGACTAACATGTGAGTAGCTTCAGAGGGAGAGTATGATGCAAAGTTGAGAGGGAATTTGCAGCATCGGTGATATATTCTCCCCGGACTGAGAATGGTGGAACTCTCCATGTGAGGGAGAGATCTTTGTTGTGGGCATATTGACGAACCATGGGCAACTCCTCGCTAGTTGAGTTACCATGAGATGGATGGGCGCACTCCTCATTGAGTTGAGTTACCATGAGATGCATGAGATACATGGGCGCACTCCTCAATGGACTGAGTTGAGTTACCATGTGATGCTACGCTCCTCAATGGACTGAGTTGAGTATGGCACTTCTCAATGGACTGAGTTGTGTTGTAGTCTCTAGGTTGGTGCCTAGCAACCCTTGTGGATGGGAATGACTACGCTCCTCGATGGACTGAGTTGAGCTGAATTGTACTCCTCAATGGACTGAGTTGAGTATGACACTTCTCGATAGACTGAGTTGTGTTGAGTTACTGGGTTAGTGCCCAACAACCCTTGTGGTTGGGAGACTTATGGGTTGTAACCCATTGTCGTCATGTTGGTTGTAGCCACATGGACGAGAGAAGACCTTTCTTATGATGAAGAGATGATCAAGACAAGACGTGTTGCTCATATGAAATCCAGATGTGTTCTAGCATGATGATACCTCCCAAGCTAAGAGGGAGTGTTAAATGTTTGTAGCGTCGGGAGGTCTCATCCTCAAGTCGGCCCAACAAAAGAGGAAAATTCAACACATGAACAAGTATAAATAGAGAGGATGTCTCCTCATTCTCACCAAGAGAGAGTTCACTCCACAAGAAGAAGGAAGTGCACAAGAGAGAAGAAGGCTAATTCTAGGGTTGTTATCTTTGGAGAGCTTCTTCTTTTGGTTCTTGGTTTATCTTCATCTTGGCTATGTATTTGGATGTACTTTGTATCTTGAATTGAATCTCTGATTAAGAAAGGTTGTTGGGTTTTCTTCCCTTGTGTAGAAGGATTTCCCAAGATAAAATTATTTTTCTTTGTGTTTTTGTGCATGGTTATTCTTTCAGTGATCCTTATTTGTTTCCGCTGCAAATAAAGTGAAACTATACTGCTATATTAAAATCTAACAATATATACATGCATTAGAAAGAGAACTTATCTCAATTTAATTTTTATGTGATGGTATGTATTCATTCAATTTGGATTCAAGTGCAATTTCATGGCCTAGAAAGAAGCAGGAGAAAAATATCGCTATCGTTAACAAAGGAAAAATACAAGCTTGCTAAAAGTGTTTGAAGTGAAGCAATGTGGATGAGGAGGATTATGGAGGATACAAGAATCCAGCATAATAGAACACCTACCTTACTATGACAATCAAAGTGGTTCAAAGTTGGTGAAAAATCCAATTTTCAATTCAAATATGAAGCATGTTGAGACTCATCATAGCTTCTTCCAAGAGAAGGTTCTAAGAAGGGAGATTGAGCTTTTGTATTGTCATTCTGAATACCAACTTGTTGATGTCTTCACCAAGCCTTTGTCTGAGGAGAAATTTGTAAAGTTTTATGACAAGTTTGGTGTAAATCCTTGATGTACCAGATTGTATATGAAGATATTTAGTTAATTACCCTCATTTTTTACTGCACAGATCATGGCTGAAACTCATTTTTGTCAAAGCAGAGATGTCATGATTGCTCAGATGTTATATTGTGGTTTCCATATGTTGCCTTGTGATGATACCATGCCAACATGTTGCAGTGCCAATTTCATGCCTTGAGGACATGTTATTATGGATTTATGGTCTCTATTAATGATGGTACTAGATGTTACTCATGTTACTTGCACTTGTTGATTCTGATAAGCATGGTTAGTAGAAATGTTATGTAGGTTAGTGCTTAGAAGTGGTTTTTGTTTTATGCACATGCCATTGACTAACATCTCTTGATCCTTACAGAGACCATAAATCTCCTTTGGCTCTGTTGAAATATTGTAACTTCTAAGAATATTCTATTTGTACTTTATTTGGAGATGTTTCAATCCTCTGCCGAGACCTTATTGTATATATGGAGATGTTTATTCCTCCGTCGAAATGTGGTAACTTGGGTTATTAGACTTCCCTAGTGGGGTCGGCCCAGAGTCGGTTGTAATGGGGTGTTTAAGTCCCCTAGTGGGGTCAGCCCAGCCAGCATTATGTTGAGTGGTTAAGTTGGGGACGACCTAGTTATGGTTAAAAGTCAAGTGAGGTAGTGTATAAATAGAGGAGGTGTGTTCCTCATTTAACACACTCACGCACTCACTTGTAAAACTCGCATAGGAGAAGGAGAGATCTGCAAAGGAGGAGAAGGAGCTCATGTTTGGGGATTACATCTTTGTATTTGTTGGTCATCTATATTGAGGAAGCTTTGTTGGGTTTTCTACCCCATGAGGGTTTCCCAGGATAAATTGTTCCTCTTGTCTTTATGTTGTGCTTGTTGTTCTTTCAGTGATCCTGTATATGCTATTGTTGTGAAATTGAATGTAATATCGATGTTATCTATCTTATCATATTTAATCTTAACATGGTATCAGAGCTAGCCTGAAGGAAGGCAACGTATTGCACTTACGACACTTGTTTCACTTGCGACAATTTGAAAATTAGGGTTTTGTCTAGAAAAACCTAGTCATCATGGCACTTTCGCTATAAATCCATTTTGGAGAAGGTTCAAGATCTAAAACTTGGATAGGCCGAAGATGAAATTTTCCTGTACCTTGTGTCCGAAGCTCAGCCTCAGATTCGTTGTACTTTCTGACATATGATTTGTACAAGTTAGGATTTCTGCCTCTACCAGAATGCAGTCCTAAACAGGTGACCTATGGAAAAAGGTCATATCTTGCGATTGAAGCTCCAAATAGAATTCCATAAAACGTGGCAGTTAGGGCATGGACTGTAGTTTCACAGGTCCGAGTTTCAGAGGCCGAAGTTGAAACAGGGACACGTGGCACTTCGTACAAGTTCGCTATGTTGTTTCATCCCTTAAACAAGTCATGTTGGTAAAATGAGCATATCTCTCTGATGGAGAATCCAATGAAGCCTAAACCTGTGGGGTTGGAAAGATGATAGGTCAAACTACCACAGGCCGAAGTTTCAGACCCTGCAGATCTGAAATTTCAAAGATACACCAGAAACAATACGGCACCTCTGAAATGGCTCAACAAAGGAAATCAAGGAAGAGGAGGAAGAAGCTCTCACTTAGGGTTTTTAGTTTTTAGGTATGGAAGGACCTGATACAATGTTGGAGACACCTAATGAAACATTGGAAACTTTGATAATGGATTTTGAATCCATTCATCATAGATATTAATCCTCCATCAAAATGTTGTGGGAGGAAGGAGATTGAAGATGAGGGTTTCCAAGTAAGAAGAAACCCTAGCAAAGTTGGGAGACTCATAGGGCAGCAATGAAGAAGGTTTAAATGGCACTGATATTCTATCATCCTGGCACCATGAACATACATAAGATGTTTACAAGTGATCTACCTTGGATGGTTAGGGTTTTACCCTTATAGAGAAGACTACTCGACAGGTATGACTTGAGAAGATACATGTATGTTTTGAAATCTGTTTCATGATTAAGTTTATAATATGTTTGTCTTCATATTATTGAGGTTAGTACAATCATGATTAATTCTAGATTGTCTGATCACCTTAGTAAAAGTATGAATGCATGTGAATGATAGAAGACATTCATTGATTAGGGTTATGACACTTATGATTGTACTAATGCACTTGTGGTGTTGTATGAGGATGATGTTGTTTGCTAACATGAAAGGTACATCAAGAAATACAAATCGAGTTCTATGACCATGATGACATGAAGACAAAGACTCATCCATAGTCTTTGATCACATAGAAGCTCTACTTACGAGGTATGTATGACTTTGTTCTACTATGCTTAACCTATGAGATATGCAGGTTCTAGCACAAGGTCTCTAAATCATTGAAGAGAACAAAGAAGATATTGTTTGGGTATGTCAAGACATAACCAAGCATGACAATCCAGGTATGTTTTCCTATATCAAGTTAGAATCCTACTTTGTGTTAGGATCTTAAGTAAGTATACATGTGTATGAAATGATCATGACCATACATACTTAAGATTATTTAGAATCATAATGTTTTGATAGTATTGAGATTATACTAATGATTGTATGATTATGTATGAGATCATGAGGATGACACTAGTGCACACTTAAGCATGCATAGTGGTCCAGGATGGATAGAAGTTCAAAAACATATAATCATGATGCTATCATAAAGGGAAAATAGAGATCAAGCGGGAGGCAACCACACAAACATAAAAGATAAGTATTTGAGTCGTTATTTGAATTACTTCTTGAATCTCTGAATAGTCAATTATATTGCTCGTAATAGTTGTATGCAATATGCATAATAGGCTATCATGTCAACATGATTTGATGATTATAAAGTATTCCTAATCATGTAATTAACTTTGATTTGTAGGAGAGATTATGAAGAATGACGAGCACCGAACAAGTGATGGATGTTCAACAAAAAGACTTACAAATCAAACATACTATAGAAGGCTCGTGGCTAGAAGATTCTCTTGGAAAGAGGAAGAGGATCATGACGAGATGTTTGCTCCAAGTGGCTAGACCATTCTCTTAATGGTGTAATTGAAGCAGAAATGTGAATCGAGAAAACTCCCAAGATTGAATTGAAGAAAGCTCTATACGGGTACCCAGGATCAATAGTCATTTGATGAGCTTAATGATCACCATGGGTGATGCGGATTTCAACCTTTTCTACAAGGTTGCAGATGGTTTCTATGTATAGATGACATTCTTCTCTTAGATGGATGCAAGAAGGAACTCACCACAGAGTTCGAATGATCTTGAGGCTCATATCAGTAGACCCATCTAATAGGAGATGGCATGGATAGATAGGCAGAAGATCACTCAATGCAGAGTATGAATGATGTTCAGTCACGGAGGGAGAATTGATAACTTCTTGACAAGCTTGGGCTTTACCAAGAGTAAAGTTGATCCTAACCTTTACCTCAAGGTTATGGATGATAAACCTGTTATATTGTTGCTTTATGTGGATGATCTATTTCTGACTGGGAATGAGAAACAGATTATCGAATGCAAGAAGAAGCTCTCTGCAGAATTTGGGATGAAAGATCTCAGATTGGTGCAATACTTCCTAGGTCTGGAAGTATGGCAAGGCCCAGAAGGAATCTTTCTAAACCAGGGAAAGTATGTTGTGGAAATCTTGAAAAGATTTGATATGTTGGAATGCAAAGCCATGGCCACTCCCATGGATTCCAACTTGAAGTTGTTAGCTGATGACTCATCAGAGTTAGTGGATGTAACTCTGTACAGACATATTATTGGGTCATTGATGTATCTAATGAATACCAGGCCAGATATATGCTTTGTTGTGAACAACTTGAGTCAGTATCTAGTTGAGCCTAGACGTGTTCACTTGGTAGGTGCAAAGCATGTGATGAGGTACCCAAAAAGGTATGATAGACTTTGGTCTATATTATATTGGAGATCATGATTTCAGATTGTATGGCTACACAGATGCCGATTGGGCTGGAAGTGTATCAGACAGGAAGAGCACATCGAGCAGATGTTATTGTCTGGGATCTGCCATGATCTCGTGGTTTAGCAGGAAGCAGTCTAGTGTGGCTCTCAGCACAGCTGAAGTGGAATATATAGATACTTGCTCTGCCAGTTGTGAAGCGATATGGCTTCGGAAGTTGTTATCAGGATTGTTTGACTTAGAGGTGGACCCCACTGTGATCCTGTGTGACAACCAGAGTTGTATCAAGATGACGAAGAATCCAGTATTCCACGACAAGTCAAAGCACATAGAGATCCGATATTTTTATATACGGGATATGGTGCAGAAAGGAGCTATAAAGCTCGAGCATGTGGGCACTGATGAGCAAGTTGCTGATGTATTGACCAAACCTCTGTCTCTAGTAAAGTTTGTAAATATTTGATTTAGAGATCACTACTCCCTCTGAATCGCCATGAGATCTCAAGCGATATGAGTCTCAATATAAGTATGTCTCATAAAAATATAGACTCAACCAACTAGATCTGCATTTACCAACTGAAATATAAATGCAATCAAACACATAAACAACAGATATACCCTGGAACCCTTTCGGGGAAAAACCAGCTAACTGTGGGGCTATCTTCCTCTCGAGCCCAGAGCATTTGATATAAATGAGACAATACAATATAGGATTACCTCAGTAGGTAATTCAACCGATCCAAAACTAGATAGACTCTACTTTGCATGCATCCAGCTGATGCATGCACTAAATGAGTAAGTCCCAACTGTCAAACTGGATCTGAGTAATCTGAAGACTCCTCTGGCTGATCTGCCCTCTCTGTATCTCACTGCCCTGATCTGCTCTGAAACTGAAGAAGCCCTCTGATGAACTCGACCTCCTCTACATGCACAAGTGCGCCCTCCCTCCAGATGTCAAATGCTCGTACCAGACCGGATCTCAACATATATGAGCTCTAATCGTCACTAACCTTCCTCCAATGTTGAGGCAAGGCTATCCTGGAAGTCTCAGACTCCGAATCGGTCAATCCAACTCCAAACGAGCTTCTCCCTCCTTGGGAAATGCGCCCTCCTCCAAGAGAACTCGGCCTCCTCCAATCTAATCAGAAATCACATTGTTGAGCTCTCTTAGCTCACAGTACTAGGTGTCTAGCCTCTCTGGAACTGAAGGTCAATGATCTAGCTTAGATCTGACCTTCCTAGGCTCCTACAGCAACTCCTCTCTCTCTCAGAAAGTCGCCCCACGTGTGCAGCTACGCCCTCCTCACTCTAGCAGTATCTCTCTCCCGCAATGCAACTGAGTAACCTCATCTGGGGACCCCCTGCCTCTATAAACAATCTCACCAGATGAATTAGGTTTGCCAAAACCCTAATTCCTGATACATGCAAAAAGTCACTTTTGCATGCAAGCATGCAAAAGGTCACTTTTGCATGCAGTCATTGAATGCTGACAGGTCATGCAAAACTCATGCATGCAAAGGTCAATCCCCTTTGAAGCTCCACATGCAGCCCCCACTGGACTCATGCCACTGAGTAGAGTGCCTCTACTCCATCCTGATGCCTATGCAGCTAATGTACCTCCATGTAAGGCATCTGAACCATGGAGGACATTCCGAAGTTACCATAATCTAACGCTCCCTCTTAACGAGAGAAGTCCTGACACTGATGCCTGGATCCATCAAGTCCATTGCTGCTGACACTGATCTGCCTGTCACTGCTCTCCGACCTGAAGAACTCTGATCAATCTCCATAAGGGTGGCTTCAAAAGAAGCCCTCCTATCAACCACTGCAGACTCTGCCACTGCACTCTGACTCAGACTCCCTCTGAGTCTCTGTTGGTGTAACCAATCCTGAAGGCCTCTGTCAAGTGGATCTACTGCTCTATAGATCATCTGCCTATGACCCTGAGTTGACTCAGCCCTGTAAGTCAACTCCCTCTGTCTCTGAACTGACTTAGCTCTCTCCTGAGCCAAGTCCATCTCAGATTCTCAACCATGTCATTCCAGCTCACTCTTTGACTGGTGGCTGCATGAGTAGCATGCTCATCCATTCTATATGAGCCCAAGGGCTCAATCTTTTGAGACTCATCACTGCCAAGAGTGTCTCGCTCATCCATCGAAACTCCAGAATCACTGCCCTAATCCTCATCATGGTGAGCCTCTCTCCCACCCATCTGTTGAACAGGTCCACTCCTCCTGGCCTCATCTCTGCTATGAGCATCCCGCTCATCATCCTCCTCTGCATCTGAAGAGGATGCACTCAGCCATCCAGATGTGCCCGAAGTAGGTTGTCCATGAACCAAATAATCACCATCGATCCTGTGACCCAATAAGACTGGGTCTACTCCTTTGGGATAGGTGAAGAACTGATCCCTATGAAATACTACTGGGTAGCCTGCAGCTGCCAAAGCTACCACTGAGAGGACACTCCCTCTCAATCTTGGAACAAAGAGCACTCCTGAAACCTCCAGGAGCTCCCCACGATCAAGGAGAAATCTCACTCTTCCCACTCCAGTAACCAAATGGTCAACCGTCTACACATCCCGAGCCAACTGCAAGGGTGTGTGCTCTAGGATAAAAAATGCATCCCGCACTCCTGTCATGTGACTATTGAGCCTGCAGTCAACCCTCCAACTCTGATCAACCTGAGCCTCTGGCAGGCTACTATCATGTCCTGACTGTACTGAGGCTAATGAGAACTCCTTCTCAAACCGAGAAGTAAACTCATCAACCTCCTCTGCTGCTACCACCTGCTCATCCATAGTCAACCATCTCTTAGTCTTCATGTGCATGCATATCTCATGCATATGCAGCATGCATAACTCACGCACATGCATCATGCAAGACCTCATGCACATGCAAATCTCATGCCCATCTTTGTACTGACACTCCCTCTCAATGAGGAAGGTACTGCTGGAGAAGCATCCACCAGGATCAAACACATCATATGCTGCTACAGCTACTCCCTCTAAACTGGAAGACTTTCTGGCTGCATCTACTGCACTCTGATACAGATCTGCACTCCTCCTCTATCAATGTCATCATGAGAGAAGCATCATGCTCTCCCTCTATCACTAATACTGAAACTATATCCAAGGTCTCCCTGGACCCACATACAAGCTTTCCCACCAACCTGTACTCTACTCTCAAGCTAGTGGCCATAACTCTGCAAAACTGAAATACTGTAACCCAAAGTGAACAAGAATCTCTCTTGATCACAGATCTGGTAGATCTATCACAAATCTAACCAATGAACTCACAAATCTGATAGATCTGGTATCTATCCTAACAGATCTGATGTCTGCACTCACAGATCTAAACACTATGCTTCAAATCCGATATATCTGCCACAGATCTGGACTCTGCTCGTGCCAGATCTCAGATCTCACCTCCAAACTCACATATCTGATAGATCTGACCTCTACAACCTCAAATCAGAGCTGTGCTCTTCAGATCTGGTAGAAATGGTCTCTATCTTCACTGATCTACTAGATCTATCTCAAATCTAGTCTTCAATACCATAGATCTGATAGATCTGACCTCTACAACCTCAGATTTGAGCGTTGCTCCTCAGATTTGGTAGATCTGGTCTCTATCGTCATTGATCTCTGTGTGACTGCCCTCTCTGACCCTCAACAGGGCTCTGATACCATGTAAATATTTGATTCAGAGATCACTACTCCCTCTGAATCGCCCTGAGATATCAAGCGGTATGAGTCTCAATATAAGTATGTCTCATAAAAATATAGACTCAACCAACTAGATCCACATTTACCAACTGAAATATAAATGCAATCAAACACATAAACAACAGATATACCCTGGAACCCTTTCGGGGAAAAACCAGCTAATTGTGGGGCTATCTTCCTCTCAAGCCCAGAGCATATAGATATAAATGAGACAATACAATACAAGATTACCTCAGCAGGTAACTCAACCGGTCCAAAACTGGACAGACTCTACTTTGCATGCATCCAGCTGATGCATGCAGTAGATGAGTAAGTCCCAACTGTCAAACTGGATCTGAGTAATCTGAAGATGCCTCTGATTGATCTTCCTTCTCTGTATCTCACCGCCCTGATCTGCTCTAAAACTGAAGAAGCCCTCTGATGAACTCAACCTCCTCTCCATGCACAAGTGCACCCTCCCTCCAGATGTCAAATGTTCATACCGGACCGGATCTCAACAGATCTGAGCTCTAATCATCCCTAACCTTCCTCCGATGCCGAGGCAAGGCTATCTTGGAAGTCTCAGACTCTGAATCGGTCAATCCAGCTCCAAACGAGCTTCTCCCTCCTTGGGAAATGTGCCCTCCTCCAAGAGAACTCGACCTTCTCCAATCTAATCAGAAATCACACTGTTGAGCTCTCTCAGTTCATGGTACTAGGTGTCTAGACTCTCTAGAACTAAACGTCACTGATCTAGCTCAGATCTGACCTTCCTAGCTCCTGCAGCAACTCCTCTCTCTCTCAGAAAGTCGCCCCACATGTGAGGCTACGCCCTCCTCACTCTATTAGTATCTCTCTCCGACAATGCAACTGAATAACCTCATCTGGGGACCCCCTGCCTCTATAAATAATCTCACCAATGAATTAGGTTTGCCAAAACCCTAATTCTCGGTGCATGCAAAAGGTCACTTTTGCATGCAGTCACTGAATGCTGACAAGGCATGCAAAGGTCAATCTCCCCTGAAGCTCCGCATGTAGCCCCCACTGGACTCATGCCACTGAGTAGAGTGCCTCTACTCCATCCTGATGCCTATGCAGCTAATGTACCTCCATGTAAGGCATCTGAACCATGGAGGACATCCCGAAGTTACCATAATCTAACAAAGTTTGAGTATTTTCGAGACAAGCTTGGTGTAGTTCAGAAGGACCCTCCTCGAAAGGGGGAGTGATATGGTCAATGATGATATATGGATACTTGTATCGATGATGAGGATACCTATATCGATGATGAGGTTGCCTATACCGACGGTAAGGTCGATGATGAGGATACTTGTATTGATGATGAGGATACCTGTATCGATGAGGAGGATACCTGTATCGATGATGAGGATACTTGTATCGATGATGAGGATACCTGTGTCGATGATACCGACAATGAGGTCGATCATAGTGATGATAAGGTCTATGATACAAACGATGAGGTCGATGTGTGGTCCTTAGACTTTGTCTAAGTGGACGAGTGGAATGCATCATCCCTAGACATTTGGTTCAAAATGTACATGATAAGATTGCATCATCCCTGAACATGGTTCAAAATGTACGTGATAGGATTGCATCATCCCTGAACGCTTGGTTCAAAATGTACATGATAGGATTGCATCATCCCTGAATGCTTGGTTCAAAATGTACGTGATAGGATTGCATCATCCCTGAACGCTTGGTTCAAAATGTACATGATAGGATTGCATCATCCCTGAACGCTTGGTTCAAAATGTACGTGATAGGATTGCATCATCCTTGAACGCTTGGTTCAAAATGTACGTGATAGGATTGCATCATCCCTGAACACTTGGTTCAAAAAGTACGTGATAGGATTGCATAATCCCTGAACCTTTGGTTCAAAATGTATGTGATAGGATTGCCTCGTCCTTGGACTTATGTCCTAAAGTGATAAGGATTGATCATCCTGTAAGTAGATTTGGATTGCCTCGTCCATAGACATGTTGTGGTGTCTTATATTGATAGGGATTGACCATTCTGTAATTGGGTCATGTGTGTTGCAGATGTTGTTGATCAAGAGATCCAGATGATGAGGTTGTCGATCAGAAGATCTAGATCTTGATACTATTGATCAAGAGATCCAGATGATGGTGCTATTGATCGAGAGATCCAAATGATGTTGTTGATCGAGAGATCCAGATGATATTGTTGATCGAGAGATCCAGATGATGATGATGTTGATCGAGAGATCCAGATGATGTTGTTGATCGAGAGATCCATATGATGATGTTGTTGATCGAGAGATCCAGATGATGTTGTTGATCAAGAGATCCAGATGATGATGTTGATCGGAAGATCCAGATGTTGATGCTGTGGTTGATCAAGTGCTGCAGAAGATGAAGACTCGGTACTGAAGATGTTGATGTTCCAATATTGAAGATCTTGAAGATGTTCCAGTAACTATTTGAGTTACTGATGAAGAAAGCTTCCAATGATTTATAGATGTATAATGTATCATGTATCATGTAGTTGATGACTCCTTGCTCCTGCAGAGGTTGTTAGAATATCCTTCTCGTTAAGGGGGAGTGTTGAAATATTGTAGCTTCTAAGAATATTCTATTTGTACTTTATCCGGAGATGTTTCATTCCTCCACCGAGACCTTATTGTATATCCAAAGATGTTTATTCCTCCGTCGAAATGTGGTAACTTAGGTTATTAGACTTCCCTAGTGGCGTCGGCCCAAAGTCAGTTATAATGGGGTGTTTAAGTCCCCTAGTGGGGTCGGCCCAGTCAACATTATGTTGAGTGGTTAAGTCGGGGTCGACCTAGTTAAGGTTAAAAGTCAAGCGAGGTAGTGTATAAATAGAGGAGGTGTGTTCCTCATTTAACACACTCACTTGTGAAACTTGCATAGGAGGAGAGATCTGCAAAGGAGGAGAAGGAGCTCATGTTTAGGGATTACATCTTTGTATTTGTTGGTCATCTATATTGTGGAAGCTTTGTTGGGTTTTCTACCCCATGAGGGTTTCCCAGGATAAATTGTGTCTCTTTTGTTTATGCTATGCTTGTTGTTCTTTCAGTGATCCTGTATATGCTATGGTTGTGAAATTGAATGTAATACTGATGTTATCTATCTTATCATATTTAATCTTAACAAGCTCCACCTATGACCTATTCATTTCCGTATCATACCACCTTTGTGTCTTAAAACCATTGGCTAAAAGACTTGAAAAATGGACTCTAGACTTCCCCTTTGTGACCCCTTCACCACGAAGGTCTCCTTGTTTTCCCTGGTGTCTTGGCTTGGTTTTGTTGCAATGACCTTTCAAACGATATAGGAGTCTCACTTGTAAAACCCTGGGGCTGGCTATCATCAAGGGGAGAGAGTTGCCACGGAGCAATGTGTTCCCTAAACCTGAAACAAGTTTCCCTTATCCTTGAAATTGGTTAGTGGTTGGAAGGGTAGGTACTCCTTGAATTAAGAAGTACTGCCTATTTGCTCTAAACTAGCATTATTGTGGCAACTACATCGAGCGTATGGAAGGTCGTTGGCAGCGGAGTTAAGGCCATGTCATCATTGGTTCCCAGAAGGCATCCAGGGCCAGTACCTTTCAACCATTAGCCAAATAAAGGATACGATAAAAGAAAAAGAAAAGAACAAAAGAGAGAAAATCAAAAGAAAAGAAAAAAAGTGCAAAAGATAAATATCCAAAGGCAAAAATGAAAAGGAAAGAAAAGAAAAAGAAAATAAAAGGGGGGCTTGCTAAGGTCGATAGGGGTAGTATCTCCTTACACTTCATCCATTTGTGAGACACATTCTCTAGTGTTTTCCTAATTGGTGAATGTCATAGAGTTACCCTTGTCCCCTTATCTTGAGTCAATTAATCATCTTTGACCAATCCTCCACTTGACCAACCTTGATGACTTTTTCCACTCACTCCACCCAAAGGATAGATGGTCCTTGCAATGTTCTTGATGTTGTTAAGATGGTGCCATGTTAATAAAACATTAATCTCATGCTTAGTACTAATTTGTGTGATATTTTTTATGCTTGAAACTATGCAATGATTCAAATGGATCACTAGTGTCTGTAAGTATTGTAATTGTAGTATGCCATCAATATAAATCATTTTAGATGCTATTTTGTCCTCCTAAAGGCATTGAAGGATTCCAATCATTCATTGGACAACTTTGTCCGACTTTGACAAAAGTTGACTTTTCAATTTTTGAATTGGTCAAAGGGGGATTTGACTTGGTCAACAAGACCAGCCAACAGTATCTGGTCATATTTCATCATCATTCATCATACTTCAACCTTTGGAAGCCAATTTTATTCTTCCAAATGTGATTTTTAACTTATCTGGACTAATAAGCTTTCATCAATGAATTTTCCCTATGTTACCGGATCTGCCACCCCTATGTGTAGGATCCGCAGTTTCGATCCAGCTTTGCCTAGGATCCGCCATGGAAATGGATCCTCCGGAGAAGGAAATGGATCCTCCGGAGAAGGAAACGGATCCTCATCCCAAGAAACAGATCATGTGCAAAATCAAAGAAATTCAGAAATTTTCAAACAAATCTCGAAACTTCCAAGGCTTTTGTGACCCACTTACACCCAAAAACAATGTTTTTTTATGAAAAGACTTCCAAAATGTTGAACCAATGTTTTAAAAACTGATAACTCAGCCTCAGACTTAAATGGAATTGTTAAATTCTTAAAGTAAAAGTGGCATTCTCCTTATCTTTCATTTTCTATCCTTCTACTTAAATTTTGAACATTACCATTAATTGTTCTAGGATGTTTGAGAGGTTCCAACCTCATCGGATTTCAAATGCAAAAAGTAGAATTTTAAATCCCAATCAGAATTTAACAGACTTAATAGTTTTCAGGATTTCAAGATTGCAATGTTTCCACTGGATTCTATCATGTATGAGGGTAAGGGATTGGCATTAAATCAAGCACATCAACCTCGCTAAGTACCTTGATATTGGTGGTGTTGATTGTTGAACTCCTCTATCATGACCTCAATAAAAATGTACCCTTCAGACTTCAGTCAAGCAAAATCACTTATTAAGCATGGGAAACTTTTTATAATTCTACCTTATCTTAATGCTTGGATGAAGTTTCATCAAAATTGTAAGGTGTTGAGTCTTGACTAATGTCCTTGGAGGATCAACTTCGAGATTCGAGGTAGAGGAAAGGAAAATGAAAAAAAATGAATTAAAATTGGAACTTGTCGAAGTCTCATGGACCTTCAACTCTTTCTCAAAACAATCAAACATGATTCTTTTTTTCCTTCAAACTTTTGACTCAAACCCTAGGATCATTATCATGCTTTGATACCATGTAGGATTTTATATGGGTGTATTCACACATATTTGGAGAGAGTAATAAATATCCAACATAATGATGTTGGAGATTTTACATCTATAGGAGCCTAGGTAGGTTACCCAACATACAAGAACCACTCTTTGAAGTTAATCATCCTTAAATACATTATTATAAATATATAGCACCCTAAGTTTGTTATGGTAATTTTAACCACTAAGCTTAACACCTCAATGTTACATTGGTCAAATATCTAATATATGAAGTGACACAAGTATTAACGACTCCTAATATTATTCGAATATGAATACTCCTACAGTGTCTTGGCAAATTTCAGCTCTGAAATTAATAGAGTTTAAATAAGTATTTTATCAAAATTTCAGCTCTGAAGGAGAGGAGATCAGTTCTTGAGGATAAAATCTTTGATATGAGCAGGCACCAAGAAAAGTTCAAAGAGAAGGTAAAGGCACTGATTGGAAATGAAAAGATGAAAGATTGAGATTAAAGTTGAAAGGATGGGAAGAAATGGACCAAGACAAATGTTGAATTTTTAACTTAGCAGTATAATTTTCATCTCTTTCAACTTTAATTCATAATTCATTTCATCCCACAATTATAGCATCATTCATTTGCAGCAGAAAATAAAACAAGGATCACTGAAAGATAACCATGCCACAAGACACAAAGATTTATCTTGGGAAACCCTAACGAGAGAAAACCCAGCAAACTTTTCTCAAAAGAAATTAATCCAATACAAGAACAATACCAAACATGAGGATTAAGCCCTAGCACAAGAGTGTGCTCTTCTTCCACATGAAACCCTAGCGAGGGTAGATAATCTTCCAAGAGAATAAGAGAAACCCCAAAAATTATGCTTCTAGTGAACTTCACTTGTCCTCCTTGAGAAGTGCGCACCAATTGAGAGAGATGAGCTTACTTGAATGTGTGAAATGAAGTGTGAGAACACTTCTATTTATTATCTTCAGTTGACTTGATTTTTACTCTTGAGGCCGACCTGTACCTTTATTTTATTCTTTATTTATCTTTCAAGCCGACTTGTCATTTTGTCTTCTAGGGTCAATTTACCCCTTTTGTTGGGGCAGTTGTGCTCTTTCTTTCCTTCCACTTTCTCTAGCACTTCTCCAATGGATTGTCTTGACTCCTTGGTTATTTCTTCATCATAGAAAAGTTATCCTCGTTGATATCTCCTCACGTGCAGTCACATTCTTTCAGTAGAGTTTTAATGTTGATTTGACCATACTCTAAGAAGTCCCGGACACTTCTTCGAGCCAAATATCAAATTCAACATTAAATTAGACTTTGTCTAACATACAAAGAGATAAGATCTCCTTGTAACAGACAAGTCATCTTACTCTACAAGAATAGATCACTCCAGCTAAGGAGCACTCCCACTTGGAGTACGCAATGTGACTTTTATCCTACTACCACTCCATCAACACATGACTGGATGAGGCTCCAAGCCATAAGACACACAGTCAAGGGCTACAATGGGGCCATTCTCTCTGGGTTGTGAACCCATCCAAGAGAATGATCTGTAGAATGTTTGCTTGATGCTGGAACCATGGAGAACATCAACAACAAAGGGGCTCTGAGTCAAGCGAGGAAGATGATGGAAAGGATTTCAAGGTCTGCGGCACTTGTGGCAGATCAAAACTAAGTAGCTCTGAGGAATGAGTTGAAGACGATGAGGAGTAGGTTGACACATGCAAGTGCATGTGGTGGAAGCAACAAGGACTGAGAAGGTTGGAATCCTTTCAATTTTGCGCAAGTTACTGCACTCTCCATCAAGCACATACATATTTCCGCAAGTGCAAGTTTTGGTCTGTGAATTCTAGCTGGCAAACCTGCCAACAACATTTTGAAATTATAAGTCTGGCCCAGATGTATGGGCACCTTTCACGATTATCTCAAAGGGTTTTCTGCTATCAGACACATACTTTATGTGAAATGAATTTGCTTATGTTTTCATATGCTTCTATGCAAAAGGAAATCTTTGTAAAAATGAAAATTCTAGAAATTTGGAAATTAAGAAGGACTGTCAATCTCAAAAGACATGGAACCAATGGGTATAGCCATGGTTCCTGCCCTGAAAAAAAAACAATATTATATATTCTTGTTGATTTTTTCCTGAGCAGCATCGAGTGCCATTCTCTGGGAGAATGGAGGCACCTGGTCAGTTACCAGGATATTGATCCAGTCTGGGACTGGAAGCTCAGCCTGGGGCTGAGAGCCATTCTCTGGGAGAATGGAGGCACCTGGTCAGTTACCAGGATATTGATCCAGTCTGGGACTGGAAGCTCAGCCTGGGGTTGAGAGCCATTCTCTGGGAGAATGGAGGTACCTGGTCAGTTACCAGGATTTCACTGTAAGCCCTAGACCGGGTCTGGGCAAGTGGTGTACTCCTCCACTTGGTCTTGGTGGCAACAGGAGGGTGAAGTAAAGCAATTAATTTATCTCCCTATGATGATGTACTTGGAGTGGACATGAAGACCTTGAAGAACACCTGCATGATTTATTGAAGATAAAATGAAACCCAAGCATAGCTTGGCTTGGTCCATGAGCCCACCATTTAGAAGAAGGAAAATAAATACATATTTATTTATTTATTTATTATGGGTTGGCTCATTATTGGAGAAAAGAAAAAATATATATAATGAATAAATTGATGAAAAATTGGACAGGTCGACCTCATTTATTTTTTGAGAACAAAAATAAATAATAAAAAAATAATAATAATATAAGTGAGGACAGGTCGGCCTCAATAAAAAGTGGAATTATTCCACTATAAATAAAAGTGAAAACTCGTCATTCTAATAGATAATTCGTGGTATCTTTGAGGACAGCTCGTGGGTACAGTTGTCTGCTCCTAGATCAGCTCGTGGATGATATTTACTTCTGCTGGGTTCTCTCTAATATTTCTTTCTGCTGGGTTCTCTCTATACTGCTGGAAGCTTCAACCTATTGTTCTTACCTCTTCTACTACTGCCCTATCAGCTAGGGTTTGCTGCTGCCATCATTTTCTATCTACTGTGTACATCCGAGCCCAGCTAGGATAAATTTCTGTGCACCCAAATTTTGTACAGGGTCTGTCCTGGAATTTGGCAGTCCTGAAAATGGGCTTGAACAGGTTATAGCAGATCTGGAAAAGGCTTGAACAAGCCACAGCACCCTCAGCAGGGTATACATCAGTGAACAGTGACATCTACAGATATGTACAGGCAGGCATTGATAGTCAACTTTTGACTGTGTTAAATTGAAGCTAGTGGCAGTTTTGAGGACAGCAGTCATTATATAGGGTTCTGCCTGTCCAGTGAAACAAATTTTAATTTGTTGTGAAGGCTTGTTTCTTAGCCTGTTATTGTACAAACTCAGTCATCTCATTAAGGAGATAAACTATTATTAATTGCTTTGGGGTTTTTGTCCTTAAAATGTTTCCCCGTGAAAATTACTGTGTTCAAATTTTTGTGGATGTTTGTTTACTGCTAGCTATCTCTGCATTATTTATTTACAGTCTGTTACTGCTGTCAAATTTAAAATTTTAACAATTCTAACTCTGAGATTTGTTCCCACATAGTTAGACATCATATCCTTTACTGATATTATGATTCATTTCGCAAAATAGAATATCTAAAAAAGGAAAACTGAAAAACTATGATACCATCAAAAATCAATGTAAAATCTTCAAGAATCATGCAACAGAGGCCCTCAAAAACAGTTTTTTCCAAACAATTGAGCTTTTGGGTCTCTGTTAAGAGCATGCCATGCGTGCCATTGTTGGTGATTGTGATTTGACAAATCCTTTCAAAAGAAGAGACCTTTCCTGGCCAAATCTGAGTGACCAAAGAGATTTATGATATGGCACTGCACCTCTGACATTGTCCCTCGCTTGAACAAACGGTGGGGGTGAGGTATCCTGTGGCGCACTGGTTGAGAAGGTGCCAGTCTACCTGGAAATCAGTCACAAAGCTTGGTGGTAGCTTCTCCTTCAGCAAGGGTTGGCTGTCAAGAATAGGTTTCATAAAGCTGGTGTGACAGATGCTGCTTGCATTTCTGGAGATGTCAGTTTGCCAGAATGTCTTGAGCAAAGTTTCAGGCTGAAAGGTCCTCTCCTGGGAGACGCTTGGATGAATGAGGACAGCTGCAGATCCTTTCTGTAGAAACATCAGTTTTCTAGAGGACCCCTCTCATTTTAGCATAGGGGAGTTCGGGAGCTTTAAGCAAGGCTTGCTTGTGAGAGTCAACTTAGTGTTTTAGAACGAGATGTTCAGTCCCTTTTGGCCATTTTAGGGCAGGGTTTCCCCGGTACCCCTGTTGTTCATGTGTTGTAATTCTGTCTATTCCATGATGTACTTTCTCTCTGTTTTAAGATGTATTTATTTGTCCTATGAAGTAATATATGCAGCATTTCAAAAAAAAATGTAAAGCATTCAAACATAACAAGGACCTTCTACAAATATCAAACTAGAAAAAAAAATTGACAAGGAACTAGCTTCTAATGGATGCTGGTAGACTCTCCAGTTCATCAACATCAGCAGAGATCAACAGATTCAATGTAATATAAAGAAATGAATATAATAAATAATTAAAGCAGGAATACCAAAAGTATTTTGTCAGAAAGAAATCTTACTGAATTAGAGGGTGGTATGGATGGTAGATGACTAAATAGTAATCAAGCGCCTCCAGAAGCTTCATTTCCATCTCGAGCACATCCTTGATTTCATAACGATGCTTAACTTCAAATAGAACAATGAATACAAAATTATAAATTAGTTCAGTGCAACATATCAACATCTACACATTACCATGGATAATAAAATGACCAAGATACATCTAAAATGCAAATGATTATGTTTGAGACTAATGAAGAAAATTTTAACAGTGCATGTAATGCATATATTGAAGAAACAAGAGGCCCAATTGAAAATCTTAGTCCCAAGTCAAGGATCATACCATATTTTTTCATAAAGAAGGTTATTAGTTTAGCTTGAGTAGTGCTTTCCTCTGCTTTGGACGCTAGGTACAGACAAGTAGGAGCTACCAACTGCGGATCATATTCTGTGAAGCTCTTTCTGAGAGAAAATACATAGAATAATGTGTCATTCTTCCATTCAATCCAAAAAGTACATATGGGATGGAAAAACCTCAAACAACTACTGCACTGCATTAAGAATAGGAATACACCACCTAAAGCAGTTACAAACCTGACTATAAATTAGAAGATTTATATAATTATCACTGAAGCATTGAATTTAATTGATTCTCTGTAGTGAATTTCACATGTAAGCATTTTCTTTCCCTAAAAGTATATCATCAGACAGGCAATGAAATAAGCTTTGTATCAATGTTTTCAGAACCGGACCAGTCATTGAACAGGCAGAGCCAAAAAATCTGAACCGAACCGGAACTGAAAAAAAAACAGACCAAAAAAGCGGTTGACCAAAACATACATAAAATATTCAAATTTTGAAAAGACAAAAATAATATTCATGTGCATCCACAAGAATCCAAACAGTTATACACATAGATGCAAAGTTTCTCATGTATATAGAAAGTAATGGTGCATATAAGTTTATAATCAAAAAACTTGAAAACATCATGCTAAACAAATAACTACATATCATCAAAATCATTGCCTATATTGGGATCCTATTCATCAATAGCACCCTGTGCCCCCCACCTCTAGGCCCTAGCCCTTGCTTCTATCTCAAATCTCAAAGTTGATCCTCCAAGGACATTAGTCAACACCCTACAATTTGATGAAAACCCTAATCCAAGCAATAAAAAAAGTTAGAAAAAACTTCGCATGCCTAATAAGTAATTTTGCCTGAGTGAAGGGTACATTTTTACTAAGGTCATGACAAAGGAGTTAAACAATTAGCACCACCAACATCAAGGTACATAGAGGGGTTGAATCCAGTGGAAACATTGGAAACATTCCCCCTAAATGCCAATCCCCTACCCTCATGCATGATAGAATCCAATGGAAACATTGCAATATTGAAACCCTGAACACTGATAAGTCTGTTGAATTTTGAACGGGATCTAAAATTCTACTTTTTGCATATGAAGTCCGATGTGATTAGAACATTCTCAAACATCCTGAAACAATTAATGATAATGTTAAAAATTTGAGTAAAAGGATAGAAAACGAAAGATAAGGAGAAAGTCAATTTTATTTTAAGAATTTAATATTGTCATTTACTGTATTGATGATTATTGTTTAGGTTAGATTAGAGTAGGGTTTTTTATGTTTTCTCTTTTAATTTGCATTTTATGGGCCTACAGGCACGGTTGTACGGCACTGTACGAAACCTGCTGGTTTCGTGAAAAAAGGCCGGTTCGGTGATGAACCGGTCATTTCTGCTCTGGGTAGCCGGTTCGGACCATTGGAGGGCTGAAACCGGTCAGGCCGGCCGGTTTTGCATGAACTGGACTGGTTCTGATAACACTGTTTTGTATACATATGATATAATAGTTACTAAGATATAATTTAAATGAAAATAGTCTGTGTAAAGATAGCCATACGCAATGATCAAATTGAAGAAAGAGGAGCTGCGCTAAAGATATATTGAGCAGACAAAGTTGTTACATCCTCAGGGCATAGAAATCCTCATTGCATATTCATTGATAAAGAAACACCAAAGTTATGTCCTTCAAAGCTCTTGGTTGCCAAAAATGTCACTTCATAACAGGTACAATCAATCATTTATTCGTTAATCCAAAAGAAATATGTATTCATTGCAAGAAAGGACTAAACTCTCCAAATGAGAGAGCCTTCTTGCTGTCCTTTAGGTCACATTGACATTTTTCTTTATGTACTTTTATGTCTTCATGTATTAGAATTTAATATAAGCAACATTTTCTGGAAAACAAAAGAGGAAAGGACTAAGCTCTAGTATGAGACCTGTCATTACTCGTTGGTCTTTCATATTAATCTAAAGCTAATAAAAAACTCATATAGTGAACTCTGAGAAAAGCAATGATATCACTTAGTTTTTGAGATGATGAGATATGATACACAATTGCCATCATGATAAAATAATGAGATATTTTTAAAGCAACTGATTTGTAATCCCCGTCATTGTTAAACAGTGTGATTAATTTATTGTGATTGTAAAACATAGCTCTTATAAAAAAATATGAATGACTAAACAACCATCAGTATTAAATAATTTAAAATAAGTCAAAGCTGGTAATCTAATGATTTGTTAAAACATACACGTCAACATATATGTACAATTGATTTAATAAGAGAATATAGGAGAAGATTTTTGAAAAGCATCACATCACTTCAGCCACAAAGCAATATCTTGTCTTCTCTTTACTTCAATTCTCTTAATCATGAAGCATCTTATTTACAGCCATACAAGTAGGAAACTTATATAAGATTTACAGCAAGAAGACTCAAAAACAAAACTGGTTTTCCATCAAACTCAACGCTGCAACAAAGATGGATTCCAAACATGCAAAAATTGTTGTACATTCCAAGGCTCAGAACCACAGAATAACTTGCTTGATGCATCTTTACTTTCCAATCTAACTGGCATTGTCTCATTTCACATTTGTAATCAAAAGTTAACATCCTTTGCATGAAAGCTATCAATTTCCCCTTTTTTATTTTCTTTTGTGCCTGAAATTCATTGCATGCTTTGTCATGGTGACATTGCCCTATTATTGGGCAGATGATTTTTTATATTTTTGGTCATCATGCATATCTGCCAACTAGATGTGCATAATATTATTTTACACAACCGAGAATAAGTCTATCTCTAAGAGAATAGTTTTGTAAATGAGGACACTGTCATCCGACCCACAGTCCTCTATGGCTCAGAGGTTTGGGATCCTTGTCTTCTAGACTTTGATTGTGCCTCAACCTATCATACTTGTAGAGTTTGGGGCCCAGCCCTTTCGGCTTTGTTAATTTTACTGAGCTCAGATCTAGTTAACAATCTCGAACAATTTACTGCAATTATTAACTGAAAACACATTGAACTCCTAACTAATTACGCAGCAGAAAAACTCAGAAACCAGACACATTTGACACTTAGAGTTACCCTGGGGCCTGGAAAACCCGAATTGGGGAAAAACCAACAAACAGATGATTTTTATTAACTATAAAAATCAGGGCCTCTCGTCCTAGGATAATGGCCCACTGAGGAAACATACAATCACAGCAATGCTAGCCTTCACACCTCAAGATCAGTCCTTCGATCTTACTGGTTGCTAACCCTCGACTGCCCCTTGCTCCTTTCCTCAGCCCCTGCTCTACACACTTGGATGGAAGTCCTTCTCCACCCACTCAATGAGATCGATCTCACTCATTCTGTGTGTCTGTTGTGTCTCCTCCTCTCCTTAGGCTCCCTTTTATATCATTACAATGACTAAAATACCATGGGCTAGCAAATACCATGGGCCCTCTAGATCTCCTAAGTGATCTTAAGATCACTTGAGATCTATGACTACAACTTAATCTCTTGTTGACACAACTTAAGTCACATTTTAGCCATTATAACATAAAAGTCACTTGCCCTCTCAGGGAAGCTCCTGGAGAGATCTTCTGGACAACTTCTACATGCCCAACACCTGGCCTATGCAAAATTACCTATACGAGCTACAAAAACTAACACTCCCTCTTAGTGAGGAAGGTAATTCTTCGAGAGCCACCTGAAACTAGTTCTCCCTCTAACCCTACCACACTGTCGCACACATCATCCCTCCAATCCTACTGGTTAGTTGCTCCGTGATCACTGGAAGTCACGAAATCGATGGCGTTACACAACAATGCCATGAATTTTTGAAACTTCATCAAAGGCCTACTCTCCCTCAATGTGCTCCTAGGAGCTTGTTCCTTCTCCTGAGCATCCATCAATGGCATCTCGTACAAACTAGGTCTCTCGACAGAACTAGAAAGGGCTAACTCCCTCTTCCCCGCTGAAGTTTTACTCCCCACACTGGAAGTCTATGAACTCTACTCACCCTTCGAAGTCTGCTTCTCCTTGACCTCTACTATGGACATCAATCCTTGATCCAAGATCCCCTTGGACCCACATAAAGGCTAACCCAGCAACCTGTATTACTTACCCTATCTAACACCAAGCATCACTGTTGCATCCTCAGTAGCTCTCTCTAAACATATGATCACTTGCCCATCTTGGAACATAAGCTTAAACCCCTCGTCCTCCAGATTTGAGACTGAGAGCAAGTTCATCTTCATCTCCAGAACATACACCACTCCTGCCACCTCCAGAGATCCTCCTGACTCTAGCTGGAATATCACTATTCCAACCCCCTTTACTACATGCATGGTGCCAACCCCACAAGTCACATGGCAGTCTAAGTCTATTTCTGAAACACTAAGGAACACATCCCTCATCCCCGTCATATGGCTAAATGCACCACTTTCCACTGAGAAAAGAAACACTACCAACTCCTGCAACGTCTTAGATCTGCCCAAATTTGTCCTTGTTACCAAATATGTATGTTGTTGCCCTGTCAACTTCTCTTCTCCTTTGGAAGATTCTTCCTGTCATCCTCTGATCTCTGGATGATAGTCCTTCACCCATCCGAGATCCCCTTGAGTCACTATCCTTCGTGGCTCAGGCACTTGAGAAAAAGTCCATTTTTGCTACAAAGTGGATGACATCAGCACATGAGCAAAAGTCCTTTGCTCTCTATGTGTTCTCTTGTGGCTCAAATTTCTAAGTGAAAGTCCTTCACTTTCCCAAGATCATTTTGCTAGTTGCTCGGCCTTCTACCATGGCTCAACAAGCCACCCAACACATCTAATTTATGTTGCCCGGACCTACTACATGTTGCTCGGATCTACAATCGACTGCTACCCAAGGCATCTTACAGTCTACTATTATTGCCCAGGGGTTTCCTGGGCGCTGCTCGAACCCTTTTCTAGGCTACCCGAGCTTACTGCTCATTTCCCTAAACTTTCTAGTCACTTACTGGGTTTCCCAAGCATCTATGGGCATTGCCTGACTCCTTCTTGGGGCTACCCAAGCTTCCTGCTTGCTGCCTAGTGAATTTTGCAGCTGCCCAACAGTGTTTATGGGTTGACCAAGCCCTTTTGGGCCTACCTAAAATTTCTTTCCCATGTCCAAGTCTTGTTCAGGGCTGCTCGACGACTGCCGTGGTCACCTGCCTTGCTCGACGACTTCCCTAGTCACCTGGCCAGCCCGACGATATGCTTTGTCTAGCGCTTGCTCCTGGCGACTAGTTGGATAGCGCCTACCTTTTGTTGGACACTGGTTCCTTGTTGGCTTCGCTCTCGGCCAGATATGCTGACCTACTGCTTTGTCGTCCTCCTCACCCGATGATTGAATCTATTGTCGATAGCTATAGCCACATCGGCCGCCCAACACTCGCGTACGCTACACACTCCTTGCACCACAAATGCTACCCTGGCGACAATTCCTTACTGTTGCACCCACAAGCCCCAACCAATCGCCTTTGTTGTTAATCGGTTTTGCGCACAGCACTCCTGGAATATCCCCTTGTTGTCAACCTGCACGACCTCCTCTCGGCCACATCTGTTCTACTCACGAGTTGTTGTCGGCTCCAGCGGACCACGTCCAACCACCACAGCCATTCACCGCTTCTACCAAGCGCAGTCCGCCTCCCATGTTGCTCCTCTCTGCCAAAGCCGCTCAGCAACCATTTGTAAGATACTATCCTCCATATCTGGGTTCCTGCCAGCTCTGCTTTCCATCGACAGCTCCTTGTGCTCCTATGCCTCAATTCGCAGCAAATCTGCTAACTCCCGCAGCAGCCCACATCTATTTTGCACTCGTCCTCCACCCCGAGCTCCTCCTTTTCATGGCGGTTGCTCAGCTCTATCCGCACTCCACAATATCCCCTGTTGGTACACGACCACTCTACGCGTTGATCTCCACGTGACCTGTGCCCTCAACCGCTATCAACTTCCAACACCAACGGCTTTGCCATTTTCACATGCGGCTATCCTATAGCCGTAAGTCCATGCAGCGGTTGTACGACAGCCTTACAAACCTCTTTTTTTTTAGTTCTTCGTAATCTGTCCAAAAATGACTTCCTACTCAGAGTGAGACCTTCAACTCCGATACCATGTTAATTTTACTGAGCTCAAATCTAGCTAACAATCTCGAACAATTTACTACAATTATTAACTGAAAACAAACTGAACTCCCAACTAATTCTGTAGCAGAAAACACACTCATTTGACACTTAGATTTACCCTGGAAAACCTCAACTAGGGAAAAACCAGCAAACAAATGATTTTTATTAGCTATAAAAATCATGGACGCCCATCCTAGGATAATGGCCCACTAAGGAAATCTACAATCATAGCAATGCTAGCCTTCAAACGTCAAGATCAATCCTTTGATCTTGTTGGTTGCTAACCCTCCACTACTCCTTGCAACTTTCCTCAACCCTTGCTCTCCACGCTTGGATGGAAGTTCTTCTCCACCCACTCAATGAGATCTCACTCACTCATTCTATGTGTTTGTTGTATCTCCTCCTCTCCTTAGGCTCCATTGTATATCATTACAATGACTAAAATACCATGGGATACCAAATACCATGGGCCCTCTAGATCTCCTAAGTGATCTAAGATCACTTGAGATCTTTGGCTACAACTTAACCTCTTGTTGACACAACTTAAGTCACCTTTTATCCCTTATAACATAAAAGTTACTAGCCCTCTCAAGCAAGCTCCTAAAGAGGTCTTCTGGACAACTTCTACATGCCTGACACATGGCCTATGCAAAAGTACTTGTCCGAGCTACAAAAACTAACTGGCTTGAAACTATGTTCAGCCTTATCTCACTTTTACACCGTATTCAAAGCTTTGTTGACTCGATCAAGGGGTGGGACTAGTAACCATACTTAACCTACTACTCATTGGAGTCCATTACCTCAACTAGCCCTTCAGGTCACACTCAGTGCTAGTATGCAAGGGTCTTGGATCTTTTGGTATCTAATGGTCATGGGATGGACCAAATTCTTTCATTTAGGTATTCCCTAGATGTGCCTAGCCACCTCTTACCTAACAAGCAAGGGATGAACAGGATCACACAAGATGATATCTATAAATAGTTTGTGTAGGTCGCTTGGATCAACCCTCAAGGCAAGCTACATCCAAAGATGGTCTTTTATGCTAAACTTCATGGATCTGAGGGATGGTCTCATTGTTCAACCCCATTACACACTCCACCATTGAGCACACGCTCTTCATATTCCTTTAGGCCAGCTCAAAGTGGGGTCTCATTATCTTAGGGTGGAGACAAATCACCAGACTAACCAATTAGACAAGATCATCCAGGTATGCCACCTTCGAGAGGTTGAGGGTCGAAACTAAGGAGCAATTCATCTTTCGTTGTCCAATTTACAACGAGATCCAAGGCCGATTCCATTGTCTTTTTAGGGAGCTTCAGACTCCGACGAGTTTCTTCCAGTATCCTAACCAAAAGATGCTTCGCCTTATACTTCCAAGAGAACCTCTAACTTCGCTCTCGCATATCCAGCCACGATCGCATCCTGGACCAACCTCCACCTAGCGGATTACTCCCTTCTTCTTGACACTCCCATCTTTAAGGAGCTCCAAGAGATAGACAAATGGGGGTAATACTTCCGAACCCAGATTGGTTCAGACGCAAAGGACCGCCTCCAATTCTGTCAAGCCTCAGCGGCATGGCCAATCTTGGCCACATACTAGCAATCAAATGATTTCACCCAAGTCACAATGGCAAGCCCCCCACTCTAGGCAATAGTGCACTACCCAATCTAACTCCTCCTGCATCTCTTCCTCAAAGAGAGTTCTATTTTGAGTTTCCACCATTCAACCTCAAATGTTAGGAGAGATGGTTCCAGCGAACCATGACAAACTTACGCCTTTTGTATCACAAATCCTAGATACATTTTCATTGTACATCTTTCTCCTAGATCGTCTCTCCATCTTTAGAGTTTGCTTTGTAGTATTTAGGTTAGAATCATACTTTTCTTTCTGTGTTTCACTTTTTATAGGAGTCACCTTAGTGTTTCCACTTTGTATTGACATCATGGTACCAAACAATCCCATTGACCTACTTTTGTGGTCATTCATTGGACATCAATAAAATTATATTTTCTTATCTTATTATCTACACAATTGTATTCTGCTGCACAATTTGGCATAGCCTTGTACTATATATACATATGTAATATCAAATTTTGTAATGTCCATGCAAAGTTGACATCTTGCATGTGTTCTCTCATGTTTTCTTGATCACTTTAAGTTTTTGTCATATCTACTTATCTCAGTTTCATATAAAATCCTCGTTTCAAGCTGTCATCTTGGTTCCTCTTCAAAGACGATATCTACACCCAAGTTTGTGAGGCAGTTCTTGTTCTCTTCAAAGTTCGCCTCTGTATTGGATCTACACTTCATACTCCACATATCTTCAAATCTTTTTAAGTTTGCCACTCCACATGGCTTCCTCTCAATTGGAAAAAAGATTCACCATCCAAATTGTTTGTGATCTCTTACTATAGACAAAAACTAATAGTTTGTCACTCTTTTGCTCTGGAACTTTGGCTCAAGCAAAAACTACAAAGGTTGGGATGACTTCCCAAGTTCGCCTCTGCATTGGATCTACACTTCATACTCCACATATCTTCAAATCTTTTTATGTTTGCCACTCTGCATGCCTTCCTCTCAATTGGAAGAAAGATTCACCATACAAATTGTTTGTGATCTCTTACTACAGACAAAAACTAAAAGTTTGTCACTCTTTTGCTCTGGAACTTTGGCTCAAGCAAAAACTACAAAGGTTGGGATGACTTCCCCCTTTCTACACAAATCAAATACTGGATCTCCTTCACTATCATTCAAAAGGTTTTCCCCTCCTCTACTATCATTGGGAAACTTCCCTATTCAACCTTTAATGCCTAAAAAAACCAAGTGTTATTGAACCAACATGATTCAGCATGGCTCTTCTGCTACTTTTCTGCAAATGCAGCTCAAGCTCTTTTCCTTTGTGAATGGAAACCTTGGCTTCTTCTTTCAAAAATGGGAGGTTAAACCTCTTCCTTCAATCATAGCAAGGTTACTTTGCATGAACCAGCTCACTATCCAAGCGAAACCTCTAGAACTGCCATCAAACCCCATCTACTTCTATCTCTTCAACTTTTATACCTTCTGTGATCAATCGAAAGTCCAAAGGTCTCAAGGGACAGTTACCGAAAGCCAACCATTTTCCCAATAAACTTGTCCAACTGTTCTTCCAACTTCCTCAAATGACAACAACCTCCAAAAACCATTGCAGTGCCTTTCCTAGGCATTGGGTTCTATTTGTGCAAGAAATGTCCTTTTAAGCCTCCATTTTGCAATGTGGTGGCCTCTGATTTGCCACCTTGTACATGTGGCGCCATCCTATATGGCCACATCACATGCCAACTACATATCGACTTTCCATAGCTCGTAGTTTTTCATCTTTCATCTATGAGAAGGTCGAACTATCTCATTCTTTGCATGTTTAGCTACACATACCCTTTGTCTTCGTGGACTATGGAGTGTGGAGTGTGGAGTGTATCCCCCTCCAACAACCTTCTTTCCTCCATGTGCACATGGCTCTGCCTTAACACTTAGCAGTGTTCCTTAAAATTGATGCCCATGAGGAGTGCAGAGTGTGGCCCCTTCCATCGATGTCTCCTCTACATGCCTCAACCTCTGCATGCCTCGAACCTTAGGCATTTTTCAACTCACTCAAGCTTTGTGTGGAGCACAGAGCAACAAACTCCCCGCCTCTTGTTCATGCTTCCACATAACCTAAAGCTCCACATCATTTTTTCCTAAAACATTTTCAAAGGAAATAAAGAGCTTCTCCAAGACATGAATTAAAGGTTTTCAGCATGAAGCTTCACAACTATTCTTAAGCACATAATTAACTAGAGAATTAACCTCTAGCATATCAAGCCTTCAAGGATCCATTTCAAATCACATATGATGACCACACGCCAAGCACCCTCCCTGTGCTAAGTTGCAGGAAACACTTAACTAAATCCTATACCGATAACGAAAACTTGCCTAAACATGGAAATTGGTACAAAACAGCCTGAAAAATCCTTGAGCAGTACTATATAGTGTTTCACAATTTGGAATGTTGTACAGTTTAGCTCATGGTATTTCTTGGTCATTTCAATCTAAAAATCCCACATTTGGGCACACATTTTAAGTTCTATGGGCCCAACAAAGCACCCATGAGGGACATGGGACCCATTGGAAGTCTAAAAGCCCTTAATCTATGGAAAATGAAGACAAATTAACCTCTAATTTTTTTTCTAAACATACTATGTGCATTCAAACCTACGCCTTGTGGATCTTCTAAGGGTGAAGAATATACAAGTGGGCCTCATAAAGACTAGGATGTGGATTCAAAATGCTCAGACATGGAAATATCTCTTGCTTCTCTTGATGTCAATGGTCATGCAGGTTAAGTGGACCTCCCTCTTCTTCCAATCCACTCCAATTTGTTGAACGGGTATCTTATTCTATTTTTATTGGTGATGATGAAGATGAGATGGATATGTATTAGGCTTTAGCTCATATTCTATTTCAGCATGTATAGGCTCATATATTAAGGTTGGTTTTGGATGGATAGCCTCATCTATAAAGCCTGGTTTTGGATTTTGCATCATGTAATCATTTGTGAGATTTATTATAAACATGGGTTTCCTTCTATGAAACCGGATACGTCCGTCTAGCCCTCTGTGTCCCGTGTCATCGTGTCGGACACGGACACGCCAGAAACACGTGTCCGACGTGTGTTTTGGTCGTGTCCCACCAAGCTTTGCTCCAGGCCCTTCTTTCCTTGTCACATACTTCCACAAAGGGTATTTTATCTCTTGGGCTTGTTGTCTTGCTAAAACAGGGTTAAATTGAGCATGAGCTACACTAGCAGCAGATGGAGCACTAGTAGGAGTAGAAGAGCCTATGCTTGGAGGAGGAAGAGGAGGGGAGACACTAGATGGGGCATTTCTCCCTTTCCTTTTCCTTTTAGTTGTTGCCCTAGCTAATTGAGACATTCTTCTTCCTGCTTGATGGTTAAGCTTGCAATCTTCCCAAGAAAATCTACCCTCAATGCACTTGGAAACTTTTGAAATCCTTCAAATCCTCTTCATCTGTAAAAGAAATCACTCTCACACCTCTCTCCAGACTTGCAAATGACCAAATGAATGTGAAAAATCCGCTTTTAACCCACGCGGGCCCTCCTTTTCTGTGATTTCCGTGTCCTGGAATTGGGACACGTTGGTGACACCGCCAACTCTACTTCGAAAATGCGGACACCGCCAACTCTAGTTGTCGCTATAGTTGGCGTAACTCTTCAGTGAAAGTTACCATACAAAGACAACTCAGAAATCAGCAATTGATTACACGCTACCTTCTTAACACTTACGACCATAAAAGTGATAGGCAATAAATAGCGATGGTAACTTTAATAACATACATTAATATGTCATTACACACTGCTACTCTGCATAGCATTAAATGAAAGTCATTTTAACATGGCATAGTTATGTGTTCCCAACACATAACCTATGCGGTTGTATTAATTACGCCAAGCAGTACTTGCAACCATACTAGGCTAATGCCATAAATGAATGAACCATTCTTAACGTATCTATGTTTGTGCAATTAGGACTATTACACAACTATGAAAGATAATCGATGACAGATGCAGCATTGGGCCTAACCTAATGATTACATGCATATAATAATTTCACCCAAAAATGAGCACATGTAAAACATATGATTATAATTTCTATATGGCCTTTAATTCAATGTATTGCACATATAATGGAAGGGTTTAGCTTCCCGACATAATATAATCACATATATGTTACAATGTATAAATGTATGAATATATAGATTAACCTATATATATATATATATATATATATATTTAATCTAATTCTATGTTGAACTATGGCTTAAGAGCCAAGGTAGTATAATACAAGAATTATATAACTTTGTAATTAAAATTTAAAACTTAAACAATTAAAATCTAATAATATATATATATATATATATATATTATTAAATCTTGACTAAAACCTAAGGCTCAATAAGCCTAGCATGAACTATAATCCAAAACGCGCCATAAGGTATGACTCCTACCCAAAGTAACGACTATAAACAATGTCATCCCATGACATTCACATCAACATAAAGTGTTAACGAATGTCACTTCGTGACATTTCCTACCAACATAAACCACGAGGTTAACGAGGTAAGCGTTAAGGTGTTGACCAACGACTTAAGGGTTGACGAACGATACCACTACCACGCTAACGTGGACAACACACGTAAGAGGCATAAGGAACAGCGTGTTCGTAACATGTATTTCATGGGTGGCCTGAATGGTTGATGTGGCGAAGCCACACAGGCTCGGCCCGAAACCTCTACAACATTTTAACCCCGTCAGCTGCTATTTGGCAGGTAAAAGAAGGTCATGGTTCACATGGAAGACTCGGCAGTTGCTTGATATTTGGTCCAAGTGGACAGTGGTTGGCCACCATTAATGTGACTCCCACCCAACACAACGTGCTACCAACTCAGCTCCTGTACTGCGTACTCTACGCGGTTCCATTAATGTTCAAAACGATAAGCATCGTTGATCTACGCATGGTTGGTTTATTAGCCATCGTGATAACTTCATCGCCGTCGATCTAAGCCTCTACGGCCTTCGCACCAGCGATCCATGGCTTATGCCATAACTTCTTGGCAACTGGGGTCAGTGGTGACCATCACCTTCCTATCTGGTGCCCACAGCTTGTAAAAGACTGGAGTTTCGACGAGGGTCATTGTTGATGCACTGTGGTCCTGCGCAGAGGGCCTTTTGCCCTATGCAACTAATCTTGTCCACCTCGATCCAGTGGAGATGGCCTCGCTGCCTTGCCAAAGCCCAGAAGAACACCACGACTTCGGCGTTAGCTCCAGAAATCCTTGGTAAGTAAGTCACAACTCCTAACTGATTCGCTGTAAGTTTTATTTACTGTAAAAACCTTTTGACCGGTGCTTAACTCTTGTGTTCAACGTCGTGTATGCAGTGGGTGGAACACACTGCAGTTGCGCTTCACTTGACAGGTAATGATAAGTCCCTCCTCGTTAATCCATGGTAAAATGACATGCGGTTGTGATTTCACTTGTTACTTCGTAAATGTTGATTGTTACGTGTTTTAACCACTTGTAACCGTTTGCAGGTAACCAGGTACACGAATGTAGTGAAAGCTACAACAATGTGAAGTGCCTCCACGGCCGATGCTGAGCGTGGGGACAATGTGTCCCAACATGCCAAGTAACTCACCGCTTCTCATAGCCTCGGTGGTCTCACCCCGTGGTTCAGGGTTGAGTTACTCATACGTTGAAGAGTTAAGTGTTGGGTTGTTGTGGTTTTGCTGTTGTTTAAAAAATGGTAGCCCTTGGCCCCAAATGCAGAAGCAATAGCTTGCTGCTAGTGGAGGCCGCTCCTTGCGACCGTATGTTTGGCCACACAGAGCGTCGTCAGTGATTACCGGCACTACTCGGGTTTGACCCTTGAAGGGTTCGGATATGGGATGTAGAGCATTCGCTCTAAACTGTTGATTTAAATTTGTAAATAATGAATGCAGTTTGAAAAGCAAACGTTTAAGTCGTCGTTGGTTTTGATACTATAAAGCATGCCCACGATGCTTACAGCCTCTGTCTCTTTTTCTTATTACCTGCACAGCGTAGTTAATGGCAATGTATGGCGTTCCAATTCGTAATACGAAATGTTATCTTTATGCAGCCGGGGTTTACATGTATCGTTTTCGCTTATGTTTACTGTATCCTGAAAATATGGTTTCGCCATGCTCGACACAACGTATATAGTTGCATTTAATTTAATGTTTTAAGTTCTGCTATTCATGGATTCGTAGGGATATAAGAAATGCACAGCGATTCAATGTTTTATGGTTACTGCTCTTAGGAGCACATCTAAATATAGATAGAGATAAACTAGATGCGTAAATCTCGAATCGCTTTTATTTACGTTTATTGCAGCATGAATGTTATTTCAACATATGCTATATAAAATCATGGAACATTCATAATCTAATAGCCATAGGAAAATATATGTCTACGCATTCAGTTTTTAATGCATGGCTAAGCCGTCAATTGAATCTCCTTGTTTTTAAACATTACATTTACCTCTATAATACATTAATATTACATGGCCTTCCAGCCATGGACCACGACTCGATTCTCACAGCAAATCTCGTGTCCTTACTTAGCTCATAATGAGGGCATAAATATTTAAGTGATTCGCATTAATAAGACATCTCATACCAAAGCATAATACAAGGCATTTATGTGTATCATGCATCTCAGGAAATAATAATAGGTTTAAACATAACCTTAGGAAACCCTAAGTTTAAATGCTACTACACTTGGTAATATGTATACGCATTATGTCATTTAAGTGGGCTCCACACTATGGATCACGAATCGACTCTTGCTATGATAATAACACAAAATGCATTCTATCCATTTAATACATGTATGCTATGTACTCATACAGGTAGTCTAGCAATCGATTATGTTACCCAAACTGGAAATGCAAATAATGTATAACTTTTAAATGAATGTATGGTTAGATTCAAAATGAGCACTTCATTAAGAACATTTAAGAAACTGCCCTGTTCATTCTGATCCACCCAACAGAAGAAAAGATTTGCAAATATCTTAAGGCTTGACATGTCAACCCTAAGGTTTACATGTCTTCCTGAGTTCCACAATAGAATACAGGTATCCCTAGTTCTGGCATTCACCTAGAAATGAATATACTCTGTATAAATGCATATATAAAAATATAGGTTAGCATTTGCAATTTAATCATTCTAGGACACATTTCTCGGGCTTACAACCCTAATTCAATAATATTTTTGTTCTCATAGCTGCATCAGAATTTACTTATTAATACAACTTAACCATGAATACTTCAGGTATTTCACTCAGATTATGAAACAAAAAATAGATGACAGAGATCTAAGAATTTCATGGAGATCTATGCTCAAAAAATCATTATACAAAATACATATGAACAAATCTGAAATAATAGATCATTTAACAGTACTTCCAGGAAATAATAGAAACACATTCCAATACTGTCCATAACATAAACATATAGGTTCAACAAATAACTTATATGAGTTTAGATGACCAGTGGAACCAAGCACAAACCTCCCAGCCTTTGACCAACAAGTACTCATTGCTTTCAGGTCACCCCCAAGCTGAGTTCACAGTCCCCCGAGTCAAAGTACAGTTTTTAAGTCACCCTTAGCTTGTTTAATCAAGTTATTTTAGAATGTGACAATGGCAGCAGGCAACCCAACATCTAACTCAGTACTCCTGAGCTCCAGGATGCTCCAAGGCCTTTTAAGCCTTAGCCATTAAGAGAATCAATATAACACAGCCTATTCAGATAAATGCAATACTCCTGCTTAGCTTGGGGTAGTTCTCCTACCTACACACAATTAAGTGGCCAAGCTCTTACCAAGCTGTATGATTCCTCTTAATCTGGGCCAGTTTGGTCCTCCCAAATCTGCCCTCTTGATATGGACCAATTTGGTTCTCCCAAATCTGTCCTCAATCACTTGGCTTTAGGACCAGTTTGGTTCTCCCAAATCTGTCCTCCCTTACCAGTCTTCATTTGTCTCAGGTTCATGTGTGTTCCCATTTCTCTTGTGTGTTCAGCTCATGAGATTGTGAATAATGAATGTGATAATTGATTCTGTGTTTCAATGAGTTTTCACCTTTTATTCTCTTAGGTGTGGAAATTCTCATTTTATGAATTCTTTTAATTCATTAGTTTCTCAAATCTCTTCTTTAGGGTTTGCCATTTTTTTCTCCAATAATAATTTATTATTATTATTATTATGTGGCATTTTCCCTCCAAACCTTAGGGGACTGTAACTCCCATCTCATTAATGTGCTGGTCCACATGGTCATTAGAAATCAATTTATCAGATTTCTAAAGTCACCTAAGTAAACTGAAATAATACTTAGCAGAAATATAATAGGGATTCAAAGTCCAAAATTGGGGTATTAAATTTATCCACTATGGGTTCATTGTATGAGGGAAATTCTCGCAATCCTTGAGCGATCAAGGAAAGAGATGAATGAGCATCTCATTGAGATGGAAAAGTCTGTTATAAAGGTTGTTGAGAAATCTGTTAGGGAAGCCTTCGATAAAATACGCAAAGGAAGCATAACCAAGGACGAGGACAACAGCAAGGAAAATGGAACCGAAGACTCATGCTCTGATTCTGAGTTGAATTCTGTAGAATCCAAAGCCAAAGTTGAAGATTCACCCTCTGATTCTGAATCGAATTGGGAATGTGAACAAGAAAAACACGAAGACTACAAATCCAATTTTCCAGAAGAAGAAATTGATTCTAAAGAGAAGGATGATGAGCCACCGTCAGTACAATTAGAAGATGAGAGAGAAGCCTCCCTTATCAACAATGATGATCCGAATGGAATAGAAGATATCGTCCAATACCTACCTGCCGCCAGTTCAAATGCCATTAAACATTTCAGTATCATGGATAACAATCTTATAAGTGATCGAATACCCGTCCAACTCTTCATAGTCATCTATGCTCTTCCATTCTCGAGGTCTAGCGTGGTTTTGAGGAGTTGCCTCCAGCTTTTATATCGTCACAGGATTCACTGAAGAACTTGCTGAAAAGATTTTGCAAAGGTCCGAACAAGGTTAGAACTTTAGAAGACAGATTAGTATAGCCATGACAGCACTAACAGTGCATGTCCCTGCAAAAGATTTGGATAGTGGTGAACATTTAAACGGGGTGAGAGATGAATTGGGTACTACGCGGAATTCCTTCCAAGCTCTTTAGAAATACTGACAGTGCTGCCAGAGAAGATATATAACTACAAAATTGCAGCTCGTCTAGAAAGACGTTGCCATTTTCAGAAAGAACTGATGGGATCAGTGGAGATTGCTTTTGATATCTTCAGTCCTTGCTTGACTGTTGAAGATTTTCTTGAACAGGTTTTAGATGGGTTTTCATCCCGGTTACGATTAAGCACTGGAATCCCATCCACCCCTCTTGCTTCTGATGCTTTAGTCAAAGCGTCTCTTGGCGCTTTAAACTCAGACAAGCTTTTTGATGCAGCAGTGAAAGTTGTTTGTGAATTCATATGTTACACAATTTTAGAAGTCCTGGTGGTATTGCAGAACAAATACCTTTGATTCAGGTTCTTGCCTCATGTCATGGAACATGGGCCAGGTTTCACGGCTTCACTGAAGAGTACCCAAGGCCATCAAGGATCTGCAGTGAGTCAACAGGATGAAGAGATAGTGAAAGGCATGGCTCGCCTATTTTCAGAAATGAGAGATGCATACTCTGAGATGATTGCTACTGGATCTACAGAGTCAATGATGATTGTAGAAGCCATTTTAGAAGTTACTTCACATCCAAATTATGATATCGCTGCCATGACTTTTAACTTTTGGCATAGCCTCTAACTTAACTTCACAAAAAGGGAATATTATGTGGGATTTGAAAATGACACGGCTATTGATATAGAAAGGGAAAGAAGGTTGACAGTTTTTTGTCCAGTATTTCACATATTAGTGTCACTGATTAGTTTCAGAGTAACCTATTCCAAAAATTATAATCAATGGTCAACGGAAAATCTCACTGATTTTAAACAAACAAGATTTGCTGTGGGAGACATGATGGACGCTCCTTCAGGTTTGGGAGGATATGATATACTTCGACTTCTATCAAATAATTTTTTCCAGTCTGCAAGCACTGCTGGACATAGTGGGCTTGGGATTGGCAACCTACAGAATCTGCATTGTATTGTATTCGAGCCATATCAAGAACAATTCCTACATCAGAGGGAGTTATAATGCCACAGTTTAGGGGATTGCTAAACAAATTACCACTTCAGTCTCAGCTTCTTCACACAGCTTGTTTGACAGTAGTGGTCTTCGCGAAGTGGTTGGGTAGTGCACCCAGTGCCCCATTGTTTCTTCCTTCCATTATAGAGATTTTGATAAGAAGCATAGACCCCAAATATTCCATGTTATACCCATTAACAAGAGTACGCAAGCCTGGGAACAAAAGATTCCGAAGGGGAACGAAAAAATTCACGCACACATTCGCCATGAGTTGTCCTGATATTTCTGCAATGGCAAGAAAGTTGGGAGGAATTACAGAGACACTGGTCTCTTATGTATGGCCTGTGCCCAGCCATGATTCAGGATTCAAGTTCTTCCAAAGGCCAATTGAGACTTTAAAATGGATATCAGGAATTGAGGAATGTTGCCAACCAATGGTGGATTCAGGACTGGTTTCGACATCATTCACTGTGTCGATCTCCGTAGTTGATTGCTTGCAAAAGGTTGGATATTGTGGCAACAACAGAGAAGTGGCCTTAGTGACAATTGAAACAAGTGTCAGAATTCTTGACAACCTATGCAGCTGTTGTGCACAAGCACGCCAACAGATTGTGCACATGCCTGAACCTGAGCGCGATTTGGAGGAGTGTTGGATGCAGCATTTTTTCATCAAGATAAATGAGGGACAGAGCAAGCGGATTAAATGCATGAAAGTTGATAATAAAGAACTATTCTTGTATTCCAGCATTGTCCTAGAAGACATATTTAATAAAGTTAACAGACTTGGTCCAAGGGCTGTCGTTGTGGACTCGGTTCAAATCTATCTGAGGGAAGCTCCAAGAAGAAACGGTCTAGTTTATCACTCACGCCATCATCACTGAGTCATCTCAGGCTTGATCCATTTGGATATCGAGAGGAAGACTAACGAAAGAGGTAAGAATCGCGACTCACTTAAACAACGCGACCGTTTTAGAATAAACAATTCAATTTTTATAGTTAGGGGTATAAATCTTAAAATTCACCACTCTTATAAGAAAGAAAAACGCGGGGCTGTAAAAATCAAAGGGTTAGAGATTGGTAAATCCAGGCTCAGAATTGATGAAATTTCTTGGAGGTTATTGGACCTGCACAATACATTAGCTAACAGGATCGAGCCCTCACTTTGGACACGTATTGATGCATGTTCTGCCATAAAAGCCGCCATAGTGGAGTTTTCCATAGTCTCGAAAAAACGCAAGAAATGTGATCCATTGAAGCTTACGAACAATTCATATCTTGCCAGTTTTGTTACAGTCTCATGCCCTAATTCAAATTCTAGGTTGGACGGTAGCAGCAATTCACTCCCTCATGTGGATGATACTGTCGGCGGGATGGCATTGTAGCTGCTAGCTGTAAGATTGGTAATTGAAGGTTCTAAGACCAAATGTATATCGTAAACACTATCGAGACCATGTGTTTTGAGTGGTACTGGTAACCATATAAGACAAGCAGCTTCGAGCGCAAAACTTTTGAAGGGATGGTCAATGTTATATATATATATAAAGTAATAAATAACAATATAAAAAATAATAAATTATAATAATAAAAGGTTAATAAATAAAGTAAATTGAAATTCTTGAAAAGTCGTACCTCTTGTTTAAAGGTACCAAACTACCCATGCAACTATTATTTATTCGGGGCATCATTTGTACTCAAGGACATCTTAATAACATTAATAAAAAATATATTTTGACTGTCAAATTCTATTGGCTATATTTTAATTGTTTCATCTGTGATTTAAAAATGAAATAAAAACTATATATATAGTATATCTTTTTATATACCATGTTTCTCCCTTTGTACAAATTTTTGGGGGGTCTTTTTATATACCATGTTCCCCCCTTTGTACTAAGCATAGGAAGCTTTTTCTACCTTGCTATTAGAAAGTTTCATCAAAATTATAAATTATTCACTAATGTCCTTGGCGGATCAACTTCGAGTTTTGAGCTAGAGACAAGGGCTAGAGCCTAGAGGAGGGGCATAGTGTGTTATTCATGAATAGGATCCCAATATAGGCAATGATTTTGATGATATGTAGTTATGGGAGAAGATAGCTCACATTGGCTTCCACCTCAGCCCCATTACCTTCCACCACAGCCCGTGCAGTTGGAGCTTCCAATTTCACCCCAGGCTCATTGAGAGCACCTATAAGCCCACCTACTGCTTCCAGAAGAAGAGTGGTGCCCCTAGCCCATAAAAGGGGTAAAGGGAATCGATGATTCCTATTATTTAATAATTGTACTATGTAGTATCTAGATGCCTCGTGAATCATGATGATTCATCTCATGAGATACCATTTGATGCAATTTTGTCTGAATCTATCACGAACAGATTTCAGAATTTTCAGTTTAGTGTCAATATGTGATCATGATGTACCATTTGAAATCTTATGCATCTTATATATTAGTTGTATTTTCATATTTATGTAGAAATGTGTTTATCTCATGTTACTATTGCTTTAGATGTTAAAAAAATTGAAAAAAAAATGGTTATTTTGTATTTTATGAAGTTTCTCGATATTTTCCAATATTTTCCCCAATATTGCCAACAAGTTAAATTCCAAACCCTCGGCAGTGTATTCACCGACATGATATCTGTAACTCTGGTTTTATTTAGATGTTCTTTACTTGTTAAAAATGTGTGAGATTAAATGTTAATTGCCATATTTAAAACAAAAAGAAAAATTACATAAAGGACATGAAAAGATGAATTTTCAATGGCTAAAAGAAAAGAGAGAAAGATCTAATGACTAGTGCCTAAGGTCTAGTGAAAGGGTATGGGGTCACGATAGAAGAGAAAGAATGGGTGGAAAATCTTCACACCCTAGTCTTGGTCTTTGATAACCAAGTAACCTTTCTTCTATTGTCCATGATAGAGGATTTCAAAAGCTGAAAACTCCCTAATAAAACCTGCAATTATATTGAAATTTCACAAGCTGGAAATCCTCCAATAAACCTACAATAGATACTACACAATCTACAAAAAATGAAAGATTTCAAACGCTGAAATATTACTATCTATTAAGCAAACTTATGTAGTATTATGTGAAGATGTTACCTTAATTTCCAAGCATTCTTTGAACTAAAGGAAGGAGTTCTTAGTTAAGATTCACCATTCAATCCACAATCAGTTCCTAAGATTTACCCAATATACTATCATACAATAAAAATAGATACAAAGTAGCAATGATGCTTTATTCTCCACAAGCTCTAGCCATCAAAAACCATGAGAATACAATGAGAGAGGGTCTCTTTATTTAGGAAGAGAGCTCAACAACCTCATCAAAATAAAATAATAAAATATTCCTGAACATGGTCAAGAATAAAAACCCTAATTCAACCTCCCAACAACCTTGACAAGTGAAAATAGGGGGTGCATCACTAAAATATGAGAGAAATAATACATATGTGGTACAAATAACTCCCAAAAGAAGGTTTCCCAAGTAGAGCTAGTCAAAATAATGATAGATGGTCCAAAATCCAACTAACAAGGTCTAAAAACCTTACAAATAACCTTGATAAGTCAAAAGTAACAACTTGCCCTCATCAATACAATGGTGCAATGGTCCAACTAGTCGAAAAGGAACAAATATGGAGGACCCTCCTCAAGTGATGGAGGACCCTCCTCAAGTGGTGGAGGACCTTAAGGAGGGTGCACCTAACCCAAAAAGTCATACACTTAATTTGATGATGAAAAAATAATTATAACCACACCATGATGCTCCCTAAGCTATTGAAGCAATATTTGAGGATACATGAGCCATTATAGAGTAACACCTTTGACCTCTTATTGTCATGTCCACACATAAGAAAGTATTTACCATAGGTCAAGGTGGGAGGATATGTCATAACACTAGTATCAACTAGATGTCCCATCTATCTTTGGTATATGGCAAGACAAGTTGAATGTGTATCTAAGTAGGCTAAAAGTGTCTCTATCAAGTGTCTTTGGGCAAACCATTGATCTCATATGTCGAACTTGTTACACCTTTCCAACAAGGGGTGATTTTGCTCAATTTTTTCTCAAGACGAGATGTGTGGCTTCACCATAAATCATTGGTCAGAGGTCCTTTAGCTTTGTCAGATGGTCCAATTGCCTTGATGTGCCTAATCAGAGATAGTGCTTTATCCTCTAGTGATGTGATATTTTCTAAGCTTCATTTACTCTTAGCATGTTTATGATATGACGGTATGTTAGCATGAGATGTTACATGTATGCTTCTATAATGGCTCATATACTTAAATTGTTGCTCGTCTCTTAACCTTAGTGATATTCTTTTAACTTAGTAAGTGTGTTAGTATGAAGGTTGATTTATACGTTGGTGAACTAAATAAAGTGATTTTCATCCATTTCATGACTTTCTGCCTAGCCATATTTCATCCCACTAGCCAATTCACCCATCCCGTTCATTATTCCCCTTTGAGAATGATATATCACTAGTAATAACATATGGTCTCATTACTATTCCAATGTATGAATGCCTCCAATAAAACTAAAAGAGTCTTGTACTCTCCGAAAAAAAGGATTTGCTGATGAATCAAATATAAATATGCAAACGGAAAACATCATGGTAGATACTCCCCATCGCAAAAGCCAGGTTCAAGTCTTCAACGGTTCACTCGGAATCCACTAAGTGCAATTTTAGTGGATGACAAGCAGGAAGGTCGGTTTTGTGTAGCGATTCAAACCATTTAGGCTTGTAAACCAATCAAACTAATCAATTTTGTCAAAACCGGTCTGATTCTGGTAACACTGCCTGCTACAGCTCGTGTCCCTGCTTCCTCTATTGTTGTACTATCCAAGCAACTGCGGCTCACACTCTTGCCGCCTCCAAATCCTCCCACAGTCTGCACACAACAACTCAACCTGCGTGCTCTCCTCTGTGTCAACGACTGCTTACCCTAGCGACGGCTTCACACGACCTACACACCACGTAGTTGTTGGGAAATTGTCCCTCAACACCAACTCGTCTGCCACCTCCCTTCCAATTACTTCCACTCCACGCAGTTGATGTACCCATGAACCCGAGCCCAACTCTGCATAGGTGTGGCAGATTCGAAACAATGTTGCTCTTTCTTCTATCCTGCCTATAAAAAATGCTTTCAAAGGCCACGAGGCACAGGATTGTTGAACTGATCACCCTCACCCTGATACTCTTTACCCTCTTCTTGCAAATTGACATTAAAGTTCGAGAATTATCAACATTATGAATAAACTTTAAGATTTGTTCATCATCTCTAAAAACCTGCCAATGTTCCATGTTATCTGGTACTGATGGCCTGAAATTGATTTCTAAAGTACAGTCACCATTTAACATCTCATCTAATGGTTGAAGGGTTGATGCTGAAACTGCTAATTTATCCATTGCGTTGTTTTGTTCTCTAGGAATGGCTTCTATGTTTAAGGCATCAAAGAATTCCATGGTGTCCCAAATTGCATTTCTGTACTTTTTTAATCTTTGACACTTACATGCAAATTAGTTCTTTACTTGTAGAACTATCAAATCATAGTCGCCTTTTATACTTAACATTTTTATCCCCACATCTTTTGCTAGTTCAATCCCAAGTAAGAGTGCCTCATATTCTGCTACGTTGTTCGTCGCTTCAAATTCCAATCTATATGCAAAGTTGAAAATTTTACCTCCCGGTGAAGTAATGATAATCCCAATGCCTTTTCCTGCTCTTGAATGAGCACCATTAAAGTTCATTTTCCAAATTTCATCTACCTTTTCATTCTTAATTTGTTCTTGAATAGGGGAGGGGTTAAAAAGGTAGAATTAATTGCATAATTCCCAATATTGTCATTATTATAGACATATTGATTTGAGGGTCTCTTGGGGTTTTCCACATGATTCTTCTTTTCCTTCTCGTTATGCAATTTTACTAATGAGTCTTCTGATGCAGGTACAGTGGCATAGGTCCAATCCATTTGGATCCAACCTCTTAAAGTAGCAGTCCATTTTATGGAAAGTAACATCCCCCACTTATTAGGTACATCTATGACAAGGATATCCATAGTTACATGAATATCTGGATACTAGACCAATCTAATTGGTTGATTTTCAATAATGCCTACTACGTCAACTTGTCTAGAATCCATGGCACAAACATTTTGGTATGGTCTGGATGTTCTAAGATTAAATTGTTGCATAACCTTCTTGGTCATGATGTTGGATGAAGATCCCGAGTCTAACATACAGTTGTGTAGAAGAAGAGCACCTATCATCAATGATACATGAAAAGGCGGATGATCTTCTTTTCTTGGGTCCATGGTATGTAGAATTACCAAGGGATCTTCCATGACATTGTTGTTGCTTGTGGAAGGTTGCTCTAAGTTTTCAGAGAAGAAAAAAAAAAAAAAAAAAAAAAAAAAAAAAAAAGTGACGTTTTTAGGAATGGGAGGGTTTAAAACTCTCATTAACTTTTTTCTTTGTTCAGGAATTTTGAAGACTTCAGTAGAAGGCATAGGTATTTTAGTTGTTTTAAACCACCTAAATCAACATTCAACTCATTAGAATCATAAGGATTTGTTACCTTGGGAGGACATTGAATATTTTGTCCAACATTTTCTCTTCTTTGGTACGTGAGGCCTTTGAACTTCGACATCTCTCGGATTTGGTTAGGTGAAGGCATCTCTCCATAAGTTTTAGTGAGGTTATCTTTCTCCTCGCTATAATGCTTAGCTTGTTTGTTTCCAACTTTTTCTAGGAATGGCATGAACATCACCTACGACATTTACATAATCAGGCTCTCTTGAAATCTGTTCACTACTGCTTGCCTCAGGAAAACCATTCTCAAGGACATAACATGCAAAGTAACAAGTAGACTCTTCATGAAATTCTTTGCATGCTCTACATAAAGGTGTATAATTATCAACCATGTTAGCAGTCTCTAATTGATTTGGAGGCCTCTTTTCATGGTTTGGTGATGGTCCCTTCTTTTGCCAATTTACCTTTGGAGGAAAATTTCTTTGAATGGGTTGGGATTGAGATCGTTCCATAATGGACAACTAGGATATTATTGTACCAAAAGGGAAATCACTATAATGGACAAAATACTTGCAGTACAACATGTTCTCTATTCGTCTTGATTTTCCCAAGCTGCTTCAAGCTCCAGGTAATTAGAGGAGACTTTCATGTCTGGAAAGTTAGGGAAGAGTGGGCTAGTCTTTGTTGAGCAGGGTGGCCTTGTTTTACAAATATCAGAACAGAGGGCAATGCATCACAATGGACAGTAAGAGCTGTAAGAGCTATTTGGTTCTGTGCACTCTTATTTGCTATATAAATGAGATACTTTTCATATTTTGTGTATAATAGTTTGAATGTACATGGATGCACATGAATATATATAATTTTTCAAAATTTCAATATTTTATGTATTTTTGGTGGACCGGTTTTATGATCCGGTTTTTTTCCGGTTTTGGTCCGGTTCCGGTTCACAAGGTTGGCTGGTTCGACCACCGGTTCGGTTTTTGTAACATTGGGCAGTACATTGTACGGCCCGTACGGCGGTCATACCATTGTCTTTTCCCTTTTTTTGTTTGTTTCTCATAAACCCTTTGTCAAACGATTTGCTTCTCATAGTTTAGTCAGCTCTGATACCATGTTAATTTTCTAATACCAAATCTTATTGTCATTCTCAATAATTTACTGCTTAAATTATAAACGAAAATACATTGATATTTTAACTAATAACACAGCGAAAAATAAAATAGGAAATCAACACATTTGACATCCTTATTTACCATGGAAAATCCAAATGGGGAAAAAAGAAGTAACCAATGATTTTATTAAGATACAATCTGGGCTCATGTCATGGAATAATGGCCCACTGAGGAATAATACAATAACAACAAGATAGCCTAGCCTATCACACTTGGCTACTACCTTCTTTGCTACCAGTTGCTCCTTTCCTTGAACCTTTGCCCCTACACACTTGGATGAAAGTCCTCCACCCAATTAATGAGATCTCACTCACTCTATGTGCGTCATTTTGTGTCTCCTCTCCTTAGGCTTTCTTTTATAACCTCTCAATGACCAAAACCCTAACCTTCAATCTCCAAAGTGATGGATGGCTGAGATTAGATCTCAAGCCTCACTTAAGATCAATGGTTGTGACTTAAACTTAAGTTCACTTTTAGTCATTAGCCAACATTAAATTAATTAATGTGTTTTTCTATGTTAGACTTGGGAAAGAGATATAAAAGTCACTTACTCTCTCAAGCAAGTACCTAGTACCTAGAGAGGTAATTTGGATCATTCCTGCATGCTAGACACTTAGCCGAGGTAGAAGTACATGTCTGAGCTACAAACATCAACACCTATAGGAAATCCTCCCTTGGGCTTGAGAGATGGCCTAAAAGTGGGAAATTAGCACTGTAGTAACAGTGGAGCTTCTTTCCAAAATTGCTCTTGGTAGCACTAGTGGATTATGACTTTTCCATTTAGGTGTTAAATCAAGTTGTAAAAAAACTATTGGATGTGATGGAAGATCACATAGGAAATGATGATCAAGTCACCGCATACATGTCAAGGGGTAACAGGACAGATTTTGGTCGTATATTGATCTTTTTTGGTTGTATATTGACCGATTTTGACTGCATATGAATCTAAATCATATAATGTTTAGAGTGTTCCTTATGTTTTATCTACTGCTATTAATGAAAAATGTGAACGGAAAAAAATCTTAAAGAAGTTGAAGGCAAAGCAGCTTCTACAATAACGTTGGATGGTGCTTCTACAGCAAAGCAAAACATGAAAATTGATTTGTCGTGATCGCAAGGTATGGAGGAGGTGAATTCAATGGACAAATCACACTCTACATCAATGGTACGAAGTTCGTCTGACAACCTTGACTCTTCCGGCTAGTGAGTCCAAGGTCAAACAAATGGTTGCTTACATGACTTGTTCTACATCAACCATGTCGGTTTGATGTCATGCAGTTCATTTCCAGTTGTCAATTGTCGACACGGACACTACTCAAAAGCAAGCTACAAACAATTTTACAACTTGCTTAGTCTAGATAAGTTGTTTTTGTTTTGGGACAAGCAATGGTGTTTACTATGACCATTATGGGAGGGTCCTAGATGAATATCACAAAGGTCATATTAAGTACATAGGGCATTTTTGTAAAAAGAAGGCTAAACTTTCTACAATTTTGACTTTTTCCAGTTTGCCATCGCTGGAGTCCATCCGGGCAATCTTTGCTGAAATTGCAATTTGGGTTGATGCAATTGCAACGTAATAAGGTGTTAAACACCACAATAATAAATCATCCAAGAATCTTTTCTCTCTTTTTTCTGCAGTATTTACTATTATCTGCCATTCTATTAGCGTGAAACTTTGACATATGTATGACATTATATTCCTTTGTATGTGGCCTCAAGTAAGTGCCAATCCCTTGGGATCCCAAGGTTATGTGAACATCACTGAAATTGTTTCAGGATGTAAAAATAGCTCTAGAAATTAGTTGCCACGACAATCAACTGAGTCAAGATGAGAGAATAATGCAAGAAAAGAATGCCCAACATGACAAAGCCTATTCCAGAAATATGAAAGTATCTTCCATTAAAGTATTTCCTAAATGTTGTATCCAAATTAATGACCTATAGCATATGAGCCTATTTATATATTGGCAAAGTATAAGTGCAATAGATGCAAGCATTCTTGGCATTGATTTAAATTGACTTTAATGGACAAACAAAACCAGACACAAACACATCATCATGGCTGAAAATTAATATTGTCAAACATGATTAGTATATTCAAATGGCCAATCTTCAAGGTGCCTTGTATGGATATAACTATGTCTCAAAAAAGAGGGCATTTTCTGAAATTGGCAGTGTAGCAACTGAAGCTTACTTTTAATAAATAGCAACGAATCATGGAATCAATAGAAAACAAGTGGAACTACAAGAAAAAATCAGCCAGAACCACAACATGGAGCAGAACTTAAACTATTCATGCAGTTTCAGCTTATATTAGAAAGATGAGTGTTCTCACTAGGACAGAAAGAGAAACTGTCAAACAAAATAAAAACTGCACAGGACAAGCTGCATATTTGAGCTTGAACAGAATAATTCGGCCATTCCCCTTGTACTTGATTGTTCAAGGCAATTCAATTATACATGAAATAGAGCGCATAGGAAGCTTGCCAACATAACCAGTATACAAAAGAAACTCTCTCTTTACATGATAAGTTATAACCACAAACTAATCTGGAAAAATTATGGGGCATTAACAGGGATAATACATTAGGCACTACAATATTATGTTGAATCCTTGACATTTTACTGCAGCGGTTTGGAGTCGGTAGTGCTTCGCCCAAAGCAAGGTAATAGGTATATAACATAAACTGAAACTTCTACTTCAAAAATTTAATTCACATAAACTAATTACTAAAAGACCAAGTACAATATACCTCGTATAAACACGTCTGAAATACGTAATAGCTGTTGCCACTACCCTGAAATCATCCCACAATACATGAATGAGATTTTTCAATTTTGTATTGTTGTAATAATGATAAAGACAAGGAGAAATAACAGCCAAATAACTTTGGTGAAATTTTGAAGTTCATATTTCATATCATTGATGACGGGTTACATTTGGGTACACACTTCAATTCTAATAGGAAATGCATATGATAAGGCTTTCAATCCACAAACATATGAGACTCAGAAAGGAAATGCAAGCATTGTAAAATTCTTGTTCAAGTGTGAATACTGTATAAAAAATTATCTTTTCTATTTACTCGAAAATTTCATTTTATTTAAAAATTAGAAACTGGACAGATCAAAGTTTGGCCAAACTACTAGTCAACCTATTGTATGTTCTGGTAAGAACTAATAATCATCAAATTTCCTAAATTACTACTACTTAATCTCCAAATGGTTGATTTCATTCTATAATCTATTTCTGTGTTACAATATAGTATTCCTAATTACAGTGCAGAATAGGGCTTGAAGATAAGAATTTAACCACCAAATATAATGTTTACACAGCAACTGTTTTGGAAGCTTCATCTCATATGTCCAAAAGGGCCAGCTCCAAACAGACTGCTCCAACGGCATTAGCATCTGCCTCTCTATTTTAATTTTTTGTCCTTGTATATGTGCATAAGCTAAATTTGACTAAACATGTTAAAAGGTCCTGACTCCTGAGCTTGTTTGACTAAGGCTTCAATGGCTAGGTCGATGACTGTATAGTCGCCTTTCAAGGTCTCTATTGCCAATTCAGAATCTCCATGAATTAGCATCTTGAAAACTCAAGGCAATTTGCAGCCCTCTAACAATTCCTCTAAATTCAGCTTCATTAATAAAAACTCTCCAAGACCTTCCAAATATGAGATATTCAGACTTCAGACTCCAGAGTACCGGATTCATTTGGCACATAGTTACATATATCGGCAATATATCACCCATATCGTGATATATCGCGAGTCATTCCCCTTGGCGACATATCGCCCATAAAAAATCACGACATATACGACATTTTCAATATATCGCGATATATTGAATGTGTCGCAATATATTGGGCATATATTGCAATATTTTGGAAAATATAGCCCTGCTAAAAAAATGCATGGAATTTGGGAAATAAAGCTGTGGATAAACTTTTTGGCAGTGTTATTAGAACTGGACATATTAAATTCTTAAAGTAATAAATGGTAATATCCTTTTACTTAAATTTTTAACATTACCATTAATTGTTTCAGGATGTTTGAGAGTGGTTCCAACCTCGTCGGACTTCAAATGCAAAAAGTAGAATTTTAGATCCCATTCAGAATTCAGCAGACTTAATAGTTTTAAGGATTTCAGGAATGCAACATTTCCACTGGATTCTCTCATGTATGAGGGTATGGGATTGGCATTTAATCAAGCACATCAACCCCTCTATGTACATTGATGTTGGTGGTGCTGACTGTTGAACTCTTCTATTGTGACCTTAATAAAAATGTACCCTTCACTCAAGCAAAATCACTTATTAAGCTTGGGAAGCCTTTTATACCTTATTTTAACGATTGGATTAGGAAGTTTCATCAAAATTGTAGGGTGTTGAGTCTGTTGACTAATGTCCTTGGAGGATGAACTTTGAGATTCGAGGTAGATCCAAGAGCGAGAGTCTAGAGGAAGGGGCACAGGGTGCTATTGATGAATAGGATCCTAATATAGGCAATGATTTTGATGATAAGTAGTTATCGTAGGAGACAACTCACATTGGCCCCCACCTCAACCCCATTACCTTCCACCATAGCCCGAGAAGTTGGAGCTTCCAATTCCACCCCAGGCTCATCCAAAGCACCTACAGGACCACCAGGAGCTTCCAGAGGAAGATTGGTGCCCCTTGCCCGTAAAAGGATTAGAGGGGATTATTTATCATTGCACTATGTAGTATCTAGATGCCTCATGAGTCATCATGATTCATCTCATGAGATACATTTATTTTGATCATTTGAGGTGATTTTCTATCATTCTATCAGCAACATATTTCAGTATTTTCAATTTATTGTCGATGTGTGATCATGATCCACCATTTGACATCTTATGCATCTTATGAAAGTTTTCTAAGAATTTCAACCCACCCGGTTTCAATGTCAATGTATCATAGTTTAATGCTCAACCCAGTTTTGATGTAGGTTGGAAATTTCACAACATTTTTCAGACTATTAAAACCATACTTACCAGACTCAGAATCGACAATAAATCGGCAAGGCAAAAGAGCGAAGAGTTTGAATCGGATCGGGAAAAAATCGGCAAATACAAAAAATTAAATATATACCTATATTTTGAATTTAAAAAAACATTTTTCATAGATATTCAAAATTGCCATGTCCATATACTGCAAGATATCAATAGATGTCCAAAAGACATCAATAGATGTCCAAAATATATCAACTCTCATAAAAACTAAAATTGATTTTTTATGCCCTAGTGCCAGTGGGTGAGTAAAATCGATTTTTTTAATGCCCTTGGCCATGACTCATGACTCCTCTGTCGAGTTTGTTCGATGCTCTGTTCTAAAATTCCACCCCTGTCTGTGGCCGTGAATCCTTCACGCGTGACCTGCTGGTGAGTGATGAGTAACGTGTAAACATTGAAATAGTGCTTGTTTGTCCACCTGTCGTCGTTGCTACCTGAGTGCTGACGTCACCCGAAAGTTTGAAACAGTGACAGCGTGGCTCTCAAATAGCGTTGTAAAGGCGGCTTCAATTCACGATTAGGGTAAATTGCGTCTCCAACTCGCTGATCCCAGTATAAATCGACGATTTATTCCAGTTCAACCACGTAAAATCGGGAAGACCGAGTTTGACTCGGGACGAGCCGAATCGGCTCGTTTAGCTGCCGATCAGAGTCAAACTTGGAATAATCGCGAGTCAACTTGCGATTCCTGTTACTATGATTAAAACACTGCTGAAACTCACATTTAACAGGCAGAAAATTAAATATTTAAGCACACCATAAAAATTTCAGACTCAAAAAGTTTTGGCCAATAGCCCTAGAAAAAAACCCACAAGGGGAAAACCAATCAGAGAGAGAAATTATATTTCTTCAGCAATTTTCAATACAACAAATTTCAGTCAAAATGTACTTATCTCAACCAGAAATTACACCCACAAACTGCCTCGAAATGCGTGCAGAAAATGCCTCGATTTCTGTGCCTATCTGAACATTGAAAACCGTGCAGGAGAAGGATAGAAATCCATACTGTACTCCTCGATTTATGTGCATGTTCACTCCTCGAAAATCGTGCTGTACCACCTCGAAATTTGTGATGACTGTCTCGGGAAATGTGCCCGGTTACATGCCTCGAAAACTGTGTAGCATAACTCGGGATTTGTGCCCAGAACCTTGTCTAGAAACCCGTGCTGCTATTCTTGGGATTTGTGTCCAGATTATCTCCTCCAAACTCAAGTTCAGAATCTGTACCGTACGGTTACCTTACGATCCATGTTGTGCTAAAAACTAGTTGTCTCGAAATCCATGCAGATCATTAAATGCTCTTCATGCTGCCTCGATTTCTGTGCATGCTAAAAACTTCATCAAATGACTGCCTCAATTTCTGTGCTCTCTCTAGCTCTCTCTTCTCCACTTCTCATCAGCAAAAAGTGAGCTCAATGCCTTCCCTTTCCCTTTTTGACAAAACCCTAGGGTGAGTGAGGGCCCATCTAATCCAATGGCTGAAATTAAATCAGATGGGTGGATGAGATTAAATGCTCTCATTTAATTTTTCATAAAAATTAAATTCACTCGCTTAAATTTATCAAAAGGTGACTTTAATCTCTAAAGTCACTTTAAATGCTCCTCTAAAGTCATATAATGCAAGGGTCACTTTAATTCCCCCTTTTAAGTGACTTAGGCATAAAGTCACTAGGGGAACACTTTCCTAGGTACAAAAATCAACACTCCCTCTTACCGAGGAAGGTGTTCTACACCACTCCCAACTTGTCCCTGAAGAAGACAAACTTGCCCCACCCCAAGGATTTCGCCAGAATGTCTGCATCCTGCTCACCAGTGGAAATGTACTACAACTCCACAGCTCCTCTCTGAACATAATCTCGGATGAAGTGGTATCTGATCTCTATGTGCTTAGACTTGTCATGAAAAATTGGATTCTCAGATAGTTGGATGCAACTCTGATTGTCACAGTAAATCACCGTGGGCTTCAGCTCCTGACCAAACAAATCTACCAACAACTTGCGAAGCCACAGTGCCTCGCAACTAGCCTGACTGGCTGCCATGTACTCAGCCTTAGCAGAACTCAAGGCAATGGAATTTTTGCTTCCGACTGAACCACGACACTGCTGTCGAGCCCAAACTGAAACAACACCCAAAAGTGCTCTTCCGATCCCTCACACTGCCTGCCCAATCTGAATCCGTGAAACCAACCAAACTAACTCCAACCGAACTCCTGTAGTCCAAACCAAAATCCATTGTCCCTGCAAGGTATCTCAACACGTGTTTCGTGGCTATCCAGTGCACTCTCCTAGGCTCCACCATGAACTGACTGAGAGTGTTCACCGCAAAACACAAGTCTGGCCCGATGTTGACCAGATACATCAATGACCCAATGAGCTGACGATATAAAGTAGGATCTACCAACTCACCCTCAGAAGCATGAAGCTGCTTCCAGTTGGTAATCATAGGCGTGGACATGGGCCTACAATCATCCATCTGAAATCTCCTCAGAATATCAGTAGCATACTTTCCCTGTCCATAAAAATATGACCAGGCTCCTGCCAAACCTCCATCCCCAAATAATAGTACATCAACCCAATATCAGTCATCTCATACTCTGTAGCAAGGTCTCTCTTGCAAGCTGCAATGAGACGCTCCTCCCCGGTATTAAACAAATCATCAAAATACAAAAGAAGAATGAGTGGATCCCCATGAATCACAATGAAGTAAAGGTTGGGATCAGCCTCACTCTTCTGAAAACCCATCGACATCAGATATGCATCAATCCTGGAATACCAAGCTCGAGGAGCTTACTTCAGGCCATACAAGGCCTTCTTCAACCTACACACATGAGAATCTCTCCCATGAATCTCAAAGCCCAATGGCTACTCCAAATACACCTCCTCCTGCAAAAGACCATTGAGAAATGCGGTCTTCACATCCATCTGGTGGATCTTCCAACCCATCTCTGCTGCCATAGAAATCACTGCTCTAATGGAAGAATATTGTGCAACCGGCGCAAAGGTCTCATAATAATCAACTCCCTCTACCTGTGAAACCCCCATGCCACAAAACGAGCCTTGAACTTCTCCACACTGCCATCTGCAGCATGCTTTACCTTGTAAAGCCACTTGGAAGTCACAACTGACTTCCCCTCTGGTCTCGGTACAATCCCCCAAGCATCATTCTTCATGATGGAATGGTACTCTTCCATCATGGCATCTCTCCAAACCTGATGCTGAGAAGCCTCCTCAAAAGTAGAAGGCTCAGACTCACAAAGACTCGCAACTAATGCCGAACCCAACCTGTCTGGCATCACAACAGTCCGAATAGGCTCCTGGGGCCTACCAAATGCATATGCTTCCTCCAAGGTATCACGAAGCCATTTAGGCTTCCTCTTCATTGAAGGCTCCTCCAAAACTAGTCTCTCCTCATCTGAAGAACTACCATAAAAAGATGGCCTAACACCTCGTGAACCAATAGTCGATGAAATGACCACTGGTAAACTCTATGATCTAGAAGCTGCAACTGGTGAACCTGTAACCTGAGATCCAGAACATGTCCCCGAAGTACCTGCGGGCTGACCCACTGAACCTAAAGAACCTGTGCCTGTCACCTGTGGACCAGTCACTTCGAAAACCTATGAACCTGTGATCTGCACTGAAGATCCCTGTGTCACCTAAGGTGTGGAAGCCAGTGGCTCCCCATGCTCCAACTCTCTAGACTTCCTGAAGGCTCTCTCCTCCTCAAACTTCACTTCCCGCCTCACAACAACCTTCTTTTGGCCAGGAAGATAAATGCAATAAGCCTTCTAAGTCTCATCATAGCCCACAAAGATGCCTCTCTCTGCAGTGGGATCAAACATTGTCCCCTTAGCCTAGCCAGTTATTTTAGCCTTCACCCTTCACTAGCAAATTGATCACAGCTATGAAGTGAATATGGTCTTGAAAGTCTAGTCTGAGTAATAATAATTATTAATAACATTATATATTTGGATTTAGATCATCAGTAATGATTACTCTGTGTTATAATTGTTATTTGAATAAGTTGTAGAGCATGCATTAACCTTTGACACTTTGCAGCAGCTTCTGATGATGGTCTGAGTTATATTTGGTCATGTTGACTTGGTCAAACTTAGTTTGAGCAAGGTCAACCATAGGACATGAGATGGTTGGACCTTGTGATGATATGGATAGATGATATATGGTCTATGTACATGTACATGATGATTCTATGCATCAGATACAGGTTTATGATGATGATTCATGGTTTACAGCATTATTTGATCATTTACAGATTATTATTATTTCGCCTATTCCGGTATATTGGATTTATTATATGATCATGCAGAGACTCATATGGTGTATGAGTACACATCTTGGATGGATTTGGACCTTCTGAGTCCAATGAGACAGTCTGTTTTCAGTTCCAGGCACTTACAGTGATGGTTGAGCCTCAATAGGCTAACCCAATGATGTTTTGGTCCGTCGGAAACCCTGTCAAAGCAGAGAGGATTTTTATTTGGTTGACCTAGGGCACTGTGCTTGGAGGGGGTGGTCCAGCCACTTGTTTTTACCATATTACCCCCCTCCTGGACACACTGGTGCCCTCATCTTGACAGCGCAGGCACTCCAGGAGGCCGTTTGGGGTAGTTTCACGCTTCCCAAGGCATTTCAAGATTGGTAGAAATGGCTATTGAGGAATTTGATTTGGGTTACTGAGGCAATGTCTTGGCATGGGATGATCAGTGATGATGGGTGGATGTCTTCCGCACCTTCTCCAGCAGTTTCAGCTTCATTGGGACCCGCATCCATCACTTATGGCACTTTCTGATGATTTCTGAGGCCTTTTGAGGCCCACGATTTGTCCATAAAGGCACGATTTGGTATATTGATGACTATTTTATTATTATTGTGCTATGGGGATTGACCAAGGGTGGCTAAAATTACCCCTTGGACCCACCATAAGCTTCTTATTATATTTTGTCATCATGATATGGTGGGATTCCCCTCTCTTAGGGCGATTTTGTCCACTTATGTTATATTTTATTAGTGATCCATGTATTTTATTGTTGAGCTCATCTCAACCATTGATTAGACATTTGTATCTTTTAATCTTAGCCACTCATTCAAAAAGTGGTTAGGATTTTGATGCCTCTCCTTCCTATTTAAAGGAGAGAGCTTCTCATTGTAAGGGGTCTTTGGCTCTTGGATTATTGGTATAGAAAAACTTTCTTGTGGGAATTCTTGTGGTCTCCTTTGCATCTGGTGTTCTTAGATGGTGATTGGAAAATCTATTGCAACCTAGCATTTGGAATTTGTGGTAAGATCTATCTTTTTTTGGAAATCATTGTCTTGTCTACGGGAGGGCGACTTCAACAAGGGCGATTTTGCAAGGCTTCTTCAAATCGACTTTCTTGGCATTTGCTTGTATCAAGGGGTTATCATTAGTATCATTGTGATCTATGTTATCTTTCTGTTACTTCTCTTGTGGCATTAGTCTTATCTCTTGATTGCATCAAATCTGATATTGTTGACGTTTGTTGTGCAGGAGAGAGGGCGCATTGGCTTCTTGGATTAAATCGACTTCATAGAAAACTACCTCAAAGCTTCTCAAATTGATCAGGTTTGCATAGATCATCATCAGCAAGGCATCTACAAGGTTACCCAGGTAAGATCCACAGGTTTGTTTCTCTTATATTGATCCAATCCATTGACATAACACATAAATTGATAAAACCCTAATTAATTCAAACCCTCATTGTTACATTTTCTCAGATCTACTAAGATCTAGTGGGTTGTTGGGTGTAATATTGAAAACCCACCTCTATAGTATCCACAGCATCCCGAATCTATAGTTTGGTGAGGATTGGCCTCCATTTGACCCCGTTCCCAAGTCAACTTAGCCTCTCCAAGTGAGGTCGCACTCCTTGGGGAAGGTGAGTTACCCTAGATCTAGTTGATGGGTAGTTGAGTTTTTGCCTGATTCATGATCTACATACCTTAAAACCTACCCCTAAACTTTTACTTTGGCAATTTCTACCACTTGGTATCTTTAAACTCAGATCTAGTAAGATCTAGCCATCGGATTGCCTTGAAATTGTAGATCCACACTCTCACTTGATCAACCTACTTGGATCTAAAGTTTGGATGCCATTGGACTTGTCTTGACTCATTTATCCCACTTTTAACCCTCCTTGGGCAAAGTCGCACTTCCTTGGGAGAGTGAGTTGGTCAACTTCGAGGGCATGGGTACATGAGATTTTAGTGGATTCGGAACGAGCATAATTCAAAACCTAGGTCTAGTTGGTCACTTCATCAAATCTTGCCTTGGGGATAGCATTCCTTGTTTTAAGGGATTGTGGTCCACTTAGGTCAAACCTTGAATCTCTAGATCTAGACCCATTCATCAATCAAACCTTTAATTGCCCACTTGTCTCATGCAATAGGAGTCATCAACCACAACTTAATTTCATTTGACTCCATTATCCCAATTCCCAAGGCACTGATCTCTCTCCAAGTCAATTCGACTTTCCTAGATTGTTGGATTAACTTGTGGTTTGATCCTTGTTTGGTGGACTAAACCCTTTGATGTCATCATACTTCATGATCAAGCTTGTCACTTGTACTAGTTAGCCCCAATTCAACCCCTAAACTACCCTGCATTGGACACGATTCCCAAGGATGGATCACTATTTGATATTGGACAACAGTTTTATTCCCATGCCATGACTGAGTCTCAGGACACTGAGATTTGAGGACTGATGTAGCTATTTAGCCATTTACAAAGCAGTCAGTATTTCCCAAAGTTGCAGCAATAGGTTTTCAATGGACAGATGTTGGTTCAGATTGTGTACATTCAAGTATATGACTCAGCATGTGTTATCTTGTGTTTTGGTTATATTGCTTTTATACTTATGCTTGTGACATGTCTTAGCATTTAGTATCATGATCTGGCGGTCATATAGATATGTGGACCTGGTTGTATCTTTATATTATATATATTGTCCCTACTCAGACTTAGAAGTTCTTGACCTATACTCATCGGTTTTACCCTCCTTAGGGAGAATAGAGGTGATCATTCCCACCATCTTTTGGCTTGCTAGTGTTGGTATCATTATTCATTGTATCCACCCATCCATTACCTTCCAGTTTGTTTATTACCCTAACTTACTACTTGACTAGTGGCATGGAGGACCTTCCCCCACTATATCCTCTTTGTTGGATGAGCTTCCCTTGTTTATTGTGTCTCGGCTCTGAGTTGCCTAGGTTGTGTTGGCTAAACCTGAAACAGATAGTACTGCCATCAATACAATATATGGAAACGAAATGTATATCTTATGTGAAAGCCCGTTCTTGAAAGTGTTTTTCAACACTTGTGAACGAAAGGCAAGCCAAATGAAACTGGCTTTGGAAATCAAATGTATATCTATTGAAAGGCCCATACATGTAACAAGTGTTTCTGAACACATGTGAATGCAAGGCAAGCCTAATGAAATTGGCTATGAAATGTGAAATGTGAAATGAAAGCCTTATATAAATGTAAATCTATGCAATGTGTTTCTAAACGCACATAGATCAAAGGCTATGGAAACTCAAAGGCCCAAAAAGCAATGGTTCTTAAACTCTATATCTAAACGATTGCTAGCCTCATTTGTATTGACATGGATTGTGAGCATCTGCTAAGGTGAATAAGCACTTCTGAAAGTAACTTACCCATTTGTGAGACACGGCCATCCCCTGTGTTATTGCTTGTCCAACATACGCTAGAGTGTGTATTCCCTCTCCATATCCAAAGTGTCACAATGTCAAGTCAGTAGTCATCCCTTGGCCTAGCCTATCCAGTTTTAGCCTTCACCCTTCACTAGCAAAATGGTCACAACTAGGAAGTGAGTATGGTCTTGAAAGTCTAGTCTGAGTCATAAATAATATTTAAAACTCTTTATAATTGGTTATTAGATCACCAGAGAAATGATTACTTCTTGTTATAATTGTTACTTGAATGAGTTGTAGAGCATGCTTTAACCTTTGACACTTGCATCAATTTGATGACAGCTTGGGTCATATTATTGGTCATGTTGACTTGGTCAAACCTAGTTTGACCAAGGTCAACTACAGGACATGAGGTGGATAGACCTCAAATGATGCAGAGATATGATATATGGTCTAGTACAGGTCACCAGAGGGTTCTATGCAGTGGTTTCAGGCTTATGATGATGATTTGTGTTTTTCAGCACTTTTACAAATTATTATTATTTGATCTGTTTGGGCATATTGGATATCTTATATGATCATGCAGAGATCCATAGGGTGTATGAGTACACACCTTAGATGGATTTGGGCTCTCTAAGTCCAATGAGACAGTCTGTTCTTAGTTCCGGGCAGTTACAGTGATGATTGGCCTCAGTTGGCCATCCTGGTGCAGTTTTGCCATGTTAGATGGCCTGTCAGAGCAGAGGGATGATTTGATTGGTTCACCTAGGGCATTGTATGTGGAGGGGGTGGTCCAGCCATTTGTTTTTACCATATTACCCCCCTCCCAGAGAGCCTGGTGGGATCACCTTGACAGCCCAGGCACTCTAGGAGGCAGTTTGGGCAGGTTCACATTTCTCGAGGCAGATTAAAAATGGCAAAAATGGCCACTGAGGAATTCGATTTGGATTACTGAGGCAAGGAAATGGCAGGGGATGATCTTTGATGATGAGTGTGATGTCTTCCACAGCAGTTTCAGCATTTAGTGGGGCCCACACCCATCTCTCCGGCACTTTTGATGATTTTTTGGAGCCTTTGGAGGCTCACGACTTTCCCAGGGAGGTACGATTTGGTGTCTAACTTGGTCATAGGATGTCATTGTGCCATGGGGACACACTAGGGGTGTTAGACATTACCCCCTAGACGCACCATTGGCTTTAGTCATGTTTATTTTATCACTTTGAGTGGGACCCCCTCTCCTAGGGGCGATTTGTCCATTGATATGTTATATTTTATTGTTGATCCATGTACTTTATTGTTGAGCTCATCTCAACCATTGATTAGACATTTTGATCTTTTAATCTTAGCTATCCAATCAAAAGGTGGTTAGGGTTTTGGTATCTCTCCATCCTATTTGAAGGAGAGAGCCTCTCATTGTAAAGGTTCTTTGGCTCTTGGAATCTTGATAATAGAAAAACTTCTTGTGGAAATTCTTGGGTTTCCTTTGCATCTGGTGTTCTTAGATGGTGATTGGAAAGTCTATTGCATCCTAGCATTTGGGTATTTGTGGTAAGATCTATCTTTTGTGGAAACTTTGTCTTGTCTACAGGAGGGCGACTTCAACTTGGGCGTTTTTGCAGGGCTTCCTCAACTCGCTCACTTGGCATTCGGTTGTATCAGGGGGTTATCATTAGTATCATTGTGATCTATGCTATCTTCTTGTTATTTCTTTTGTAGCATTAGTATTTATCTCTTGATGCATCAAATCTGATATTGTTGACATTTGTTCTGCAGGAGAGAGGGCGCATTGGCTTCCTTGGGCAAATCGACTTCATAGAAAACTACTCCAAATCTTCTCAAATTGATTGGGTTTGCATAGATCATCATCATCAAGGCATCTACAAGGTTATCTAGGTAAGATCCACAGGTTTGTTCCCTATTTCTTGGTTCCAATCCATTGGCATATTTATTTTACTGTTAAAACCCTAAGTTAAAATCTACTAAAAATTCTACAAATCAAATCCCTTGATCAATTGGAAAAACATTTTTAGGTATTGTAGATCGGGAAAATCCCAAAGTGGGTTCTCAAGGGCGTCGCCCTTGGGGACTCCATTGGCCCATTTTCCTAGGCACTGAGCTTCTCCCAGCCCTCACGACTTTCCTGACTTGGCCAATTTTTCAGTGTTTTGATCTTCTTTCTGAGACTTGGGTGCATTGATACTGTCATACTTGTCAAACAAGTCCATCTTTGGTACTGGTTAGCCCCAATCCTGTCCTCAACTACCCTGCATTGGACACAGTTCCCAAGGCAGTGGATTTTCTCATCATTGACTAGTACCTTGATTCTGGATCTAGTGTCTAATCTCATAAGTCACTTGCATAACCAAGTTGGATCAAATTTACCTTGCTTAAGCCTCTTGATCCAATCCATTACTCACCTTGTGACTTCATCCATAGATCTAGGGTTTACTTCACCATACACCTTACGTACTTCATCCCTATTTGATTTGATCTGGTGTCTTGGTCTGATCTCTCTTGTCGGAAGTAGATATGGGTCTCCCCCATTGTTGTCTTGGGCTCGCTAAGACAACATCAAGTGAAGATTGCCTCGATTGGCATGACAACCACCATTGGGAGTCGAGGCTATCTTGGTTTCACCTCTTTGGTTTCCCATCCTCTCTACCATCCTCACGTATCCACCTTTAAGGGCAACTACAAGTTTGGTGATAACAGGCCCCCAGGGATGGGTCTTTGGACCACATGACTTCCCCCATTACTTTTACACTAGTGGAATACCTTTCTTTAGCACTGGGGCCCATGTCATGGCCCCAAGGCTTCTCCTGCACCCTCCTAATGCTCCAGAGATCCAGCGCTAGCTCTCCCTGACCTCCAAGAGGATGACATCATCATTTCCTTGGATGCAGAATGCTTGCTTTGAGGGCTTTTCACTATGATCTGGGGTTAGTTGGGGTATGACAACCCCACCTCCACGTCTCAGCCTTCAGTTTCGTCGAATTTGGCATTGTTTAGCCATTTTTACTCAAGTAGGGGTCAAATCTGGGGAAAATACCCAATTTACCCACTACTTTGATTATTTTTATATTATTTTAATTCTAATTTTAAGTTGACATTTTTAATATTAAAAATGACCTTACTTTGTGTAAAGTGAGTGTGAGATCATATAAATAAGATCTCCTCACTTCATTTTTAGACATCAACTTTTGGGATAAGACACTATGCATATATTTTACCCAACTAGGGCTCTTTGAAGTGATGCGCCATTCTTGAGGAAGTAATTTTCTGGGTTTGATGACAAATGCTTGAAGTTCTTTGGGTTAAATGCTCTTGCAAAGGTGATGCTTTGATTTGTTTGCTAAACACTTCACAAAGAGGTATCTATAGTCTCTTCTTTGATCTCTCTCTTTGTTATTTGTTGATGAATGATGTATGTTCATGAGGCTTGATGGTAGCCAATAAGGCTGCATTTTGTCTTGGCTAGGTCTTTGTCAACTTTTAGTCACTTTTGTTGAAGAAGTACGTCCTTTTAGGAGTCCTTCTAGAGTCAAAACCTCAAGGAATTAAAGCTAAGTTAAACCTAGTTTAGGCTTCTCTAGAGCTTGGTTAGTCATTTCCTAGATGCCCTAGGTTGTGGTAGGATTCTGCATTTGTTTCTTTCTCATTCATTTACTCTTTAAAACCTAATTTTATGAGTTAATATTGTAAATATTATTCCTAACCTAAGTTTTTTTTATTAGTTTGTCTTTATATTTTTATTTCTGAGTTAGTGGTTATTTTATATGCCAAAAAAGGGCCCAAAAAATTGGTTATTTTTAATGAAACCCTACTGCAGAACTGCAGACTAAAGTACACCAGCGATTTCCTTGGCAGGCCTCACTCTCCTTCGCCCTCTTCTCCATCTAGCTCGCCTCCCTCTCTTCTCCAAGCCTACACCCTCGGCTTCCCTTTTTCCACCTCACTGGCCCCTATCACAGACCTGCTACCCTGTTGCTCCCACAGTCTGCTGCAGACCTGCAGCCTGCTTTCCCATCCGAACCTGCTCCCCCACAGTCCCTTCCTACCTTCACCTTGCTCCCTAACTAGCTCATCCTCCCTTTTTACATCACCCTTCACCCTCCTCCCTCCTTATTTCCCCTTTGCTGCCTTCCTTCTATCCTAGTTGCTCTCTCCTATGACCTGCGGCCCTTTCTATCCCTTCTTCTCTACCTCATCACAGCCATCTCCCTTCACCTTCATTTGCTGCCAAATCATCCCTTTGGCCTCCACTTACCCTACCTTTTATACTCCCTTTCTTCCACCATTCTACACCCCTTCCTATATCTCATCCGGTAATCCTCTTCTCCATCTCCTTTTGCTCCCTTCCTTTCCTCCTTCCTATATCCTTTCACACAGGCCTATCAAATTGGTGTTAAATTTGCAGAATTTACTTCAATCTGATCTAGGATCTTAATTGAGAGAACAACATGTGCAGCATATTAATCATGGACACAATAATGCAAGCACACAAGAGACACGGAGTTTACTTGGAGAAAACCATAAAGGTGAAAAACCCCAATTACTTCCTCAGAGATAGATAGAGCAATGATACAACCAGAATACAAGAGATAGTCTTCTCCTAGCAGTAGAGCCTCCTCCTCCACAAGTGCGCCACTCTCCAAAGTGTGAGTGAGTGAATAGGATGATGAAATAGAGATCTCCCGATCTCTATTTATACTAGACTTGACTTGCCTAATAACATTTACTAGGTCGGCCTTAACTTAACCACATAACACAATGCTGACTGGGCCGACAACCACATAACACAATGCTGACTGGGCCGACACCCAATAGGGTGGTCTAATAACCCTTTGACCCACATGGCCGACCCCCACTAGGGTGGTCTAATAACCCTTCAACCCACATGACTTATACAGGGCCGACCCCAACAAGGTGGTCTAATAACCCATCAAGTATAAGTTACGACACTTACAATATAAATGACGACACTTCCGTATTGAGGAATAATAACATCTCTATAGGAATACAACCACTTCCGTATAGAGGAATAATAACATCTCTATAGAAATACAATATACATATATGTGAAATACATTCCGAAGTTACATATACATCAACAATTGGCAGCCCTCGTGTGCCCTTTTTCTCCTTGCCTTTCACTACACACAAAACACAAACATCCCCCTCATTTAGATCCGAAAATCAGATATGGTTTATCAATGATTTATTGTGCAAGCTATCTCAGAAAATCTTACACAGTGATGTCAATTTTTAGCACTAGTTAATGATATTTTGCATGCCTTGTTTGTATATCTGATTCTGCTACAAATGTGATAAATGCTAATCCAATTGTCTATTGAGTTGTCCTGCTTTCAGCTAATATTTGAGGTGATTTTGGTCAAGTAGTTGATGAGCATACTGCTGTCATATGAATGTTTGAGATCATTTTCATGTTGGTATATAAACCTTGTTTAATTACCATCAAAGTCACAATCTATGGAGTGCTAAATGATAGCTATTTATCTTCACTGAGATACCTGTTATCACACCATAGTAGCTGGGCTACTATTCTTGTACAGCAGATATCTGCACATTCCAGAGCTTCCTTTATTCCAGAGCATGGCTATATATTTTGGATCACCCATGATCAGAGCAGTACATTTTTCAGATTTTATGACCTTGTGTCAAGGCTGAGCCTTGAGAGTTCAGATTTGATGACTGATGTGACCACTTATCCCATTACAGTTTCAGTTCAGTGCCTAGAGATATATTGCAGCAGTGTTTCAGATGATGCATGATGATGATTATTATGATGATGTTGTATGATCTATGGATATGTTCTCACTGACTGTGGATTATTATCTTGTTGATTTAGTCATGATCATGGCATGCGCTTGGTATATTATTCCTGATGTGGCAAACTATTTTAAAATGAACTGTAAATCATAAATTGGACAATTGCTTGCACTTTTAGGTCATTTAACAAAACTTACTGGTATTTCACCTTACATAGACATGGTCTTTCCCCGACACCAGTTGTCTGCTAGTGTAGGCTCCATATTCACTTATCTCCATCCATACATGACCTTCCTGTTTGACTTTAAACCCTGACTTGTCTCATTTGACTTTCTGATACTGAGGACTTCCCCATTTTTCTACCTCTGTGTTTGGACCGCATCCTTGTTATTCAGTGTCTCGGCTCTGAGTTGGTGACAGAACTTGCCTTTGGTGAGTTGGATTGTAGGCCTAAATCATTCTGGTCGGTTGTCCCGATGTTTGGCATTGGCTCGAACTCCCCCTAGTCACTTGAGATGTTGTTGGCTAAAACTGAAAGCTCATGTTCTACTATGGAAACTAAAAAATTCGCCCATGGAAACAAAAAAGAGCAAGAGCAATGAAAAGCTAAAAATACTCCTCGAAGAGTATAAGAAAGGTCCAAAAAAGCAATAGTTCTTAAAAGCTATATCTAAACAATTGCTGACCTTATAAATATGTGAAAAACATGCCCTGGATGCAAGCTGCAACTAGTTGTGCTTCTCAGCACATCTGAAATCCGAAGGGTTATGTAGGCCAAAAAGGCCATGGAAATAAATTGAATGATCCTAATGAACCTGGATCAACTTGATGTAGACATGATGCCTAAGTTGAATAAGCACTCTCTAAACAACTTATCCATTTGTGAGGCACAGCCATCCCCCGTGTTTTTTTTTTTTTTGTCCAGCACAGAGTTTGTAGCTTCCCCCTTCTCCCAGTCCAAAGTATTTTTGAGTTAAGTTAGACAAGTCAAACCCTTGGCCCAACCTTGCTCCTAGCCTTCATCCTTCACTAGCAGTTTGACCATGTCCAATGGGTGAGTTTGTCATTTGAACTATTGTGCAAGTAATTTTATATAACCACGGAATATGTTAACTTGATTAATGCCACTGAATGGAATTTTATACTTTGAGCTTAGCTGTGGGAATGATTAGAGAAACATTGTCTTAGTCTACTGATGTGATTTATCCTTGATTATATATTCTTGGGATCCGTGATGATGTGGACCATGTATGGATGATTATGGATGATGATTTATGGTCCCACATGTTTGATGATGATATCATATGATGGACATATGATGCAGATGATGTTTGATCCAGTTCAGCAGGTTTATTATTATTTCAGATCAGCAGATTATACATTGTCCATATATGGTGGACCCTACAGCTGGCCCATTAGGGCAACCCAGGGTGTATGAGTACTCATTCCTAGTGGATTTGGGTCTTCTGGATCCATTGAGACACTTATCTTTCAGTTCCGGGCACTTCTGACAGTGATTGATGCAGTTTTACACTTGTTGACCAGATTTGGGGCTGATTTCCCAGCCTGAGCAGCAGGGGCCCCGAGAGGCCAGTTCACCTAGGGCGCTGATGATGGAGGGGGTGGTCCAGCCACTTGTTATTACCATTTATCCCCCTTTCCGAAGAGCCTGGTGGGCTCAGATTGACAGCGCTAGCACCCTAGGAGGCAGTTTTGGCACTTTCACATTTCCCGAGGCAGTTAAAAAATGGGAAAAGGTGGTCACTGAGGAAATCGATTTGGGCAATTGAGGCAAGGTTTTGGCATTTGGTTTTCACAGAGGTCTTCCAGGACGGCATCACTACCTTCCAGTCAGTTTTCACCATGTGGGTATGCCCGGATTGATCACAGGAGGACATTTACTGCTTGACTGTCATGGATTCTGAGGACAGTTTTGATCATTTATATTATATTGGACATATTTTATTATTTTTATTGTGCCTTAGGGATGAGCTAGTAAGGATTAAAACCTCCTAGCCCCACCATGAGCTTATATGGTTATGTCCTAGTCACCATGAGGTGGATTTTGATGCTTATATTTTCTCTTGTGGGTGACGTCACCCCTCATTGTACCTTTTTAGTGGGGGCGCTATCATTATGTGGGTGATCCATGTGATATATGGTTATGATTTATTATTAGCCATTGATTATGTTGTGAGATCTTTTAATCTCAACCACTCATTTCAAAAAGTGGTTTTGAGATCTAGGGTTTTGGTCTTTATTATCCTATATAAGGAGGAGACCCCCTCATTGTAAAATTCATCTAGAGATTTTTGGCTCTTGGCTCTTGGAATAAAATTTCTATCTTTTGGAGTCCATGCTTGGATTGGAGTGAATGTTGGTTGTTTCGATTGTAAATGCTATTGTCCATTGCACTGGAGGATCTATTGTAGCTATCTTGCATATTTGCCATATTTTATTTGCAGGTTAAGAGGGCGATTTTGGACAAGGGCGAATTGGTGGGGAGGCTTGCCCTTCAATCTTGGAAGAAGTCGTTTTGGTTTGACAGGGAGTAGTTTTGCCTTTGTGTCAACTATTCTATGTTTCTCTCTCTCTCTTGCTTGCATCTACCTTCAATTTGTTAAACTAATTGATGCTTTGCTCCTTGGCTTGACAGGTTAGAAGGAATCACATGTGGCTTGGAAAAATCGATTTGGCAAGAGGGCTTCAACAATTCTCCATTTGATCTTTGGCAAAGTAATCCTCGTCTCAACTAGCATTCATCTCTTCATCCAGGTATGTTCCAAGAGGTATGATCTTCTCTTCCTTGAATCTTCCATAATTTCTAGATCACAAAAACCCTAATCAAATTAAAACCCTTGTTTTTGGTATTTTTTTTAGATCTACTTAGATCTAGCCTTGCAATTGAAAAGATATTGAAAACCCACCTCTATAAGATCCACCCCTAGTTGGATCTATAGTTTGGTGGTGATTGGCTAAAAATTGACACACTTTTCAATGCAAAAACCCTTCTTGAACCTAAATCGATTTTCCTAAGAGAAGCTTGTTTGGTTAGATCTAGCACATGGGTAGGTGAGATCCCACTTGATTTAACATCTAGACATTTGATAACCTATACCCATATCTTTACTTTGGTGAAAACTACCTTGTGGACATCTCTCCATGTTTTAAGGGGTTGAAACCCCCTTTTGATCTTCTTGGCATCTTAAAACTTAGATCTACTAAGATCTAGCCATTAGATTCACTTGAAACTTTGAAGGAACATAGATCGGGGTACTAACATCCCGGATCTACATTTTGGTGGCCATTGGACTTGATTTGGTCCACCAAAACCCATTTTTGGACCCTCCTTGAGCAAATCGCACCCCCTTGATTTTTTTGAGTTGGTCCACTTCTAGGAAGTGGGTGTGTGAGATTTTCGTGGATTTGGAATGCCCATGCCTTGAAACCTAGGTCTATACTGTCCTTTCGTCAAGATCCGCCTTGGGGATTGCATTCCTTGTTTTAAGGGATTGTGGTCCACTTTTGGTCATCACTTAAAAACCTAGATCTAGTAAGATCCAACCATTGGATCTCATTCAACCCACTTGACTTGGCTTCTAGGTGTCCCGATCTACACTTTGACATACTTTTTGACCCCATTAGCCCATCCAACAAGGCACTAGTCCTTCTCCAAGCAAGGCGCACTCCTTGGGATTAGTGTCAAACCCTAGATCTAATACATGGGTAATCCTAGAACCAACTCCAACTTATAGATCTAGCATAGATCTATCCTATAGTACCATCCTCACACCTAACTTCACCTTGTGGGTCCATTTAGAACCATTTCACACTTCACAAGAAACTAGACCCACTTGTGCAAACACATGGTACTATACCTAGTAATCATACCCCATTATGTGGCCTAAACCATACATAGGTTGAAACATTAACAATCTATTATACTTCCCTCAACCATACCTTAACCCTTAGGTCCACTTAAGCCTTGCATTGGTTTCCGTAACTCATTACTTACCTACCCTTAGAAACCTTTGTTTGGATCCAATCAACTGTGATTGGGGTATAGGGTCTCCCCCTTGGTCTAGTTACACCTTGACCTAAAGCGAAGAGTGCCTCGGTTGACGTGACTCCCACATTGCATTGGGAACCGTGGCATCTCTTGGGTCACCTCTTTAGTTGCCTGTCTCCTCTACCGTCCCGGATGGGATACCTCTAGGGGCAACTACAAGTTGTGTGATAACATTTTTGGCGCCGTTGCCGGGGAAGGTAGAGGCCTACCCTGGTTCGACAATTATTTTCAAGCCTTACTCCCCTCTCTTTGCCAACATTAACATTTTTGGCGCCGTTGCCGGGGAGGTAGGGACCTACCTTGGTTCAACACACCTTTGTGTCTCACTATCTCTCTGCATTTTAAACGACATATCTCTTGGTAGCAGAGCCTAAAAATCTACCTGGCGACTCCTAATCGTGACTCCGCTGAGGAGCGAGCTCATAGTCATCCTTACAACACACGAAGTAAATCAAATCAATTGGAAGGAACCCCACTCACATATCACAAAAGAGATCCTAAAACACAATCAACTAATTTCTTGTGGAAACTTGTTAACTCAGGTTCTCCAAACCGTATCTTAGGTTCCCCTTTGTTCAATCTGGTTCCTCCTTTATCACCTAATCACAACTCTAGTTCAAGCCCAATCAATCCAATGGCAGGACAAGGTCAGTCAAACTCCGGTATCAACAACCAAAACAACCCTCCTGTTGCTCGTGCTTTTGGTTATAAGGCTAGAGCTTCTCCCTTAGACTTTTCTCAGATCTTGGGCGCTCCCCATAGTATGCCAGACAAGTACTTTGAAAAGATCCCAAAATTCAATGGCAACTGTGCCACCTCTATTGAGGACCACATAGACAATGTTTGGGCTCATATGGAAGCATATGGGGCTGAAAAAGAGGATGTGTTTATTAGGGGTCTCTTTGCATCCTTGGAGGGTGATGCTCGCAAATGGTTTGACCGCTTGCCTGCATCATCAATCAATGGGTATGATGTATTCACCGATAAACTCAAGCAAGAGTGGTCAGTCAAGCTAGATGGGCGTTTCCTTTTACACCAACTTTTTGACATCAAAAAGAAAGAGAATGAGTCTGTCCATGAGTTTAACCAACGCTTCGATAGGACTGTTGCCAACATCCCAAGTAACATAAGGCCCCTTGACCAAGCCATCTTGATCCATTACCTTAATGCTTATGAAGGTTACCTGGGTTACCACCTAAAGGACAAAGACCCTAATAATTTGAAGGAAGCCCAAGACAATGCCAAGAAAGCTGAGGCAAATGCTGCCTCCATGGGAAAACAAAACTTCTTTGACCTAATTAGTGGACCTTCTTCCTCTAGATCTGAGCCTAAGTTTAAGAAGAGTAAGGAACCTAGCAAAGATCCCAATGAAATGATGGAGAGTATGCATGAAATGATGAAAAACTTAACTCTCCTAACTAGGGACCTAGCCAAGAACAGAGAAGGGGATAGATATAGGCAGCCCTATGGTCCTAAACCTTATTGGAATCAACAAAAGAAACCTAATGAAGGTGATAGAAGAAACCCTATGAACCAAGAGCCTCCTATCATAAACTGGTTTGAAGAGCAAAAGTGGGAAGATCCTGAGTATACCACCCATGGTGATGATACTCCGAATTCTCCAAAGAACATTAATTGGGTTGATGACTTAAAGTTTGACAAAGACTTCGGAAGAATCCTGATTGATCATGAAGAAAACACCATCGAAGAAACCAACCCTAGTGGTCCCATCTATGCTACTGAACAAGTTAGTAATGATCGAGCTCCTTATAAAACTTATCAACGAAGAAAGGATGGCCCAAAGCCTATCCCTTTTAGTGAAAAGAAAAACAAAGAGTTGCCTAATCCAGTGAGTGAGCCAGTCCCTTTGCCTGAGTACGACTTCGATATCAACATCGAAAGAGAGTTAGACAAAGTTATGCATAACATTCCACTCACTGAGTTAATGAAAATCCCTTCGATAAAGGAGCAAGTAGTAGAGTTTTTCGAGAGTATCCCTGAGACCGCCACGACTAGTGGTGAGGATTCATCTTCTCAAAACCCAGCACCTTGTGATGTGGTTGATGAAGAGGATGACCCTCCCATTAACATCCAAACTGCCCTATATGAGAGGAAGAATGGGGGTCATCAACCATTTTACCTTACACTACGCATAGGTGATATCCTTCTTCATAACTGTATGTTGGATTCTGGTGCCTCCATGAATGTGATGCCTTTACAAGTCATGGAAGCTATGGGATTAAAAATAACTAGACCTTATGGGAACGTTTGTGTGATTGACTCTAAACCAGTTAAAGTCTTTGGCTTGATCAAAAACCTGAGAGCTGACCTGTTTTCATGCCCCGACATATCTATGCTTATGGATATAGTAGTTATAGATCTCCCTCCAGCCTATGGCATGCTCCTTTGTAGGAAGTGGTCCGCTGGGCTAGGGGGACATCTTCAGATGGACTTATCATATGCTACCATCCCCAACTCTGATGGGTCTTTGGTTAGGGTGTATCGGGAGCCATTTTATGATGGACATCTTGAGAATTATGAGGATGGTGTGAGAAACACTTTTGGTGAGGGTGAGTTATTACCTGAGGGTATCTTTATGGTCATGGGTGGTCATGATGATCATCCTAGCATGGAAGAAGAAAGAATTATTGAGGTTGACCCTCAGTCCATTCGGGGTGTAGTATCAGAAAACCTTAGGACCTCGAACCAACCCAGTAGTGTAAGGCCAAACGTTGACCAACCTACACATCCTACTCAGCTAAACACTTCGGAAGATAACTTTGATCAAATTAGAAGGGGTGAGTACATACCTAGAACAGTACATGAGTGGCTTTTTCTAGTTGACCTTAACACAGAAAGAGGAAGACAAGGCTTACCTCACATCACTCCTTGGACAAATAACAATGAAGGAACACACCTGCCCTCACCTGAGGGGAATGATGAAGAACTAGTTGATTATCACTTTTCGGATGTGCCTGATCACTTGTCCCATTTGTCCTTAGAGGATGGGGTTTTAAGGCAGGTGAATGACAACTCTATGAGTTGGCAAGAACATGCCTTGATCCATGATGCCCCTGGGGAAGACTTTTCTTTGAATAATCTAGTCATTTTTCAAGAAGAACCCACTGACTCACATTTACCTCCTTATTACCCTAGTTTCCTTTTGCCTAGCGAGTTACCTAGTGCTGAAGAGGATATTGATTCCACAGACACACTTTATTCTTCACCAACACCTTTGGATGTGAGGAATCAAAGTGCACCTAGCACAGTTCATAGTCCCATTTCTGATGACCATTTGGCATTTTTAGAGAACATGACCATTCCTATCCCATCAGGAGAGGGTAGTAGCAGAAGTAGTGAAAATCAAAGCCCTCCACCCTTAACCCAAGTAAATGAGGATGTTGATACTGACTTGTTGACCATAGGGGAAACACCAAAGAATATCATTCACCCACTAGAAGAAAGTCCTCCTAGGGGAACTATAGGAGAAGTCTTGATTGGTAGCATAGTTGTACCTTTAGACGCTGGACCTCCCAGATTTGATGAAATTCCTCCTAATAGGAATTCTAGTATAGTTACACCTCAGCCTCAGTGTACTTCCGATATCCAACCTTCTCCTGAACATGTTATTGAAGTCATCCCTCAATCCGTAAATCACCAAAGGTTTGAAATTGGTGATAAGGTTGTAGTACCTATTGATTTATTTTATATACGATCCAGGGGATCAGGTGACTTTTGGGTTGGACCACTTACTGTTGAGCGCTGCATTGATGAGATGTGTTTTCTCACCACTGGGACTGGCCAACGCATCTTACTCCCTATCAATCAAAGGGAGCTAAGGGATTATCATCCCTGACCTTCCTTACCTTGCCTTGCCTGTTTAGAGTAGGTAGCTTCTGAATAAGCTCACTTGAGCAGTAGGATTTGTGTGATTTTTCTTTTTCTGTGTGCCGAGTATTGTCCCGTTTTCTTGTTTCTGCCTGAGTTGAGTCTTGCTCCTTCCTAAGCTTGTCTTTTCTCCTGCATACATCTTTAAGAAATTATAGTTAGCATTTACATTATTGGCTGCCTGTGCAAGTTGAGATTTGCCTGATTTTAAGAAGTATCCTTTTCCTCCTGCACAGTAAATAAAAATGAGAATAATATATGCCATGTTAGTTTATATTTATATTTTGACGCATTTTCAGTTTATGCTTTCAGTTTTATTTTATTTTTATCCCATACATGCTCCATGATGGTATTCTAGTTTTTGTGAGAGCAGGAATAGGTGCAAGATAAAAGCTGAAAGCAAGGATGGTGCAGTGCTGGATTGAAGATTGATGCAGAGCAGTTCGAGACCAGAGATTCTGTGGTTCTCAAGCGCTCTCTCCCTTAGAGCACTTGTCCCAGCTGGAGCCAGATGTTATCACACCATAGTAGCTGGGCTACTATTCTTGTACAGCAGATATCTGCACATTCCAGAGCTTCCTTTATTCCAGAGCATGGCTATATATTTTGGATCACCCATGATCAGAGCAGTACATTTTTCAGATTTTATGACCTTGTGTCAAGGCTGAGCCTTGAGAGTTCAGATTTGATGACTGATGTGACCACTTATCCCATTACAGTTTCAGTTCAGTCCCTAGAGATATATTGCAGCAGTGTTTCAGATGATGCATGATGATGATTATTATGATGATGTTGTATGATCTATGGATATGTTCTCACTGACTGTGGATTATTATCTTGTTGATTTAGTCATGATCATGGCATGTGCTTGGTATATTATTCCTGATGTGGCAAACTATTTTAAAATGAACTGTAAATCATAAATTGGACAATTGCTTGCACTTTTAGGTCATTTAACAAAACTTACTGGTATTTCACCTTACATAGACATGGTCTTTCCCCGACACCAGTTGTCTGCTAGTGTAGGCTCCATATTCACATATCTCCATCCATACATGACCTTCCTGTTTGACTTTAAACCCTGACTTGTCTCATTTGACTTTCTGATACTGAGGACTTCCCCATTTTTCTACCTCTGTGTTTGGACCGCATCCCTGTTATTCAGTGTCTCGGCTCTGAGTTGGTGACAGAACTTGTCTTTGGTGAGTTGGATTGTAGGCCTAAATCATTCTGGTCGGTTGTCCCGATGTTTGGCATTGGCTCGAACTCCCCCTAGTCACTTGAGATGTTGTTGGCTAAAACTGAAAGCTCATGTTCTACCTATGGAAACTAAAAAATTCGCCCATGGAAACAAAAAAGGGCAAGAGCAATGAAAAGCTAAAAATACTCCTCGAAGAGTATAAGAAAGGTCCAAAAAAGCAATAGTTCTTAAAAGCTATATCTAAACAATTGCTGACCTTATAAATATGTGAAAAACATGCCCTGGATGCAAGCTGCAACTAGTTGTGCTTCTCAGCACATCTGAAATCCGAAGGGTTATGTAGGCCAAAAAGGCCATGGAAATAAATTGAATGATCCTAATGAACCTGGATCAACTTGATGTAGACATGATGCCTAAGTTGAATAAGCACTCTCTAAACAACTTATCCATTTGTGAGGCACAGCCATCCCCCGTGTTTTTTTTTTTTTTGTCCAGCACAGAGTTTGTAGCTTCCCCCTTCTCCCAGTCCAAAGTATTTTTGAGTTAAGTTAGACAAGTCAAACCCTTGGCCCAACCTTGCTCCTAGCCTTCATCCTTCACTAGCAGTTTGACCATGTCCAATGGGTGAGTTTGTCATTTGAACTATTGTGCAAGTAATTTTATATAACCACGGAATATGTTAACTTGATTAATGCCACTGAATGGAATTTTATACTTTGAGCTTAGCTGTGGGAATGATTAGAGAAACATTGTCTTAGTCTACTGATGTGATTTATCCTTGATTATATATTCTTGGGATCCGTGATGATGTGGACCATGTATGGATGATTATGGATGATGATTTATGGTCCCACATGTTTGATGATGATATCATATGATGGACATATGATGCAGATGATGTTTGATCCAGTTCAGCAGGTTTATTATTATTTCAGATCAGCGGATTATACATTGTCCATATATGGTGGACCCTACAGCTGGCCCATTAGGGCAACCCAGGGTGTATGAGTACTCATTCCTAGTGGATTTGGGTCTTCTGGATCCATTGAGACACTTATCTTTCAGTTCCGGGCACTTCTGACAGTGATTGATGCAGTTTTACACTTGTTGACCAGATTTGGGGCTGATTTCCCAGCCTGAGCAGCAGGGGCCCCGAGAGGCCAGTTCACCTAGGGCGCTGATGATGGAGGGGGTGGTCCAGCCACTTGTTGTTACCATTTATCCCCCTTTCCGGAGAGCCTGGTGGGCTCAGATTGACAGCGCTAGCACCCTAGGAGGCAGTTTTGGCACTTTCACAGTTCCCGAGGCAGTTAAAAAATGGGAAAAGGTGGTCACTGAGGAAATCGATTTGGGCAATTGAGGCAAGGTTTTGGCATTTGGTTTTCACAAAGGTCTTCCAGGACGGCATCACTACCTTCCAGTCAGTTTTCACCATGTGGGTATGCCCGGATTGATCACAGGAGGACATTTACTGCTTGACTGTCATGGATTCTGAGGACAATTTTGATCATTTATATTATATTGGACATATTTTATTATTTTTATTGTGCCTTGGGGATGAGCTAGTAAGGATTAAAACCTCCTAGCCCCACCATGAGCTTATATGGTTATGTCCTAGTCACCATGAGGTGGATTTTGATGCTTATATTTTCTCTTGTGGGTGACGTCACCCCTCATTGTACCTTTTTAGTGGGGGCGCTATCATTATGTGGGTGATCCATGTGATATATGGTTATGATTTATTATTAGCCATTGATTATGTTGTGAGATCTTTTAATCTCAACCACTCATTTCAAAAAGTGGTTTTGAGATCTAGGGTTTTGGTCTTTATTATCCTATATAAGGAGGAGACCCCCTCATTGTAAAATTCATCTAGAGATTTTTGGCTCTTGGCTCTTGGAATAAAATTTCTATCTTTTGGAGTACATGCTTGGATTGGAGTGAATGTTGGTTGTTTCGATTGTAAATGCTATTGTCCATTGCACTGGAGGATCTATTGTAGCTATCTTGCATATTTGCCATATTTTATTTGCAGGTTAAGAGGGCGATTTTGGACAAGGGCGAATTGGTGGGGAGGCTTGCCCTTCAATCTTGGAAGAAGTCGTTTTGGTTTGACAGGGAGTAGTTTTGCCTTTGTGTCAACTATTCTATGTTTCTCTCTCTCTCTTGCTTGCATCTACCTTCAATTTGTTAAACTAATTGATGCTTTGCTCCTTGGCTTGACAGGTTAGAAGGAATCACATGTGGCTTGGAAAAATCGATTTGGCAAGAGGGCTTCAACAATTCTCCATTTGATCTTTGGCAAAGTAATCCTCGTCTCAACTAGCATTCATCTCTTCATCCAGGTATGTTCCAAGAGGTATGATCTTCTCTTCCTTGAATCTTCCATAATTTCTAGCTCACAAAAACCCTAATCAAATTAAAACCCTTGTTTTTGGTATTTTTTTTAGATCTACTTAGATCTAGCCTTGCAATTGAAAAGATATTGAAAACCCACCTCTATAAGATCCACCCCTAGTTGGATCTATAGTTTGGTGGTGATTGGCTAAAAATTGACACACTTTTCAATGCAAAAAGCCTTCTTGAACCTAAATCGATTTTCCTAAGAGAAGCTTGTTTGGTTAGATCTAGCACATGGGTAGGTGAGATCCCACTTGATTTAACATCTAGACATTTGATAACCTATACCCATATCTTTACTTTGGTGAAAACTACCTTGTGGACATCTCTCCATGTTTTAAGGGGTTGAAACCCCCTTTTTATCTTCTTGGTACCTTAAAACCTAGATCTAGTAAGATCTAGCCACTTGATTCACTTGAAACTTTGAAGGAACATAGATCGGGGCACTAACATCCCGGATCTACAGTTTGGTGGCCATTGGACTTGGTTTGGTCCACCAAACCCATCTTTTGCCCTTCCTTGAGCAAGTCGCACCCCCTTGAAGATTTGAGTTGGTCCACTTCTAGGAAGTGGGTGTTTGAGTTTTTCGTGGATTTGAAATGCCCATGCCTTGAAACCTAGGTCTATACTGTCCTTCCGTCAAGATCCGCCTTGGGGATTGCATTCCTTGTTTTAAGGGATTGTGGTCCACTTTTGGTCATCACTTAAAAACCTAGATCTAGTAAGATCCAACCATTGGATCTCATTCAACCCACTTGACTTGGCTTCTAGGTGTCCCGATCTACACTTTGACATACTTTTTGACCCCATTAGCCCATCCAACAAGGCACTAGTCCTTCTCCAAGCAGGGCGCACTCCTTGGGATTAGTGTCAAACCCTAGATCTAATACATGGGTAATCCTAGAACCAACTCCAACTTCTAGATCTAGCCTAGATCTAACCTATAGTGCCAATCTCACACCTAACTTCACCTTGTGGGCCTACCTAGAATCATTTCACACTTCCCAAGAAACTAGACCCACTTGTGTAAACACATGGTACTATACCTAGTAATCATACCCCATAAAGTGGCCTAAACCATATATAGGTTGAAACACTAACTATCCATTACACCACCTTCAACCATTCCTTGACTCTTAGGTCCACTTAGCCTTGCATTGGTTTCCGTAACTCATCCTTTACCTACCCTTAGAAACCTTTGTTTGTGTCCAATCAACTGTGATTGGGGTATAGGGTTTCCCCCTTGGTCTAGTTACACCTTGACCTAAAGCGAAGAGTGCCTCGGTTGACGTGACTCCCACATTGCATTGGGAACCGTGGCATCTCTTGGGTCACCTCTTTAGTTGCCTGTCTCCTCTACCGTCCCGGATGGGATACCTCTAGGGGCAACTACAAGTTGTGTGATAACAATACCAAGTAAATAATTTCTGAAGATTACATCTGCTAAATCTGAAGATAAAGCTTGATACTTATGACGTTATTAAATGCTGGTTGTTGATGACAGTTGACTGTGTAAACTCAAAATCAGATTCTCACATACAAACTTGGGTTAGTTTTGGAAGTTGTGCTTGTACTACGTTATCTTGGCTTTAGTTAAATTTATTATACATATCTGAAAATTACTTATTTGTATGTTCGATGATTAACTTCCAAAACAGATCTGATCTCAAACTGGTAGGTTAACTAATATTGTCTCTCACATTAGCACATACATACTGGATGGTTGTCTTCTTGAAACTTGCATGGTAAACACTAGGTATTCGAACACGTTGGGTTATACTTGTTTACATGATGAGTGATTCCTTACATTTCATTACTTAGTTTATATGTAAAATTACAATTTGGCTATGAATTGTTATGCTATATGCTAATATTTGGTTAGTAAATGACATTAAAAAGCAAAACTTAATGCACAGTTAGTTATCGGTTGTGGTTTATTGACAATATAGTCTTTTGATCCAATATTGATTGCATGTACATATTTTCCTATTTCTTACTTCAAAGGTTAATTTGATAAATGATTATAATCTCTAGGTCCATCATTGGCTTGCAATGCTTACACATTTACACATATCTCGAACGATACAAGTGGGTTATTGATTACATCTTTAGCACTCTCTGGTATTGACCCTAATATCTTGACTCCATTTGATGAAGATGAATTTGATGATATTAGGAGGGGAGAAAGAATTCCTTTCACTGTTAGGGAATGGTTTGCCTTGACTGATCACAATAGAGAGAGAGAAAGCCAAGGGCTTGCACCTATCTACCCATGGGAAAACAATCTTGCAACATCTACTAGGGTTGAAACAAATGAAGAGCCTGAAGCCACTTATTATTCTGATACAGAAGATTCTTTTTCTCATTTATCCTTAGAAGACGGTAGCCTAATTCAAGTCCATGATAACTCTCTGAGTTGGGAAGAGGATGCCCTAATTAATGATGCTCCTGAAGGAGACTATAATCTAAATAACCTTGCTATTTTTCAAACTCCTTCAGAGCCTCAAAGCCATGCTTTATCTACATATCCGCATATCCCTAGTTTCCTCCTACCGTCTGAGTCATCTAGTCATCATACTCATGATCTTTCTCACATTCCTACTTCCTCTACATTTCATTCTGAGTCAGTGTCTCCCAGACTGGAAAACATGGTTATTCCTGTTCCTTCAGGGGAAGGTTCTAGTCATAACACTGTCATATCTAGAGAGCCACCTCCCTTGGAAGAACATAGAGACTTCTTGACTGTAGGTGAAATTGTTAAAAGAGTTGTGTCTCCCCATGGGGAAGAGCCAAATGAGGTAATCCAAGAAACAAGAAGGGAAGTTAGGGAAGTCCTTGTTGGCACAGTTGCTATTTCCTTAGATGGTGGTCCACCCAGAATTGATGCAGTTCCTTCTAGGAGAAACTTGAGGATTGTCACACCTCAACCGCAAAACCCTGCCGAAATCCACCCCATGCCTATTCGTAACATTGGAGTTATCCCTGAGTCAGTCAATAGAAATAGGTTTCCTACAGGAAGTCAAGTCATTATCCCCAACCATTTACTGCATATAAGATCGGGGCAAGCTGATGACTTATGGGTTGGACCTTTCACAGTAGAACGATGCATTGATGGCATGTGCTTTCTGACCACTGGTAGTGGACGACGTATTTTATATCCTGTCCATCAGAGGGACTTGAGGGATCACATCCCTGATCCCACATAGTTGGGATCTCTCCACTTGCATTGCCTGGTAGATTAGGGTAGGTAGGAAACCGAATAAGCCTACTTAGGCAGTAGTTGGTCTTTTCAGCCATTGAGTCTGGCATCTTCTTAGTCTCTAAGCTCCTTTCTAAGCTCCTAGTTTAACTGAGTACCTGTCCCTTTTTTCTTTTCCTGCACAATAAATTTCAAATTTTGCAAATTATAGTTTTATTTACTGTTATTTCATGCACTTATATTTCTGACATAGAGTAGATTTTATTTCAGTTGGTTTTATATTTTTCCCACACATGCGGCATGAGGTATTTTTTTTTTTTTTTAGATGTTTGTGAATGCAGAAAATAGGTTGCAAGAATAAAAGCTGGAAATAAAATGGTAGAGTGCTGGATCGTGGATTCGAGTAGCAGAGTTCGAGGACCAGAGATTCTGAGGTTCTCAAGCGCTCATTTCAGCAGAGCACTTGTCCCAGCCGGAGCCAGATGTTATCACATATATAGTAGCCGGGCTACCATACATTATTTTTCTCATTCCAGTACACTATTGAGCCAGTTCCCTTGCATTTGAGATGCCGAGATGAGCATCTAGATCGGATCACTATCAGATTGTGGACAGCAGTTGTATTCCCCATGCCATGACTGAGTTTCAGGACACTCAGAGAGATGACCGATGTAGCCATTATACCATTGGTACAGAGCAGTCAGTAGTGCCCAGAGTTACAGCAGCAGTTCCAGAGGACAGATGATGGTACAGGTTGATGTGCATTCAGGTATATGACTCAGCAGGTATATTATTGTGTTATGGTTAGATTGCTTTTATACTTATTCTTATAGCATGTCTTAGCACTTAGTGTCATGATCTGGCGATCATATAGATACATGGACCTGGTTGACCTATTATTTATATTATATTGTCCCTACTCAGACTTAGAAGTTCACTATTCATACTCATTGGTACATACCCTCCTTAGGGAGAATAGAGGTGATCATTACACCATACTCTGGCTTGCTAGTGTTGGCTCCATCATTTCATTGTCTTCATCCATCCGTGGCCTACCTTTTAGATTATTACCCTGATTTGCTACTTGACTAGTGACATGGAGGACCTTTCCCCACTGTAGCCTCTGTATTGGATGAGCCTCCCTGTTTATTGTGTCTCGGCTCTGAGTTGGTGACAAAACTTACCTATGGTGAGTTGGAGTCCCTTGAGAATTCCCCCTAGTCACTAAAGTTGTGTTGGCTAAACCTGAAACTTTTAGTGCTGCCATCAATACAAAATCTGGAAAAATGAAATGCTATATCTTGTATGTGAAAGAAATGCCAATTGAAAATGGCCATGAAAAATAAAATGTTATATCTTTTGGAAAAATAAATACCTAGGTAAACAAGTTGTCCATGACACACCTAGAAGTGCTCAGGTAAACAAGTGCCTTAAAAACACACCTGCAGCAGAAAGCCTAAAAATAAATGTAAATCTATGCAATGTGTTTGTAAACACACATAGATCAAGGCTATGGAAACTTCAGGCACAAAAAGCAATGAAACTTAAATGTTATATCTAAACAATTGCTGGCCTTATTTGTATTATGGATTGTGCGCATCTGTGAAGGTGAATAAACCCTCTTTAAACAACTCATCCATTTGTGAGACACCGCCATCCCCTGTGTTATTGCTCATTCAGTATATACTATGGTGTGTATTCCCTTTCCCTTGCCAAAGTGTCACAAAGTCAAGTCAGTCAAGTCATCCCTTAGCCTAGCCAGTTATTTCAGCCTTCACCCTTCACTAGCAAATTGATCACAACTATGAAGTGAGTATGATCCTGAAAGTCTAGTCTGAGTAATAATAATAATTAACGACACTATATATTTGGATTTAGATCGCCAGTCATGATTTCTCTGTGTTATAATTGTTATTCGAATAAGTTGTAGAGCATGTATTAACCTTGACACCTTGCAGCAGCTATGGATGATGGTCTGAGTTGTATTTGGTCTTGGTTAGACCTAGTTTGACCATGGAGGACCATGAGACATGAGATGTTGGACCTTATGATGATATGGATAGATGATATATGGTCTATGTACACATACAGGATGATTCTATGCAGCAGCTACAGGGTTATGATGATGATTCTTGGGATACAGCAGTGTTTGGTCATTTACAGATCATTATTATTGGCCTTGTTCCGGTACATTGGATATTTATTTTGATCATGCAGAGATTCATATGGTGTATGAGTACACATCTTGGATGGATTTGGACCTTCTGAGTCCAATGGGACAGTTTGTTTTCAGTTCCGGGCACTTACAGTGATGATTTAGCCTCAGTAGGCTGTCCTAGTGCAGTTTTGGTCTGTTGGAGGCCCTGTCGGAGCAGAGATGACTTTTATCCGGTTGACCTAGGGCGCTGATGATGGAGGGGGTGGTCCAGCCACTTGTTTTTACCATATTACCCCCCTCCCGGACACATTGGTGCCCTCACCTTGACAGCGCCATCACTCCAGGAGGCTGTTTGGGCAGTTTCACGCTTCCCGAGGCATTTCAGGATTGGTAGAAATGGCTATTGAGGAAATCGATTTGGGCTACTGAGGCAAAGTTATGGCATGGGATGATCAGTGATGATAGATCGGGGTCTTCCACACCTTCTCCAGCAGTTTCAGCTTCATCGGGGCCCGCATCCATCACTTATGGCACTTTCTGTGGATTTTTGAGGTCTTTTGAGGACCACGACTTCACTAGGGAGGCACGATTTGGTACTTTCATGATTATTTATTGGTTATTGTGCCATGGGGATTGACCAAGGAGGGATAAAATTACCCCTTGGACCCACCATGAGCCTCTTATGATATTTTGTCATCATGATTTGGTGGGATTCCCCTCTCCTAGGGCGACTTTGTCCACTTATGTTATATTTTATGTGTGATCCATGTATTATGTTGTTGAGCTCATCTCAACCATTGATTAGACTTTTGTATCTTATAATCTTAGCCACTCATTCAAAAAGTGGTTAGGGTTTTGGTGCCTCTCCTTCCTATTTAAAGGAGAGAGCCTCTCATTGTAAAAGGACTTTTGGCTCTGGATTATTGGAATAGAAAATTATTATTGCATCTATATCCAATGTTGTGGTGAATGTTTTTGGTGTTCGTTCGTTGGTTCTTCCTTTGCACTGAGTTATTGGAGATCTTGTTTGCCATATCTTTTGTACCACGATTTTGCATCTACAGGTGGAGGCCGATTTGCTTGGAGGAGGAGGTATTGGTAGGGGAAGACTCTCCCTACTTCTTCTTTGGAGCTCTTCGTTGGTAACAGGGAGTATTACTGTCCCAGGACCTTCTATTTCATGTTACTATTTGCATTTCTCTTGTATTTCTTCCATACTTGATCTTACTGATTGAATTTTATTCCTTGGTTTGACAGGTAGAGGAAGGCGCACTTGTGGACTAGGGCATCAAATTGGCAAGCAAATCAACAATCTCTCATTTGATCTCTGCGGGAATCTTCCTCAACATCAAGGCATCTCAACCACATCATTCAGGTATGATCTCAAGGTAAGTTCTATCTCCATAGTCTATCCAATTGTCAAAAACATTTAAAACCCTAATTAATTAAAACCCCAATTTTGCATTTTCTCAGATCTACTTAGATCTATTGGGTTGTTGGGCGTAATATTAAGAACCCACCTCTATAGCATCCACGGCATCCCGGATCTATAGTTTGGTGAGGATTGGCTTCCATTTGACCCCCTTCCCAGGCCAACTTAGCCTCTCCCAAGCAAGGCGCACTTCCTAGTTTGAGCAGGTTGACCTAGATCTAAGCGATGGGTGTTTGAGATTCCACTTGATTTGACATCTACACATCAAATAACATACACCCAGGTTGTCCCTTTCCTGAAATTTACCTTGTGGGCCCCATTCCACATTTTAAGGGATTTAATCCCCATTTTGGACCACTTGGAACACTTAAACTCAGATCTACTAAGATCTAACCGGTGGATTGCCACGAAATTATAGATCCATACTCCTACCTGACCGATCTACCCCGATCTAAAGTTTGGATGCCATCCGACTTGTTTTGACCTACCTAAACCCCAATTGAAGCCTCCTTGGGTAAAGTCGCACCACCTTGGAGAAGTGAGTTCACTCACTTCTAGGAACTGGGTACTTGAGATTATTGCAGATCTGAAACCGGAATAATTCAAAACCTAGGTCTAGACTATCACGTTGTCAATTCTTGCCTTGGGGACAGCATTCCTTGTTTTAAGGGATTGTGGTCCACTTGGGTCAAACCTAGATCTAGACATATTCAACCATCAAGACCTATATTGCCCACTTATCTCATGTTGTAGGAGTCCTAAACCATAAGTCAACCCTACTTTGACTCCACTTCCCAATTCCCAAGGCACTGGTTTCTCTACAAGGTAATTCAACTTTCCTAGATTGTTGGATTGACTTGTGGTTTGACCTATGCATGGTAAACTATACCTTTGAAGACATCATGAACCATGGTCAAGCTTGTCTCATGTACTAGTTAGCCCCAATACAAACCTTAACTATCCTGCATTGGACACAGTTCCCAAGGCAGTGGATCTTTTGACATTGACCTAGTACACTCAACCTAGATCTCACTTCAAACATTATAAGTCACTCTCACATCAACTATGAACCAATGCTACACCTATTGAACCCCTCACTTGGCTTGTGACTTTACCCTTAGGTCTAGGATAAACCATACACCTAACTTCACTTGGAAATACCTTGATTTGGTGTCTTGGTTTTGATCTCTCCTGTCGGGAGTAGATCGGGTCTCCCCCTTTGTTGTCTGGGCTAGATAACATAAAGCGAAGGTTGCCTCGACTGGCGTGACAACCATACATATTTGGAGGTCGAGGTGATCGTGGTTGCACCTTTTGAGTTGCCCTTCCCTATTGCCATCCATGACTGGATCCATCCATAGGGGTAACTACAGCTTAGGTGATAACATTTTGGCGCCGTTGCCGGGGAGGCAATAGCTTGCCCTAGTCCTTCCTGCATATACAACGACACATATCTTGGTAGAAGAGTTAAATCTACCTGGCGACTCCCAATCATGACTCCGCTGAGGAGCAAGCTCATTTACATCCTTACAACACAAGAAGTAAAGCAAACTTAGATCAAGTTGAAGGAGCCCCAATAACATATCGTAAAAGAGATCCCAAATCACAACCATCTAACTTCCTTTGGAAGTTGGTCAACGATTCTCCAAACAGAGCTTCAGGATCCCCTTTGACTATTTCGGTTCCTCCCCCATTTCCTAGTTCAAACTTAAACACAAACTTACCAAATCCAATGGCCGGAACAAACCCGGGAAACCAGAATGTTCCTCCACCACAAGCTCCTAGGATTTTTGGAAGAAAGGCAAAACCATCTCCTTTAGACTTTTCCCAAATCCAGGGTGCACCCCATGACATGCCTGAAAAGTATTTTGAAAAGGTTCCCAGATTTGATGGAGTATCTGCTATATCAATTGAAGACCACATTGATAAAGTATGGGAACACATGGAGGCATATGGAGCATCTGAGGAAGATGTGTTCATGAGGGGTCTCCTGGCATCCTTGGAAGGAGATGTTAGGAAGTGGTTTGACAGGTTGCCTGCCTCATCCATTGATGGGTATGATAACTTTGTCAACAAGCTAAACAGTGAGTGGTCCCGAAAGCTAGATGGGAAGTTTCTCTTACATCAACTTTTTGATATCAAGAAAAGAGAAAATGAAACAGTCCATGAGTTTAACATAAGATTTGACAAGACTGTAGCTGTTATCCCTGAAGAGATTAGACCAAAAGATCAAGCAGTTGTCATTCACTACTTGAATGCCTTCGAGGGATGGGTTGGTTATCAGCTAAAGGATAAAAACCCAAATGACTTAAAGACCGCTCAATCAAATGCTAAGATGGCTGAGCAAAATGTAGCATCCATGGGGAAACAAAACTTTTTTGATCAATTTACCCCATCCACTTCTAGATCTGACCCTAGACTCCGAAAACCAAAGGAACCTGTGAGTGTGCCAAAGGAATCCAAGGACACTTTAGAAGTCATGCAAGAAATGATGAAACAATTAACTGTCCTAACTAAGAATGTGGCAAGTTTAAATGACCCTGAGAGACATAGAAAAACTTATGGCCCTAAACCTTACTGGAATAATAATAGAAGGCCTGATGGGGATAGGGATAGACGAAGACCTGAGTATCCAGAAAACTCTGAAAAGAAGGAAGTCAATTGGTGTGATGAAGAAGAAGAAATACCCTCTGACACCATTGACCATGATGACCAACCAGAAAACATCAACTTTATAAATGACTTATCTTATGATGAAGACTTTGGAAGAATCCTTTTAGAAGAAGAGCCATGGGAGCAAGAAGATGATATAGTTGAAGAACCTAGCTCCACATGTTGTGCCTTAGAACTCCCAAAACCTAAAGAGCAACCAAAGTATCAAATCTACAAACGAGGAAGTACCTCCCAGCCTTCTTTCCTTGATAAACATAAAAAGATTGATGAAGATAAAAAGGAAGAAGAAGATCTTGCCATAGATGATTATGATCTTAAGATTGATATGAAGAAAGAGCTAAGCAAGATAATGTGTAACATCCCTGTCACTGAGTTAATGAAGGTGCCCTCTGTTAGATGCCAAGTAGAGGAATTTTTCAATGGTATTGGCCAAGAGAAAACTCCTGAACCGGTCCTTGAATCATGTCATATCCAAAAGCTTAGTGGAACACAACCTAGTGAAACAGAGAAGGATCCACCAATAAACATCCACTCAGCCATTTATGAAAGAAAGAGCGGTGGTCACTCTCCCTTTTACCTTACCTTGCACATTCAAAACATGCTCCTTCACAATTGTATGTTGGATTCGGGAGCAGCAATGAATGTTATGCCTTTACAAGTTATGAAGGAAATGGGACTTGAAGTGACTAGGCCCTATGGAAATGTTTGTGGTATAGATTCCCGACGAGTACCGTCTTATGGCTTGATTAAAAACCTTAGGGCTGATCTTTTCGCATGTTCAGACATTTCTACTATGATGGATGTAGTTGTCATTGACTTGCCCCCAGCATATGGAATGCTTTTATCTAGAAAGTGGGCAGCTGGTCTAGGTGGATACCTTATGATGGATTTATCATTCATTTGTGTTCCCAACCCTGATGGAACTTTGATTCGGGTTAACAGAGAGCCTTGTTATAATGAGCATGTTGAATCTTTTGATGAAGGGTTGAAAAACACATATGGGGATGAATTGTTAAATAATGCCAAAACTAACCTTGTTGAAGATGAGGATGAATTATATGAAGTTGATCAAAATATGTGTATGGTCATGGAAGATTCTGATTCTTTTTGGGAAGATAAGCAAATGATTGAAATAACAAGAACAATTGGAAATGAATTGGTTGAGGAAATAGATGAATTGAGAAGACATGAAAATCAACCCCAAGATCACGAACAAAACAATGAAAACATTCAAGAACCTTCTATAGAAGATCACACACTTGAAGGGGTTGAGAATGGCATAAGAAATATAGGAAGAGATGAGAGTTTGCTTGATGATCAAGGCATGGAACAAGCTCCCCCAACAGAAAACCTTCATGATCAAACAAACAATGAGGAAAACATTGAAAACCCAACACATGAAGATGAATTTGATGATATTAGGAGGGGAGAAAGAATTCCTTTCACTGTTAGGGAATGGTTTGCCTTGACTGATCACAATAGAGAGAGAGAAAGCCAAGGGCTTGCACCTATCTACCCATGGGAAAACAATCTTGCAACATCTACTAGGGTTGAAACAAATGAAGAGCCTGAAGCCACTTATTATTCTGATACAGAAGATTCTTTTTCTCATTTATCCTTAGAAGACGGTAGCCTAATTCAAGTCCATGATAACTCTCTGAGTTGGGAAGAGGATGCCCTAATTAATGATGCTCCTGAAGGAGACTATAATCTAAATAACCTTGCTATTTTTCAAACTCCTTCAGAGCCTCAAAGCCATGCTTTATCTACATATCCGCATATCCCTAGTTTCCTCCTACCGTCTGAGTCATCTAGTCATCATACTCATGATCTTTCTCACATTCCTACTTCCTCTACATTTCATTCTGAGTCAGTGTCTCCCAGACTGGAAAACATGGTTATTCCTGTTCCTTCAGGGGAAGGTTCTAGTCATAACACTGTCATATCTAGAGAGCCACCTCCCTTGGAAGAACATAGAGACTTCTTGACTGTAGGTGAAATTGTTAAAAGAGTTGTGTCTCCCCATGGGGAAGAGCCAAATGAGGTAATCCAAGAAACAAGAAGGGAAGTTAGGGAAGTCCTTGTTGGCACAGTTGCTATTTCCTTAGATGGTGGTCCACCCAGAATTGATGCAGTTCCTTCTAGGAGAAACTTGAGGATTGTCACACCTCAACCGCAAAACCCTGCCGAAATCCACCCCATGCCTATTCGTAACATTGGAGTTATCCCTGAGTCAGTCAATAGAAATAGGTTTCCTACAGGAAGTCAAGTCATTATCCCCAACCATTTACTGCATATAAGATCGGGGCAAGCTGATGACTTATGGGTTGGACCTTTCACAGTAGAACGATGCATTGATGGCATGTGCTTTCTGACCACTGGTAGTGGACGACGTATTTTATATCCTGTCCATCAGAGGGACTTGAGGGATCACATCCCTGATCCCACATAGTTGGGATCTCTCCACTTGCATTGCCTGGTAGATTAGGGTAGGTAGGAAACCGAATAAGCCTACTTAGGCAGTAGTTGGTCTTTTCAGCCATTGAGTCTGGCATCTTCTTAGTCTCTAAGCTCCTTTCTAAGCTCCTAGTTTAACTGAGTACCTGTCCCTTTTTTCTTTTCCTGCACAATAAATTTCAAATTTTGCAAATTATAGTTTTATTTACTGTTATTTCATGCACTTATATTTCTGACATAGAGTAGATTTTATTTCAGTTGGTTTTATATTTTTCCCACACATGCGGCATGAGGTATTTTTTTTTTTTTTTAGATGTTTGTGAATGCAGAAAATAGGTTGCAAGAAGAAAAGCTGGAAATAAAATGGTAGAGTGCTGGATCGTGGATTCGAGTAGCAGAGTTCGAGGACCAGAGATTCTGAGGTTCTCAAGCGCTCATTTCAGCAGAGCACTTGTCCCAGCCGGAGCCAGATGTTATCACATATATAGTAGCCGGGCTACCATACATTATTTTTCTCATTCCAGTACACTATTGAGCCAGTTCCCTTGCATTTGAGATGCCGAGATGAGCATCTAGATCGGATCACTATCAGATTGTGGACAGCAGTTGTATTCCCCATGCCATGACTGAGTTTCAGGACACTCAGAGAGATGACCGATGTAGCCATTATACCATTGGTACAGAGCAGTCAGTAGTGCCCAGAGTTACAGCAGCAGTTCCAGAGGACAGATGATGGTACAGGTTGATGTGCATTCAGGTATATGACTCAGCAGGTATATTATTGTGTTATGGTTAGATTGCTTTTATACTTATTCTTATAGCATGTCTTAGCACTTAGTGTCATGATCTGGCGATCATATAGATACATGGACCTGGTTGACCTATTATTTATATTATATTGTCCCTACTCAGACTTAGAAGTTCACTATTCATACTCATTGGTACATACCCTCCTTAGGGAGAATAGAGGTGATCATTACACCATACTCTGGCTTGCTAGTGTTGGCTCCATCATTTCATTGTCTTCATCCATCCGTGGCCTACCTTTTAGATTATTACCCTGATTTGCTACTTGACTAGTGACATGGAGGACCTTTCCCCACTGTAGCCTCTGTATTGGATGAGCCTCCCTGTTTATTGTGTCTCGGCTCTGAGTTGGTGACAAAACTTACCTATGGTGAGTTGGAGTCCCTTGAGAATTCCCCCTAGTCACTAAAGTTGTGTTGGCTAAACCTGAAACTTTTAGTGCTGCCATCAATACAAAATCTGGAAAAATGAAATGCTATATCTTGTATGTGAAAGAAATGCCAATTGAAAATGGCCATGAAAAATAAAATGTTATATCTTTTGGAAAAATAAATACCTAGGTAAACAAGTTGTCCATGACACACCTAGAAGTGCTCAGGTAAACAAGTGCCTTAAAAACACACCTGCAGCAGAAAGCCTAAAAATAAATGTAAATCTATGCAATGTGTTTGTAAACACACATAGATCAAGGCTATGGAAACTTCAGGCACAAAAAGCAATGAAACTTAAATGTTATATCTAAACAATTGCTGGCCTTATTTGTATTATGGATTGTGCGCATCTGTGAAGGTGAATAAACCCTCTTTAAACAACTCATCCATTTGTGAGACACCGCCATCCCCTGTGTTATTGCTCATTCAGTATATACTATGGTGTGTATTCCCTTTCCCTTGCCAAAGTGTCACAAAGTCAAGTCAGTCAAGTCATCCCTTAGCCTAGCCAGTTATTTCAGCCTTCACCCTTCACTAGCAAATTGATCACAACTATGAAGTGAGTATGATCCTGAAAGTCTAGTCTGAGTAATAATAATAATTAACGACACTATATATTTGGATTTAGATCGCCAGTCATGATTTCTCTGTGTTATAATTGTTATTCGAATAAGTTGTAGAGCATGTATTAACCTTGACACCTTGCAGCAGCTATGGATGATGGTCTGAGTTGTATTTGGTCTTGGTTAGACCTAGTTTGACCATGGAGGACCATGAGACATGAGATGTTGGACCTTATGATGATATGGATAGATGATATATGGTCTATGTACACATACAGGATGATTCTATGCAGCAGCTACAGGGTTATGATGATGATTCTTGGGATACAGCAGTGTTTGGTCATTTACAGATCATTATTATTGGCCTTGTTCCGGTACATTGGATATTTATTTTGATCATGCAGAGATTCATATGGTGTATGAGTACACATCTTGGATGGATTTGGACCTTCTGAGTCCAATGGGACAGTTTGTTTTCAGTTCCGAGCACTTACAGTGATGATTTAGCCTCAGTAGGCTGTCCTAGTGCAGTTTTGGTCTGTTGGAGGCCCTGTCGGAGCAGAGATGACTTTTATCCGGTTGACCTAGGGCGCTGATGATGGAGGGGGTGGTCCAGCCACTTGTTTTTACCATATTACCCCCCTCCCGGACACATTGGTACCCTCACCTTGACAGCGCCATCACTCCAGGAGGCTGTTTGGGCAGTTTCACGCTTCCCGAGGCATTTCAGGATAGGTAGAAATGGCTATTGAGGAAATCGATTTGGGCTACTGAGGCAAAGTTATGGCATGGGATGATCAGTGATGATAGATCGGGGTCTTCCACACCTTCTCCAGCAGTTTCAGCTTCATCGGGGCCCGCATCCATCACTTATGGCACTTTCTGTGGATTTTTGAGGTCTTTTGAGGACCACGACTTCATTAGGGAGGCACGATTTGGTACTTTCATGATTATTTATTGGTTATTGTGCCATGGGGATTGACCAAGGAGGGATAAAATTACCCCTTGGACCCACCATGAGCCTCTTATGATATTTTGTCATCATGATTTGGTGGGATTCCCCTCTCCTAGGGCGACTTTGTCCACTTATGTTATATTTTATGTGTGATCCATGTATTATGTTGTTGAGCTCATCTCAACCATTGATTAGACTTTTGTATCTTATAATCTTAGCCACTCATTCAAAAAGTGGTTAGGGTTTTGGTGCCTCTCCTTCCTATTTAAAGGAGAGAGCCTCTCATTGTAAAAGGACTTTTGGCTCTGGATTATTGGAATAGAAAATTATTATTGCATCTATCTCCAATGTTGTGGTGGATGTTTTTGGTGTTCGTTCGTTGGTTCTTCCTTTGCACTGAGTTATTGGAGATCTTGTTTGCCATATCTTTTGTACCACGATTTTGCATCTACAGGTGGAGGCCGATTTGCTTGGAGGCGGAGGTATTGGTAGGGGAAGACTCTCCCTACTTCTTCTTTGGAGCTCTTCGTTGGTAACAGGGAGTATTACTGTCCCAGGACCTTCTATTTCATGTTACTATTTGCATTTCTCTTGTATTTCTTCCATACTTGATCTTACTGATTGAATTTTATTCCTTGGTTTGACAGGTAGAGGAAGGCGCACTTGTGGACTAGGGCATCAAATTGGCAAGCAAATCAACAATCTCTCATTTGATCTCTGCGGGAATCTTCCTCAACATCAAGGCATCTCAACCACATCATTCAGGTATGATCTCAAGGTAAGTTCTATCTCCATAGTCTATCCAATTGTCAAAAACATTTAAAACCCTAATTAATTAAAACCCCAATTTTGCATTTTCTCAGATCTACTTAGATCTATTGGGTTGTTGGGCGTAATATTAAGAACCCACCTCTATAGCATCCACGGCATCCCGGATCTATAGTTTGGTGAGGATTGGCTTCCATTTGACCCCCTTCCCAGGCCAACTTAGCCTCTCCCAAGCAAGGCGCACTTCCTAGTTTGAGCAGGTTGACCTAGATCTAAGCGATGGGTGTTTGAGATTCCACTTGATTTGACATCTACACATCAAATAACATACACCCAGGTTGTCCCTTTCCTGAAATTTACCTTGTGGGCCCCATTCCACATTTTAAGGGATTTAATCCCCATTTTGGACCACTTGGAACACTTAAACTCAGATCTACTAAGATCTAACCGGTGGATTGCCACGAAATTATAGATCCATACTCCTACCTGACCGATCTACCCGGATCTAAAGTTTGGATGCCATCCGACTTGTTTTGACCTACCTAAACCCCAATTGAAGCCTCCTTGGGTAAAGTCGCACCACCTTGGAGAAGTGAGTTCACTCACTTCTAGGAACTGGGTACTTGAGATTATTGCAGATCTGAAACCGGAATAATTCAAAACCTAGGTCTAGACTATCACGTTGTCAATTCTTGCCTTGGGGACAGCATTCCTTGTTTTAAGGGATTGTGGTCCACTTGGGTCAAACCTAGATCTAGACATATTCAACCATCAAGACCTATATTGCCCACTTATCTCATGTTGTAGGAGTCCTAAACCATAAGTCAACCCTACTTTGACTCCACTTCCCAATTCCCAAGGCACTGGTTTCTCTACAAGGTAATTCAACTTTCCTAGATTGTTGGATTGACTTGTGGTTTGACCTATGCATGGTAAACTATACCTTTGAAGACATCATGAACCATGGTCAAGCTTGTCTCATGTACTAGTTAGCCCCAATACAAACCTTAACTATCCTGCATTGGACACGGTTCCCAAGGCAGTGGATCTTTTGACATTGACCTAGTACACTCAACCTAGATCTCACTTCAAACATTATAAGTCACTCTCACATCAACTATGAACCAATGCTACACCTATTGAACCCCTCACTTGGCTTGTGACTTTACCCTTAGGTCTAGGATAAACCATACACCTAACTTCACTTGGAAATACCTTGATTTGGTGTCTTGGTTTTGATCTCTCCTGTCGGGAGTAGATCGGGTCTCCCCCTTTGTTGTCTGGGCTAGATAACATAAAGCGAAGGTTGCCTCGACTGGCGTGACAACCATACATATTTGGAGGTCGAGGTGATCGTGGTTGCACCTTTTGAGTTGCCCTTCCCTATTGCCATCCATGACTGGATCCATCCATAGGGGTAACTACAGCTTAGGTGATAACAAGACCATAGAGAAAGTAGTCTCAAACTGGGAATAATCCTCTACACCTGCTACAATCCCACCTAAAACCTACTTCTTTCTATTCCCCTTCTTCAATGGACACTGGTTAGCATAATGCCCCATCTTGTGCCATTAAAAACACATCACCTTACTCAGATCCTTTTTTCCTATACCTAACATTTTTTCTTGTAGCCTTTCTTCCTACCCTTCTTCGTCCTCCTAATGAGCAATCTCATCTACCTCCTCTTTTTGCCCTACACAGGACTATATCCTAAGTCCTGCACAAGATCATTCCACAAATTTGCAATGGTAGAACATTCTCACAAACACAAACAGCTTGAACAAAAGGCCTCCGGGAAGGTAAAAGTCCATTCAAAGCAATGGACACCAACGCCTTATCCTCCACCTTCATAACTTCAAGAAACAAAGCATACGATCAACCAAAAATACAACAAGTTATCACTACACAAGGATTGGAGAATATAGAAACACACATGTAGTATGGCTAACAAAGCATCTCTAGAACATAATTGTATCATCTTCATGTCTATCAGGAGGTGATGCAAGCAAGGTCTCATGTGATAATAATGGTCTAAAAACTAGAGTGCACAAAGAGGATTGATTGCAATTTCATGAAGAGGATAAGTTAAGCATACTACCTAAAATGGACGATATGACTTTCGGACAGTTCGGTAACCAATAGAGAGAGATTTCTGCATATTCTTTCTGATATTGGCCAACCTATTGTCCACAGAAGACACCATAGCCATGTATATGTGGTAGGTCACTAGGATAGATTTTACCCCTTGCAATCATGGTTTTTTTACAACATCTTGGAAAGAAAGAGGTTAAACCTTAAAATTACCACTCACTCATTTGATGGGGCACACTATAAGGGTGCAATGAGAGGTACCCAAGGGAACCTAATAAGTACAATAAGGATATTAGGCAAGTATCAATGTTAATGCACTTTGTGAGAGTTATATTATTTTTAACAAGGACATGAAGATGTTTTTGCCAAAGTAACATTAGAAATAAATTATTCTTAACTCATCGACCAAGAATCAAATTATTGCTAAGAACAGATCCTATAAAATATTTAACTGGCACAAAGATTGCTCATGCACAATCAAAAGGTTCAGAACAACCCAAAATGTAACTACAAATCCAGATGAAATGTTTTCATAAAGACAATTACACATCACCTTAAAACCATGATTAAGCAACCAACATACCGTCGTCACTTGTGGAAAGAAATGTTAATGATTAGAGATAAAGACTAAATAGCTTGATGACTTACAACAGCCACTTAGCCATGTATTTCTAATCTAACTACCACTTACTTTCTAACTAAAATCATTCTAATCCATCTGCTTAAAACAACAATTGTATAGTTCATCCAGTATAGTTTTGCAATGAGTTAAATATAATCTCCATGTACTTTAATCCTAAATATCTAAACATGGACTATAAGCATGCCATCTCTTGGGAATTTATAAAGTGTGAAAAAGTACAAGTTTTCAAAATACAGAGAAGAGAACCAATTCATTGACTGAAATCATCTTATACAAGGAGGATGTTCTAACCTTTGTCGCACCTTCATTTGTTGAGACAACGTTCGGATAACTGGAGGAAGCTTAACAAGTTAGCACCCATTCATGGTAAATGGAAAGAATGAATCTCAAATGCATCCCAAAGACCAAAACAAGTATAAACCCTCCAACACTGTGTTGTATTACTAGATTGTTATAGCACTAGTTGACCTATATTATACTCCTAGATTATTATAGCTATATTTGGCTCATATAGCATTCCTAGATTACAACAGATACAAATGTTAAGAATCAATTCTAGATAAAGAACTGTCTAACAAAACAAGAATCAATAGAAAATAAAAAAATGTGCACCTATCAAAACTTGCAAGTATCCAGAACAATATTTTACATGTTATTGCTCTTCATCAGATTTTTCTCTAGTTTTATGTTTATAAAACTTTAAACCGGACCATGTGTTTTCCTTTAGTTTAGGATCTTAAACCATTAGAATTTGTTCCAAGGACATGATGCAAGTACCCAAAAAAATAGTTCAGAATATGATAGTGATGCTCCCGGATACTGTTAGAATAGTATCAACACTTAAATATATATGGTGTGGGTGATAACTAAGTGTTAATGTTAAAGTTAGTGTTAATAGCATGTGACCAATATTTAACGGTTACTGTTAGGTGGTTAAAGTTGATTAAACCCATCATAACCATGTTTTGTTTTATAAATTGTGTAACAAAGCATGATGTAAGAGAGAGAACAGCAGGTGATAACTAAGTGTTAATGTTCAAGTTAGTGTTAATAGCATGTGACCAATATTTAACGGTTACTGTTAGGTGGTTAAACCCATCATAACCATGTTGTGTTTTATAAATTGTGTAACAAAGCATGATGTAAGTGAGAGAACGGCATGTGTATGAGAACATGGGCAATGTAGCTTGAGCTAGCCCTGTGATGTAATTGATGCGGCATACATATGAAACACATATTATACACTCCATCTTATATATTCAGTAATATATGTGTCTGTTTATCAAAAGCTAATATGGTATTAGAGCAGTGATACCCACAGCCTGTGTTCATATACAAGTTCGTGAAGAGAAAGATTCTCACTCATTGGGTCCAAGCAATCAAGGGGAAGAGGGAAGTTGGTGATGTTAACACTTGAAACTTGACAGGCTCCAAGGTAACCGGAGAATGTACACTGTCACTTTGTACTATCTCCTTGCACTTCAGGTTAGTGCTTGCTAACCACAGGAGGAACCCTACGGATCATAAACACTGCTAAACTGCAATAAAAACTCACTGTAATTCAAAAAATCAGACCTGTAATCTGCAATTGAACACCTAAACAGCAATCTAAAACACAGATTTATACACTAGGATAGATTTTTGCCTTGGGAAACATCAAAATCTGCTGTTAGGGCACGAAAACATGCTCTTAACAGTGGAGATCTGCATGTAAAAATGAAAAAAAACAGCAAGTATAAATGGAGAAATTAACAATAATGACTTCAGTGCTCTGAATCCTATGGGCTATGGTGTTGATGTATATGTAACTTTGGAATGTATTTCACCCATGTATTTCATATATATGTTTGTATTCCTATAGAGATGTTATTATCCCTCTATACGGAAGTGTCGTCATTTATATTGTAAGTGTCGTAACTTATACTTGATGGGTTATTAGACCACCTTGTTGGGGTCGGCCCTGTATAAGTCATGTGGGTCGAAGGGTTATTAGACCACCCTATTAGGGGTCGGCATGTGGGTCAAAGGGTTATTAGACCACCAAGTGTGGGGTCGGCCCGGATTAAGTTAACCATGGGTTAAACTAGACATGTAGGCCCCATTAGTTTATTGGGCAGGACATAACAAGTATAAATAGAGATCGGGAGATCTCTATTTGATCATTCATTCACACACTTCTCTCATTCGGAAAGTGGCGCACTTGTGAGGAGGAGGCTCTACTGCTAGGAGAAGACTATCTCTTGTATTCTAGTTGTATCATTACTCTATCTATCTCTGAGGAAGTTATTGGGGTTTTTCACCTTTATGGTTTTCCCCAAGTAAACTCTGTGTTTCTTGTGTGCTTGCATTATTGTGTCCATCATTGATATGCTGTAGATTTGATGTACATGTTGTTCTCTCAGTTAAGATCCTAGATCAGATTGAAGTAAATTCTGAAAATTTAACATGGTATCAGAGCTAGCATAAAAGAAGGCATGATATGGCATGTATGACACTTGTTGCACTTACGATGCTAAGGCTTGATATAGAAAAAACCAGTCATCGTAGCACTTTCACTATAAATCCATTTTGGCAAAGTTTTCGGATCTGAAACTTTTACAGGTCGAAGATCAGATCCCCATGTACATTGTGTCCAAAGGACAACCTCTAATTCGTTGTACTTTGTGATTTATGATCTATACAATATAGGGTTTCTGCCTCTTCCAGATCTGAGTCAAAAACAGGTGACCTTGGCAAAAAGGTCATAACTTGGGCTAGGAAGCTCCAAATGAAATTTCGTAAAAAGTGACGGGTAGTACACAGATTGTACTATCTCAGGAAACTTTTTCAGAGGCCGAAGTTGAACCAGTGACACGTGGCACGCCGTACAAGTTCGCTCTCCTGTTTTATCCCATAAACAGGTCACGTTGTGACACTTGGCATAACTCTCTCTCAGATAATCCAATTGAGGTCAGACCTATCGGGATGGAAAGATGACAGGTCAGGCTACCACAGGAAAAGTTTTCAGACCCTGTGGATCGAAAAGTGCGGAGTTACACCAGAAACAATCAAGCACATATTTCTGTCAAAACAGAATTATTTTTTGAGCACCTTCATTCATGGCTTCGGAGAAAGTTGGAATTTTTGTAATCGAAGACTACAGGTATATGCTACTCATCAAAATAGAAATTTAGAGACCAAGATCAGAATTTTTGGTTGGGCAGAAGATCGGGCTTGATCAGACCCTAGTTTGGGACTTTAATTGGAAAAGAGGAAAATTAGGGCTTCTGCAAAAATGGGAATTTTTGAAATCTGTGACCACAGCTAGAAGCTCCTCAGAAAAATAGAAGCTTAGAGCTTTGGATCAAACCTTTTGATTGGGCAGAAGAGTGGGCTTCATCAAACCCTAGTTCAGGGTCACGTCCAATGAATCCGGAAGTTTCAAAGGCAAAATTGAGGAGTGAAACTTTGCAGTTTTCAAATTCTGAATATACCAGCTGGATCAGCTCATCAAGGCACATATTTCTATCCTTTCAAAAGTTTGAATTTTTGGGGTTTCTCTGACAAACCCTAATCCAGCTCCAGGTCCAGTTCTTGCAAATCAAGTGGATTGGGTTAATCCTAGAAGAAGATAAATTGGTCACCTGCATAAGTAAAGAAGTTTCTGTCTCAGAGGGAGATGAGGCGAAGGCCCTCCATAAGAAGATTACAAGCAATCTTGACAGGTATGACTTACAGGTATGTTTCGAATTCTGTTCATAGTTAAGTTTATGATATGTTTGTCTTCATATCATTACAGTACAATCTTGATTAATTACTAGACTTGTCGTATCACCTTAATAGAAGATATTCATTGATTAAGGTTTTGACACTTATGATTGTACTAATGCATTGTGATGTTGTATGAGGTTTATGTTGTTCGCTAACATAAAAGGTACACCAAGAAAGACAAATCATGTTCTACTTGAAGAACATATGATCATGGTGACATGAAGACAAAGATTCATCCATTGTCATGGATCACATAGAAGATCTACTTACGAGGTATGTATAACTTGGTTCTACAATGGTTAACTTATGAGACATGCAGGTTACTAGCACAAGTCACTAAAGAGAACCAGAAGACATTATGCAGGTATGTTAGACATAACTAGCTAGCATGCTAATCCAGGTATGTTTTTCCTATATCAAGCTAGAATCCTACCTTGTGTTAGGATCTTATACTGTTGTGTTGTTGATAATGATTATTCATGAAGTCATAGGTTTGAATAGTCATGGTTGTATACATATTATGTTTCTTACCATAATTGATGATATGACTAACCAGAAGAATCATGAAGTTATAGGTTTGAGTAATCACGAGTTTATGCATTGATGATTTAACTAATCAGAAAAGTCCTATGATCAAATAAGAATATGCATGAGTAAAAGAAGACTTCCCTGAAACCTTGAATACTAATGTTTATTATCTATGAATGATCATGACTATACATGTTTAAGATTATTGTGTTTTGATAGTATTAAGATTATACTAATAAATGTGTGATTATGTATGAGACCTCAAGGATAACACAATGATGATACTAATAAGCATGCATAGTGATTAAGGATGGATATAAGTTCAAGAACAGGTAATCCAGGGAGCAAAGATTAAGAGGGAGCACACCCCAGTTGTTCCTGCAATAAAGCAAAGGAGCACACTTCAGTAGTTTCTGCGAGGATGCAGATATTCAAAGGGAGTTAACCACTTCTCACAATCCACATCAAAATGGAGTTGCAAAGATTCAAAGGGAGTCCACCCAGTAACCAAACAAAGATAAGTATTTGAATTGTCATTTCTTACATAATGTTATTCAATGATGTATATAGAATTAGGTTGTGTATTATGCATATTAGAATAGTTGCATTGATGAACACTATACTACTAATATACATGGGTAAGTGGCCTATGGCACTGTACAGCATTCCATTGCTACTTATCTAGAATGAAACCTCTTTGCTGACATGTTAGGAGTTGTGCACACTCTTAACAATGTTCTGGTAGAGATTGGAAGGCATCTAGAAAGTTACGGAATATGGATAAATGTTGTATTGAAGCATTGGCTAAGATAATTGCATGACTGTATGACATATTTCTTTATGTGTAAGAATTTGTTCTGAAAACTATGAGATGTTTTCTAATCATGCAATCTAACTTGTTGTGTAGGAAAGATCGTATACCATCACCTACAAAAAAAGGACTACAACATTTGTTTAGCAACAAAGTTATCTATTGAAAATATTGAAGATATTGAAGTTCCCAGGATTTGGGAAGAATGCCATGATCGAGGAGTATCAGTCGATCATGAAGATGTTTGGGATGCAGTCCCAAAGGGTAGTCTATAGTGACTTCCAAGAGGATCTACAAGATCAAGCATGCTACAGGTGGTAGCATAGAGACTTTTGCTCCTATAGCCAGATACACTTCCATTAAATCCATACTTGCTTTGGCTGCAGTGATGAAGTGAAAGATACACCAGATGGATTTCAAGACAGCCTTCTTGAATGGTGTAGTTGAAGAAGAAGTGTATGTGGAGAAGCCACTTGGTTCTGAGACACATGACAGGGAGTCATATATGTGCAGAACTTGGTATGGTAGGATAGACAGCTTTCTATCCAGTTTGGGCTTTACCAAGAATAAAGCGGATTCCAACCTTTACTACAAGGTTGAGGAAGGCAATCCAGTGATACTACTATTGTATGTGGATGACCTGTTTGTAACAGGTGAGGATAGATTGATTGCCGACATGCAGCGGAAGCTTGCTGTCGAGTTCGAGATGAAGAACTTGGGGATGATGCACTATTTGTTTTTGGCATGGAGGTGTGGCAGAGTGCAGATGGAATCTTCCTTGGACAAGGGAAGTATGCAGTAGAGATCCTAAAGAGGTTTGAGATGATGGACTGTGTTGTCCGGCAAACTGCACACTGTTGCCAGCTAAGTTGTACTTAGATGGACTATCAAGCGAGCGGGCAAAGTTGAACATTTCAATGTTCTTTTTTCGATGATTTGATATCCAACTGGCCTTTTAAAGGGCCCCCGTTTTAACTTTTTTCCACATGTCCATGGCCCTGTGGGTTTGTAATAAAACATACTAGCATGGTGTTTTGTAAAAGACTTGGTTCCCTAAGACTTTTTGGCTAAGTCAGGTATTCCAAGGAGTTTTTTCACCTAGTTATTATGTCTTGCATTAGTGCATAACATAATTTTTGGGTTTTTCTCCTACTCCTCCAAAGCTGGAATGTCTAAGGAGGCTAATGGGCCTTAGGAGGTTGTTAAAGTCTATGGGTCAATGTATATGAACATGCTAGGCGTTATTTTTGAGTCATATGGGCATGTGCTAAGTCCCCCTAGGTTGTTTTTTAATTTTCGGCGAAGTTTATTTTTCCGTAAATTGAGCCATTTTTTTTAATGGTTCAATTAAAAAAAAAAAAATTAATTGGCTTTGAAGTGGCGTCTAGAGGTCTTTTCTGCCTTAGGGGTGCTCGTTTTCTAACTCAGAGCACCCCCTTAACCCCTAAACCCACTTTTCCTAATGTTTGGGTGCTTAAATTTTTACCTATGGCCAAAAAACCCAAAAAAGTCGTGAAAAAATAAAAAAAGTGAAAAAATGACTCATAAAAATATTAAATTTTGGGAGTGATTTATGGACTGATTTTTTCAGCTATGTTTTAGGAGTTGTAAGAGCTGATTTTGGAAAGATTCAGGGCAGCTATATTAGTTGGATTATTTCTCCATTTGAGGGGGGCATATTTCCCAAAATTGGGCCCCTTCAATCATGGAATTTGCAGCTATATTTATGGGCTGTCACATGGCTGATTTTTAGCTGATTTTGGGCTGATTTTGGCAGCCCATTACATGGGAGTGGACAGCCCCATTTTCTCCACGAGTTATGCCACTCATTCCACCCATTTCTCTCCATCTTTGGCTATTTAAGCATGGCTGCCCACTCCATTTTCTCTAGTTGGAGTTTGGGAGTTAGAGCTAGCACTTGTAATTCGATTTTGTACTTGTCATTTTGCTTAATGAATAGAGAGACTTTGGAGGTCAAGCTTGGTGTAGTGCTTTTGATGAGTGGGTGAATGTCATGGTTTTCATTGAGGTAACATGTATTTGAGCTACTTGTTTTCTTTTGCATCTAAATCTAGCTTTGGAAAGGATCAGTATTGATTTATAAGGAGGATTAGATAATTTGTTTATTATTTAGTCTTTTATCTATGCAAGTGTAGAGATCTGATTTAAATGTGTCATTTGTTTATGAGCATTTCCTTTTGATTTCTTATATGTATATTCCTAGATTTGATCATTTGGTTTCAAGTTGATGTGATTTGCAGGTTATTTCAAGTGGATGAGTGAAGGATCTTGTTTGTTTCCTTTACTTTTCTAACATCTTTTTGCAGACGTAGCCCCTCAGTTCTCCACCAAGAAGGCTCCAAGGCTTCTTCAAGGAAAAAATTGATAAATTGATAAAAACTCTCCATATCTCCTTCTCTTCTACTTCATACTTTCACCTTGGTTACTGGTTACTTTTTGAAAGAGTAATAGTGGTTTGCAATCTGAACTTTACATTCTGATTTATTACTCTAAATGTCTGATCTATTCCATTTACAAAGTGTTCATCTTTAATAGATTAGATCTTTTCATTTATCTAGCATTTTACTTTTCTCAACTTGTAAAAAATTGTCAAATCTTTAAAAGTTTTGAGGAGTAGTGTTAGATCTGATTTGAAAGTTCATTTGGCTGATTTAAAGAGCTGATAATTTGCAGCCCTTAAAAGCTTGCAAAGATCCCAAATAACAAGGCCCAAATGCTTGTTTTACTTGGTTAAATTCCGTCATTTTAACTAGTTTTTACATTAGTATTTTCTGGGTTTTTTAGGAGGTGTTCCAAAGACACTCTTAAAGTGTTTTTGAGCATCTTTACTGATCTATTGTTTGCTGGTTTGCAGCATTTAAAGAGCAGGTAAAGAGAATTGCTGACCAATTTTCGAGGATCCAGGCCATCCGGAGCATCTAGTTCGAAAATTTCCTGAACCGGTCACTTTTCTCTTCTATTTTGTAAGCCACTAAGTCGATTTAAGACTGGGGCATTTCTATCATATTGTAACTAAAGCATCAAACGAGAACAAGTGGGCTAACCAAGCGCCCACACCCCGTCCCCTCAGGGGGGAAAATTGTGTCGACTCAAATTTCGTGGTTTGCATTTTTTTAGTTTAGATTTCATTTTCTGCAATCAATAAAATCAAACTAGGATTAAAATCAACCTTGTTGGTCCGTTCCACTGGCGGGCCACAAGTTCACTCAAAACGTAGTTTTATCATTTTTTTATTTTTTTTACAAACTCAAACGCCCCCCTTGCTTTCCCGAAGTAGGGTTTCTGTGCAAGGGCTTGCCCGAGTACGTGCCTGAAAAGAGACTCTTGAGGTTTAAAAAAAAAGATAAAATTTTGGTTCATAAAATTTTTCTAAAAAATACCAAGATCTTCTCCCGTATGCTCTGTGGCCGACTTGCAGCTCAGTCTGATCCAGTTGGTATACATCAGAAAGGGGGAGATGACTAGTAATAGGATTTAACACCGCCCAGAATTAAAAAACCTTTATGTGAAAATCCGGCACATCACGAACATTTTGTTGTCGTGGGGAAATTTCTCAGAAGGCTTGGGACAAAACTGAGAAGTGACCTCTTGGAAACCGTTAGGCTTGCCCTTGTTGGTACAGCATCTGAACACCTCCTTGAGACTCCGATTCAGCCCAAGCTTGAGAGGGAAGCCACACATCAAAATTCTGGACATGTTCCCCCGTACCTTGCGTATATTGGGAACCCACCTGCCATAATAAAAAGATCACTTCCACATTAATCTTAAAATACACCAAGAACACTGGCACAACATTTACTTTTCTGCTCATGCATCTATTTCGACTTCATTATAAGGCACTGGTCTATATTATTATTTTATGTTATTGACAAATGTTGCAAATGAATGATGATAATAGTGAATGGCAGCAAATGATGTATTGATGAATGATTGTTTTGCTTTAGATAAGTATATGTTGCTTTTATCTTGGTTATCAAAATATATTTTTTCTAACTCCTAGATTAGATACCTTAGTTTTTATTTTTTAGGGTCCACCCTCCTTGACTTCGCTAGGAAAGCCTAGACGGAGGAGTCGAGTCCCAAGTGACAACACTTGACTCTGACTTGCCCCCAAGGCCACACCAGCAGCTTGAAGACTTCTGCTGCGTTTTCCCCAGGCGTGGAACCAGGCGGCAACACACACCAGCAGCAGAAATCTTTCGAAAGCTGTCTCTTCACTACAAGTGAGAGAGGTGTAGCCTTGGGGGCAAGCAATGAGCCAGGTGTTGTCACCTGAATCCCAGCTCCTCCGTTTAGGCTATAACTCCTAACGAAGCCAAGGGGGGTAGTCCCTAAAGAAGAGTTTCACTAAGGCTCTAGTGTTTAAGTGTTTTTTTGTATGGGGTGATGCGGATGAGTGTTGTTTAGGAGTTTTCTTGTGATGAGACCAAAAAGATGAACAACAGATAATGAGCAATCCACATTGCGAGATAAGATAACAAGATGGCAGTATGATTCAAGATCTGATAAATCACTAAAGCATTCACAATATGAAATAAACACAAGGACAAATGGTCCTGATCAATATATAAGTTTTTAGATAACCAGTGCCTTATGGAGTCAAAGAAAAGTAAAGATTGTGATGCTGAAAGTGTGGGTCTTGAAAAATGTCGTTTGTGAGATCGTTATGTAGATTATCTTTGTAAATTGAAGATTTTAGTGGTCTTGATTATTAGGATAAAACCAAGGATATCAAGAGAGTGTCTGGAAAGACAGTATCAAGTGCCTCCGTTCAAGGACATGTCGGGCCACCCAATGCTCTAGCCAGGTCGCGCAATGCTAACCAGCAAACTAGAGGCTGAACATGGAACCCCGGCGCCCCCAACTAGGAGATTACCCACCGAACTTATCTTATCGCTCAACTCCGGATTGATTGGTTATGGGGGTGAAAGTTTTATTAGTTATCACTTATGAACTTAACAAGTCTTCCACCTTTCTGAATACTAGCCCAACCGTTTCCGGTTGGCAGAGCATACGGGTGTTGGACGATCAACCAAAAGTAAATTTATTAGGGGGAAAATGTGGGTTGAAATATTTTATTAAATTAAGAGCACTTTGTTCGACTCTCCGACAGAGAGCGCTCTTGACTTAGTCTTAAGACCACAATTCAAGAGACTTCCTACTTTAAAATGCCTAATGCAAGGGGAAAATGCAAATCTAACAATGCTCTCCGACAGAGAGTGCTATTGACTTGGATTTGGCCAAGTTCAAGAGATTTTGTTCGTTTTATGAAACAAGAAGCAGTTGTGATAACAGGATATTGAAATTTTGTAATATTAAAATCATGTGATAGCTCAATAGATGTGACACACGGCTAGCATGTTACTTGCAAAATAAAATGAAATAAATGAAAGATTTAGTGTTCTACCAAGCAATTTTATACTAAAGGTGGGATCAACCTCCGAACAAGGTTAACCACTAGAACCGCCTGCACTTGAGAACCTCCAGCTAGCTGAAAGCTCTACCAAGGAAACCGACGGGGAAGGAAGAGTAACCACAAATTATGTGGTCCTGCCCCTGGGATGGGATCCCAAGGATACAACTTCCGGTCGAAGGCTTGGAAGAGAATTAATCTAAGTACAGAAAAGAAAGATCAATCTATAAACTTGAAAAGATGAGATCTAAACTAAGCATGCGACAACACTCTTCCCCAGATGGGGAAGAAAAACCAAAGAAGTGGAGGACTCCTCCACTTAGCCTTTTATTAAACAAGTTACAAGTATTGAGGAATTTCAACCAAAGTGAGAAACTGAAAATGGAAAGTACTTAGAACAAAGAGTCTTATGACTTCTTTCACAAAAGGAGATTGAAAATTCTAGATCTTCTTGGTTAACATCATCATCATTTGTTTTGGATCTTCTTCTGGTATATTTCTCTTCTTGATGACCTCTTCTTCTTTGGGATATCTCCAAGTGGTTTTAGTTCAAAACTTGTTCCTACTTCCCTTCTCAATAACTTGTTCTTTTCTCACAACTTGTAACAAACCAAAAGTCAAAAAACTCATGCACCCATTAGTATTAGTATGAAAATAAAACCAATCTTGAAAACAAACTTGATCTAAGCTTTGTGAATGAAGAGACTAAATGCAACTAAGATCTACAAACAAAAGTGCAAAATGTGAGACTCAAGATGCCTACGATATTTTTTCAAAGCATGAAACTAGGGCCTAATGAACAAAACTTTCAAAGATCTAAACTATGAGAGAATTTTGACTTTAATGACAATACAAAATCTGAGATTTAACTATTAAAAAATGAATCTAACAATGAACAAACTCTACTACTAACCAAGCCTACACTTTATCTTTTTTGTTTGTTTGTGTCTTTTTTTTTTAAGATGGATGAATAGGAGGAGGGACGAAGAAGAGAAGGTATGTGGGCTGCAAAAAAGAGAGGATAGTGGGCTGCAAAAAGAATGGGCAATGGGCAGAAATGAGAAGGGACAGTGGGCAGAAATAAGAGTGAACAGTGGGCAGAAATGAGAAGGGACAGTCCAAGAGTAAGAGGATGGGGCAGCCAAAGAGAAGGGAGAGCAGTAGTAAAAGAGGGCGGTAATGCTAGTGATGGGACAGCCAACACATAGAGAAAATGGGCAGCCAAAGCAATGAGGGAAAGAGACTGCCAATGGAGGACAAAGACAACTGCAAAAAAGCAAAGTAATGGACAAAGATGAAAGATGGTATGGGCAACAGCAAAGATAGGACAGCAGCTAGTGTAAAGAGATGGGTAAATGGAAGAAATGGGGATCTAGTGGATGGAGAAGAGCTTTAGACAAGGAGAAAGCAGAGAACTATGGTTTGGAAGAAAAGACTCGCAATCAATGACAAAAATCAAGGAGAAAGTTGATGGCTTGAAGAAGATAGCCCTTAGAACCAAGGTGACCAAGTTGAAAGTTTTTTAAATGGGTGATGGAGAAAGCAAGAACTTCTTGTTGCTTGATCTTTGAAAGAATTGAACCTCTTTGGCAAATCTATAGAGTGAAGATGAAAACATACAAAGACCTTGATCCTTGGAGAACACCTGCAAAACCAATATACTCAAGCGAAAAACATAGATATATAGATGCATGTGCTAGATTGTTAGCCTTCTAGAAATATTAATCTATGCTTAAAAATCTGAAGTACAAAAAGCACTACACAATGTCACCTCGTTACAAGATGAAGCATGGCCACCAAGAGCCTCCATGAATTGACCTCCAAAGTCACAATTTTATTCAACAATTAAAACGAGTTACAAATCCTCCAAAGTTTCTTTGCTCAAAAGTCCATCCAAAATATGGAGCAAGAGTCTCTTATTTATAGTAGAAGAGAGCAGCCATGCGAATTGAAGAGAGGCTCGGTCATGAGGAGGGAAATAGAGCTAGCCGTGGAGAGATTCACGTGTTTTGCCAAAGCTTGGAGCGTGAAAGGTAGTTGGAGTGGGTGTGATGGAAGAGGTGGCAGCCACCTCATGGGAGGGGCGCCCCTCTCCATAAGTTTCAACGCCCAAGCATTGTAATACTCACCCATTCCACCATTACATTCGCACCTTTAACCCACGCGAAATGATGCCCACGTGAATGTGCTCACGTCATCCTTACTTTAGAAACTTCACGTTTAAACCAATGTCTAATAATTGGCATGTGCCTATTACCTTAACATGGTCATACACCTCCTATCAAACTATACCCCACTTTTCCAATGTTTTAAAAATCATATTTTTGACTTTTTTTTAATTTTTGTCACTTAGTGCTTTTGTCATTTTATGGCCACTAAATGCCAAAATAGTGAAAAATTGCTCCCAGAGGCGATGTAATCGCCCAAAACCCTAGAAAGGTTGGCGCTAGAGTAAAGATGACGCTCTGAGCGTCAAAACGAGCTTCCCCACACCCAATTCTGCCTCCGGATGAGGTTTTTACCACTTTTTGAAATTTTTTAATTAAACCATTAAAAAATGGTCTAATTTTATGAAAAAATTATTTTTGCCAGAATCAAACGAAACTCCTAGGGGACCTAGTGCATGTTCATACAACTCAATCGATGTGGCTAACACGTAAAAAATCGTAGACACAAGACTCTAATAACCACCTTCGGTTTTGACCACCATGGGAAATACTCCAGCTTTGGAGGGTTGAGTGAAAAACTCAGGGATTATACGCCACTGATGAGTAGCGCATAATTCCTAAGGGAAAAACACTCTAGAGTATCCCCAAAATGGCTAAACCTACGGATAGCCGAGTTTTTTATAAAAGGACCCCGTTTAGACCAACTTTTTACATTTTCCCATGGGGGAATGAACATGCAGTTATTACAAATGGGGCAAAAATGCCCTGAAAATGACTTCTGAACTTCTGAACATTAACGATGAACATGAATCATGTTCATGGAACTGGCGGCTTACGAGAAATTCAGCTATTTGTACAAAATAGGTGATAACAGACTGCAAGGCTATGGCCACACCTATGGCATCGAACCTGAAGCTTCTGTGTGATGCTCCATCTGATCTGGTTGATGTCACGATGTATCGTCAGATGATTGGGTCCTTGATGTACCTGACGAACACGAGACCAAATATTTGCTTTGCGGTGAACACATTGAGTCAGTTCCTGACAGATCCGAGGAGTGTTCACCTGATTGCTGTAAAGCATATTCTAAGGTACCTGAAGGGTACAATTGATTATGGGCTCAAGTATGAAACGAATCAAAAGTTTAACCTGCAGGGTTATGTTGATTAGGTGGGCAGTGTTGCAGATAGGAAGAGCACATCTGGGTGCTGCTTCAGTATGGGATTAGGTGTGATCTCTTGGTTTAGCAGGAAGTAGTCCTGCGTACACTGAGTACAGCTGAAGCAGAGTATGTTGCGACGGATGAGCAAGTTGCAGATGTATTGACCAAGCCGTTGGCCAAAGTGCACTTTGAGTACTTCAGAGAGAGGCTTGGTGCGCTTCAGATCGAGGTTCCTTCCAAAGGGAAGTGATGAGTCCAGAAGATGCAGATGCACATAAGCTTTTCTGACATGGTTGATGTGTTCTCCCTTGTTCGTGATGTAATTGCTGAGCCATTTTTCACATGGTGGTAGATGTGTTCTCCCATGGTGAAAAAGTAAGGGCTGGAGCCTTCCCCGAATGGTGGTAGATGTGTTCTCCCATGTCGGTGGTGTAAGTGTTGGATGATGTGCATCTGGGTTGTGCTTCGTGGACGATGAGATGATCTGAAGAGGACGATGCTATGATGATCAGGAGGATCATGGATGATGAGCATCAAGACGATGCTCCAGTTACTACTCTGTATATGTATATGCATCATGTTGGATGCTTGTTATGATCAGTTGGATCATTCATGTATGTATGCATCATGTTGGATGTTGGATATGATCAGTTGGATCATTTATGTATGTATGCATCATGTTGGATGCTGGATATGATCAGTTGGATCATTTGTATGTATTTTGTATATGCATCATGTTAGATGCTTGGACCATGTATCCGGATATGTATCAGGTGGATACTGTGTATGATCAGGTAGATCATGTATGTTGATATATATCAGTTAGATGCATTGTGTGGATCATGTATCTATGTATGTATCAGGTGGATACATTGTATGATCAGGTGGATCATGTATGATGATATGTATCAGGTAGATACTTGGTATGCATCAGGTGGATGCATTGTATGATCAGGATGATCATGATGACAAGCTTCAGGATGTTGCTCCAGATGATATGTACCAGGACGGTACAGTGATGATTTCCAAGATTCTTTTTGCCTTGCTTTCACTGCTTGGAAATGTCTTCTTTGTGTTCTTTCCCTTTGCACAACCTTTGCAATTGCCTTCATGCTTTGCCTAGATTTCAGGAAGACCTTCTACTGCTTTGCTTGCAATTGGTAATGCCCTACAGTGCATGTGTGCAAGCCTTCTATGCCAAAGTTCACTTGGCTCTACTGAGTCATGGACCATGGCTTGTTCTGGTTGGCCCTTCAACTTGTATAATCCTCCCTCTTGCTCTCCAATCACAACCGCATCATCTATAGTCTTACCTTTTGACAACATTAGGACTTGGCCATCTACAAATGCAACCCTCATGCCTTTTGCATCCAATGCAGATATGGAGAGCAGATTCTTCTTGAGACCTGGAACATAAAGTACATATTTCATCTTCATAGATTTTCCAGAGTCTAGTTTATAGGAGGCTTCACCACTCCCTTTTATTGGATACTGGTAGTCATCCCCAAGCTTCACCTTGTGGGGTGATTCATGTTCAGATAGGTTCATAAAAGATTCCTTGAATCCTGTCATGTGTTTAAAAGTCCCACTATCTATAAGCCAATCATTACTTCCATGAGTAATGGTTCCAGTAAGAGCAAAAATCAAAACATATTCTTCATCACTAGAAGAATCTTCACTATCTTCTCTAGCCCTCTTCCTGGGAGGCTCATCATCCTCTGCAGCATGAGCATGATGTCGTCTTTTGAAGTTCTTCTTCTTGTGAGAACCATCTTTCTTATTTCTGGGACAATCTCTGGAATAGTGTCCCTTCGCATCACATGTATAGCAACGAACATAGGACATGTTCCTTCGAGGTTTGGGACTACCTCTCTGATTCCGATGGTGATGTCTTTCTTTCTTGCCATGATGGTGAGCCTTCTTGTCACCATGACTTTTGGAGTGTGCTGTGAGAGCTTGGTCTTCATTCCCCATCTTCTCTTCTCGAGCTATAATTCGAGCTTCTTCCTGTGAGCATTCTTCCCACAGTCTACTGAAAGTGATAAGTTTCTTCCTAGCACAAATCCCTTGGATGAAGGAATCCCATGACCTAGGAAGGCCATTAAGAGTGGTCATAACCACTTCTCCATTTTCTATGTCTTCTCCCACAGCTTCATGTTGTTCTTTTATCTGAGAGACCCTTGAGAAATAGGACTGCATAGTCTCCGCATTCTAGATCTTGACATTCTTCAATTGATTCCTAAGGGTCATCTTCCGATTTATGTTCTTCCCTTCAAATAGCTTGGTCAGGGAATCAAACATCTCCTTTGGTGTCTTTAGGGAAGACACATGAGGTATGAGATGATCTTTGATAGAATCAGCAATGATCCTCTTTGCCTTGACCAAGTTCTTCTTGTGAAGAGCCTTAGCCTCTTCTCCCTCTGGGACAGGGACCTCTTCACTTATATAAGTGTCCAACTCATTTTCTTCCAGGATTAACCCAATCCTATACTTCCATGCTCGGAAGTTATCAGCCCCTTCAAGCTTATCCTCAAGCTTGGTGTGGTGAGACATCTTCAAGAGTACTTCAAATGGAAATAGAAAAGTTTTAGGTCTTGCCACTTGTCTTGCTGAAAACTGGATCTGGTCTCGGATTAGGGTTTGTTAGAGAAACCCTAAAAATCCAAAATGTGAATTTCAAACTTCTGAAAGGATAGAAAGATGCGCCTTGATGAGCTGATCAGCTTGGTATACTCAGAATTTGAAAACTACAAAGTTTCACCCTTCAGAAATGCTTTTCAATCTCCCGGATTCAAAAAGATGCGCCTTGATGAGCTGATCAGCTTGGTATACTCAGAATTTGAAAACTACAAAGTTTCACCCTTCAGAAATGCTTTAGAATAGATTTTATTTCAGTTGGTTTTATATTTTTCCCACACATGCGGCATGAGGTATTTTTGATGTTTGTGAATGCAAAAATAGGTTGCAAAAATAAAAAAGCTGGAAGCAAAATGGTTGAGTGCTGGATCGTGGATTCGAGTAGCAGAATTCGAGGACCAAAGATTCTGAGGTTCTCAAGCGCTCATTTCAGCAGAGCACTTGTCCCAGCCGGAGCCAGATGTTATCACATATATAGTAGCCGGGCTACCATACATTATTTTTCTAATGCCAGTACACTATTCAGCCAGTTCCCTTACATTTGAGATGCTGAGATGAGCATCTATATCGGATCACTATCATATTGTGGACAGTGGTTGTATTCCCCATGCCATGACTGAGTCTCAGGACACTCAGAGAGATGACCGAGGTAGCCATTATACCATTGGTACAGAGAAGTCAGTAGTGCCCAGAGTTGCAGTAGCAGTTTCAGAGGACAGATGATGGTACAGGTTGATGAGCATTCAGGTATATCATTGTGTTATGGTTATATTGATTTTATACTTATTCTTATAGCATGTCTTAGCACTTAGTGTCATGACCTAGCAATCATATAGATATGTGGACCTGGTTGAGCTTATTATATATATTATATTGTCCCTACTCAGACTTAGAAGTTCACTATTCATACTCATTGGTTTTACCCTCCCTAGGGAGAATATAGGTGATCATTCCACCATACCTTGGCTTGCTATTGTTGGCTCCATTATTCATTGTCTTCATCCATCCATTGCCTACCTTTTAGTTTATCACCCTGACTTACTACTTGACTAGTGGCATGGAGGACTTTCCCCACTGTAGCCTCTGTATTGGATGAGCTTCCCTGTTTATTGTGTCTCGGCTCTGAGTTGGTGACAAAACTTACCTATGGTGAGTTGGAGTTCCTTGGAATCCCCCCTAGTCACTAAAGTTGTGTTGGCTAAACCTGAAACTTTTAGTGCTGCCATAAATACAAAATCTGGAAAATGAAATGTTATATCTTGTATGAAAAGCCCATTCATACAATGTGTTTCTAAACACACATGAATGAAAGGCATGCCAAATGAAAATGGCCATGAAAATAAAATGTTATATCTTTTGGAAATGTAAATACCTAGTTAACAAGCTGTCCATGACACACCTAGAAGTGCTCAGGTAAACAAATGCCTTAAAAACACACCTACAGCAGAAAGCCTAAAATAAATGTAAATCTATGCAATGTGTTTATAAACACACATAGACCAAGGCTATGGAAACTTCAGGCCCAAAAAGCAATGGAACTTGAATGCTATATCAAAACAATTGCTGGCCTTATTTGTATTATGGATTGTGCGCATCTGTTAAAGGTGAATAAACCCTCTTTGAACAACTCATCCATTTGTGAGACACCACCATTCCCTGTGTTGTTGCTCATTCAATATATACTATGGTGTGTATTCCCTTTCCCTTTGCCAAAGTGTCACAAAGTTAAGTCAGTCAAGTCATCCCTTGGCCTAGCCAGTTATTTTAGCCTTCACCCTTCACTAGCAAATTGATCACAGCTATGAAGTGAATATGGTCTTGAAAGTCTGGTCTGAGTAATAATAATAATTAATGACATTATATATTTGGATTTAGATCGCCAGTAATGATTACTTTGTGTTATAATTGTTATTTGAATAAGTTGTAGAGCATGCATTAACCTTGGACACTTTGCAGCAGCTTCTGATGATGGTTTGAGTTATATTTGGTCATGTTGACTTGGTCAAACCTAGTTTGACCAAGGTCAACCATAGGACATGAGATGGTGGGACCTTGTGATGATATGGATTGATGATATATGGTCTATGTACATGTACATGATGATTCTATGCAGCAAACTACAGGGTTATGATGATGATTCATGGTTTACAGCAGTATTTGATCATTTACAGATTATTATTATTTGCCCTGTTCCGGTATATTGGATATATATATTGATCATGCAGAGACTTATATGGTGTATGAGTACACATCTTTGATGGATTTGGACCTTCTGAGTCCAATGAGATAGTTTGTTTTCAGTTCCGAGCACTTACAGTGATGATTGAGCCTCAGTAGGCTATCCCAGTGCAGTTTTGGTCTGTCGGAGGCCCTGTCAGAGCAGATGTGATTTTATCCGGTTGACCTAGGGCGCTGTGCTTGGAGGGGGTGGTCCAGCCACTTGCTTTTACCATATTACCCCCCTCTCGGACACACTGGTGCCCTCACCTTGACAGCACAGGCATTCCAGGAGGCAGTTTGGGGCAGTTTCACGCTTCCCGAGGCATTTCAGGATTGGTAGAAATGGCTATTGAGGAAATCGATTTGGGCTACTGAGGCAACGTCTTGGCATGGGATGATCAGCGATGATGGATTGATGTCTTCCACACCTCCTCCAGCAGTTTCAGCTTCATCGGGGCCCGCATCCATCACTTATGGCACTTTTCGATGATTTCTGAGGTCTTTTAAGGCCTACGATTTGACCATGGAGGCACGATTTGGTATATTGATGACTATTTTATTATTATTGTGCTATGGGGATTGACCAAGGGTGGCTAAAATTACCCCTTGGACCCACCATAAGCTTCCTATTATATTTTGTCATCATGATTTGGTGGGATTCCCCTCTTCTAGGGCGATTTTGTCCACTCATATTATATTTTATTAGTGATCCATGTATTTTATTGCTGAGCTCATCTCAACCATTGATTAGACATCTGTATCTTTTAATCTCAGCCACTCATTCAAAAAGTGGTTAGGATTTTGATGCCTCTCCTTTCTATTTAAAGGAGAGAGCTTCTCATTTGTAAGGGGTCTTTGGCTCTTGGATTATTGGTATAGAAAAACTTTCTGGTGGAATCTCTTGTGGTCTTCTTTGCATCTGGTGTTCTTAGATGGTGATTGGAAAGTCTATTGCAACCTAGCATTTGGAATTTGTGGTAAGATCTATCTATTTTGGAAATCATTGTCTTGTCTACAGGAGGGCGACTTCAACAAGGGCGATTTTGCAAGGCTTCTTCAAATAGACTTTCTTGGCATTTGCTTGTATCAGGGGGTTATCATTAGTATCATTGTGATCTATGCTATCTTTATGTTACTTCTCTTGTGGAATTAGTTTTATCTCTTGATTACATCAAATCTGATATTGTTCACGTTTGTTGTGCAGGAGAGAGGGCGCATTGGCTTCTTGGACTAAATCGATTGCATAGAAAACTACCTCAAAGCTTCTCAAATTGATCAGGTTTGCATAGATCATCATCATCAAGGCATCTACAAGGTTACCCAGGTAAGATCCACAGGTTTGTTTCTCTTATCTTGATCCAATCCATTGACCTAGCTCATAAATTGATAAAAACCATTATTTCTTCAAACCCTCATTTTTACATTTTTTCAGATCTACTTTGATCTAGTGGCTTCTTGGGTAAGATTTTGAAGACCCACCTCTATAGTATCCACGGCATCTCGGATCTATAGTTTGGTCTGGATTGGCCTCCATTTGACCCTCTTCCCAAGGCATTTAGCCTCTCCAAGCAAGGGCGCACTTCCTAGTTTGGTGAGTTGACCTAGATCTAGTATGTGGGTAGGTGAGATCCCGCTTGATTCATGATCTACACATCCAATAACCTACCCCAGATTGTCACTTTTCTGATTGCTACCTTGTGGGCCCTATTCCACATTTTAAGGTATTTAACCCCCATTTTGGACCACTTGGCATCTTTAAACTCATATCTAGTAAGATCTAGCCATCAGCTTGCCTTGAAATTGTAGATCCACACTCCCACTTGATCAACCTACTTGGATCTAAAGTTTGGATGCCATCAGACTTGTCTTGACCCACTTATCCCGCATTTTAGCCTCCTTGGGTAAAGTCGCACCACCTTGGAGAAGGGAGTTGTCCCACTTCTAGGACGTGGGTACTTGATATTTCAGTGGATTTGGAACGGGAATAATTCAAAACCTAGGTCTAGTAGGTCACCTTATCAAATCTTGCCTTGGGGATAGCATTCCTTGTTTTAAGGGATTGTGGTCCACTTAGGTCAAACCTAGATCTAGACCTATTCATCCATCAAGACTTTAATTGCCCACTTGTCTCATGCAATAGGAAGTCCTTAACCACAAGTTAACTTTACTTTGACTCCATTATCCCAATTCCCAAGGCACTGGTCTCTCTCCAAGTCAATTCGACTTTCCTAGATTGTTGGATTAACTTGTGGTTTGACCCTTGTGTGGTGAACTAAACCCTTTGATGCCATCATACTTCATGATCAAGCTTGTCACTTGTACTAGTTAGCCCCAATTCAACCCCTAAACTACCCTGCATTGGACACGGTTCCCAAGGCAATGGATTTTCTCACAATTGACAAGTACTCTAATCCTGGATCTCATTTCAAATATTATAAGTCACTCTCACATCAACAATGAACCAAAGTTATACTCATTGAACCCCTCACTTGTCTTGTGACTTCATCCTAAGGTCTAGGATAAACCATACACCCTACTTCATTTAGAATTAACTTGATTTGGTGTCTTGGTTTTGATCTCTCCTGTCGGGAGTAGATCAGGTCTCCCCCTTTGTTGTCTGGGCTAGATAACATAAAGTGAAGGTTACCTCGACTAGCGTGACAACCATATATTGGAGGTCGAGGTGATCGTGGTTGCACCTTTTGAGTTGCCCTTCCCTATTGCCATCCATGAGTGGATACATCCATAGGGGTAACTACAGTTTAGGTGACAACAGGAACCTTTGAAAAGAGTTGAGCATTTAGGGGCTTAAAGGCAGATTTTGTTGGTTAAGATCCTTAACAGAGCATCACTTCAAAGAACAGACAATCAAAATCAGTCTGTTATTAATCACCATTTCGTTATGATATGCTATTTTGCCCCATTCATGGCACTTCCTCAGTATTCCTCCTTGATAAAATCTGGAACTCTGATTCAAGACTGAGAGCTTTGCTCTCAAACAATTTTCACGGCATAATAAGCGTGTATGCTTATGGATATATTTAAGGCATAGAGCAACATCAAAGCAGATTTGAAATTCTATAATGAAGGCTAAACACAAAATCTGGCCCCTCTAACTCAGGCTGCTCCAATGGTACTGAATGGAAGTTTGCAGTCTGCCATAGATGTAAACAAACCTCCACCAAATGGGGACAATAATTTCCCATCATTATTTGCTTCGCATAATGTTCCTAGAAAGAAACCACTTGAATACTCAAAATGAAAATACATTTGAGGGGTAACCCCTGGCTCCATCTGGAAACTTGCACATTGCAAAGAGTGCAAGAGAACATCAGAAATCTCTGTCGTACTTGCTAAGAGTTGCCATAGAAAGTGAGCAAAAACATGTGGCAGGATGGGTCCACATTCACATCCCATAACCCCACATACAATCCATAATGTCATTGTTCAAAATTTTCAAAATTAGCTTTACAAAGCAAGGTATGAGCCAAAAATGCCAACGGAACATGAAAATAAAACCTAATGCTAATGAAGCTTGAGCTTATTCTTCATATCCTACTCAACATAGAAAAATACAAGAACTAGATGAAATCATAGAGCCAATGCAAACTACCAAATGATGTCATCAACACCATAAAGCTCCCCCTTGTGTTTGTTTATAAACCAAAACAAGTATACATCATTGAAATACTCTTGAAAATGGGAAAGAGAACCAAGATCATGCCAAGGATGGCATGTACCACTACACGCTCTCTCTATCCAATGGCAGATGGGGCTGATGTAATCACCATCTCTGAAACATGCATAGGAAAATCTTTCATTAAGCCATGAATTATCTCCATTCACATGCTCAAGCAACAAAGGCTTGGGCAGTTCCACCAAAAATCTGCAACAACATTGCCTCCCTTCTTCATTGTATTCAATCAGAAATGGAGAGTGAGAACATAAATCATATCTAAAAGAAAGCATCAATTTAAGACCTAGGGCTTGTTGACCTCTCTTGTGAGGCTTGTTGACCACCAAACCAACTAGGTGGACAACCATGTACCATGTGCATGAAGATGAAAAAGAAGTACCTAAAGAAGTTTTTCAAGCAAGGCAGCTCTTCTTCTTATCTTTTCTCCATGAAATTTCCGCACCCCTGCAGGGGATTTTGTAATGATATGTCAACATGAGGGTCAATTTTTTGTATAACTTAGTTGCCTAAGACTTTATCATTAGGGAAGTCTTTTCATCGAGTGTTTTTTCCCTTGGATAATTAAAATTCATTTTTAGTGATTTTAGTTATCTGAGTTTTTCACTCAAAAATACCTCCAAAGTGGTGAAAGGCGTTCTAATGTTCGAGTCCATGGGGTTATTTGGGCCTAGGAATGTTGTATATTACCATGCTAGACATTATCCAGAGTCTTGCGGAATTTCATTAAGTTTTACTTAGGATTTTTTAATTTTTGGTAATTAAAAAGTGTCCCTCAGCATAAAATGTTGTAATGTAAAAGAGGGTTAAGTGGCACTTAATGCCCATAAATAGGGATATGGGTACTCAAAATGAATGGCAAGAGACCCCTTACACCCTTGGACCAAGTTTGAAGTCATTCCGTTGAGTTTTGATAAAAAAATTGATGGATTTTCCTAAGTCAGTCAAGGAAATCAGGAAAATTGGCAAATAATTAGTAAGGCAAATTTTGGAAAAGTGCATAAAGTCACTTGGGGTGGCCAAATTAAGTTTCCAAAGGTTATATCATGTCCCTAAGGTAAAATTAAAGGCCAAAGGGGGGCCCCCAAGCAAGATTTTTTCAAGTTTGAAGTTGTCTCCGTATGGGGGAAACCCTCTCACCATCAGAAATGAGAAAATTGAAATAAGCCAAAAGGGGGGGTCCCACTTTCATGATTCTCTCCCCTTGGCCTAGCAATGAAATATAAAACATGAGTGGGGGGTTTTTTCCCCTGCATTGTTTGTTATTTTTAACCCAAGGAAGTGCACCCCCCTTCATGGGCCCCCTTTCTCTCCAAGTGACAAATGTCACTCATGCAAAGAAACTCTCACCTCTCTCTTTTCCAATTTAAGGAGGCTCTTCTTTTTTGTTACAATCACTCATGGTCTTGCTCTTTTGCTTTCATTATTGTCCAAAGAAGAAAGCCATTGTAATTTACAGCTTTGTGAAGTGAATGGAGAAAATCTTTGGAGGAAATATTGTCCTTGGCTTTGTGTGTGAAGTAACATTGTTGCATTTTTAGTTTCATTCTTGCATTTGTGGATCTCAAGCAAATTGATTTGCTTGAGAATAACATTGTAATATTGTTGTTACAAGTTATGTGGATTATCTTCTTAGCATTTGAGAAGTTCATGGACATCGAGTTTAAATATATGATTTCTCAAGTCTTTGTTTGGTATCTCGCCCCTTTTGCATTTGAAGCTAGTTTGTTACAAGTTACTCAAGCTTGAAGAGTGGGATTCCTGGGTGGGATACCCTATTGTTCAACAACTATTGAAGGACTTCGCATCTTCTAACTAACATTCATGTTTTGCAGATTTTCATTTACTTATTCTGCACTCAAAAATCATCATTTCAAGCTTTTTTTACATGCTACATTGCACTTGCAAATTTCTGAAAATTATATGTCAAATTTCTAAGTTGATTTCATACTCATTTCCATCATATTTGCAAAATATTAGTTTGTTGTTTTGTGCCGGTTTTTTATGTTACAATGGGAGGGAATGCCCAAATTTGGTCACAAGTAAGAGCAAAGTTCACCCAAGAGTGGCCACTTCAAGTCTCTCACCAAAAAATGGTCAAATTTCTTGTTCTTGACCTCATTTTTCTTGTATATAATAAGGCTGAAATCTTCCTTGTTGTAACAAGCCCAAGAGAGTCTCTTGGGTTTGATTCTTTATTTTTTTATTACTTGTAAATGCTCTTTCAATTTCCAGCCATCCCTTGCATGCATTAGAAGTTGGGCTTGCCCACTTTTGCATTGCAAGTGTAGAGGGGCTAGGGTTTTTTTTTATGTTATTTCCAATTTGTTAGTTTGCTTGCCCCTTCTCTTCATTAGGAAGAGAGTTGTGGCTAGGATAGCATTTGTTTCCTTAAGTTATTTTGGCCATTCCATTGTTTGCTAGTGAGTTGGCTTTGCCATACTTGCATAGCAATTGTTGAAAGGGCTAGGATTTAGTTTATGTTTTTATTTGCATTTGTTATTATAATTTACCCACACCTTGCATGAGAAGTGGCTCTGCCCATCCATGCAAAATCGTGTTGGCTAGTAAATTTGCTTTCAAATCATTTTTGCTTTAGTTTATTTGCCCACACCTTGCAAGTGAGTTGGCTTTACCACCCTTGCAATATCGTGTTGGCTTGCATTGTATTTAATTATTTGTTATTCTTTTAAAGGTTAAATAAACCGTGCCCGAATCTTTGCCCCGTATTCACTCCCCTTGCCGATTTGACCGATCCTAGGTGACAATAAAGGGCAAAGATTAGTGTTGGCTAGAATAATAGGCACTCATAAGTTTATCTTAACTAAACATTGAGAAAAAGAAGTTTGACCCATGGAGCTAGAGGGGTAGAGGTTGTTGGGAGCCTCGTGGCACTTAGTCTCCTTTTGTTGAGCACCCAGCAAGCTTTGGGGTTGACCAGTGGAGCTAGTTGTGAACCCTGTGTTCTCTTGTTGAGCACCCAGCAATCTCTCTCAAATCAAAAGAGATAAACTCTTGAGGTAGACACATAGAGTAGCTTTAATTTTCTTACAAAAACCTTAATTCCCCTAAGCTAAAGAGAAACTTAAAAATAATTAAAATTTACTTTACAGGACCATTTGCAAAACACTACAATTGTTATTTCGTTTTCAGTACTTTACTTTCGAAGCACTTAAATTTGGTTCAAATTCACTACAAGCACCTTTCATTCATTTGATCATTTACTACAAGTTATTTTCATATGTTAAATGTGATATTTTGATCATTGTGAAAAGTGGATGGTTTAATGCAATTTGAGTGTCTTTGGTAATCTTACTTTTATTATATTTGTGAATCCATAACCCAAGTAAAGTAGGCACTAGTCTGGTTAGTGAATTGTTATTTCTCTCTTGCATGTGTATATGGTTTATTGTTAAAGAATGTTTGCTTGACATCTAAATTATTGCATCTCTGCACGAATGCTTGTCATTTGAACATTAATAATTTACAACTCTTAAAGAAACTCATCAAAGAATCTTAGTAAGTAGGGATAAACCCCCTTGACCTTTTTGGAGTTGGGGTCTAAACAGTGGAGTTTAGAATCGAGGTGGCAGTGGATTCTACACTCATAGTTGCCCTCAAGAACACACATAGTAATTGGGAGACTTATTTGTGGTCAAGTGTGTTGTAGGCGGAAACGAGGCTAAAAATTTCTACAATACACCCTTGAAAATGTTGCTGTCACAAATAAATTGCAGCTTCAAAAACAGCTCACCCATATGGATTTTTATCTAAGTAGGCATGGTACCCGTACCGGGGGGTCAGGCACGCGTGCCAGTATCGGGTACTTGTACCGTCATACCTGGTACAGGAACGAGTACTCCTAGGAGTACCCAAGAGGTACCTAGTACCTTGCCCAAGTACCCGGTACTTGCCACTATCTAGTCAGGTACTGGTACTCCAAAAAAGGCAAAGTACCCTGATTTTGGGTACTTCAGGGATACTTCTGGCCTAGAAATCTTAGCTTGCGGACTTCAAAATCCAAATTTTTTAAAAGTTTTGAAGTGAAGAGGGGGTAGGGTATGGTGGGGCCCTCTCCCAAAGATGTCCAAGTGTGCAATCATTTGCTAAAATGACTTCCACAACACGAATAAACGCATTATCTCACTTTGCTATTACACAATTTCTGAATAGCAATAGACATACTTAGGCAACTACATTGTTATAAAATAATAAACCTGTGATTTCAGGTTAGTGCAACAAGCTCCTTACACAAGCCAAACTATTCTTCTTACAAATAACTTTCAGTATTTGACGCATTTCAAGGCATATGTATCATGATTCATGTCTCACAATTCTTACATTACATATTCAAATTAGATGCATACACTGATGTTGCAGATGCTATTGACCTAGCATAGCTGGCTTGAGGAAGCCAAATCTGAAATCAACTATGATGTTTAGTATTTAAATAGTATTTAAGTATTTTGTATTTCATGTTCGGAAATGTGGCAAATGCCATTTGTCAAATTTTGGATGTAGTATGACAATGGACATATATCATGATGATGATCCATATCAATATCAATATGCAATTTGAATTTCAAGCAATGTGCAATGCCATTGTGTGTTGGAGTTTACTGTTTACTTGTTGAACAATGAACAATGAACAAAGAAAAACTTAATATATAATATAATTTATAAACTTGAAAATTTAATATATATAGAGAGAGAGTACCCCGACGTACCCAAGTACCATGTTTCAAAAAGTGTCGTACCCGTACCTATCCCAGCACCCACGTACCCTGGCAACTTAGATTTCTATACATGAATGGAGTAGAATATGAAGACATCAATGGTTGGAAAATATCATGAAAAAGCTGCAACAAATGTGCTCCATTGACAAGGATGTATGGATGTTCATCAACTAAGGAAAATGATTCACATACCTGCATAACTTTTGGCTGCCCAAGGTACAACAAATCTGAACTTTAGCCATGAGCCTTTTGCTATTGATGTCATAGATGTGATCTCCATGAATGAACCAGTTGTCCACGTCCCATCCATGTCTCCCAAGCACAAGAAGAGCATCCACATCATCTTCCTCTCAAATACCATGTTGTTCATCACATGGGCTAGTGGAACCATTTGCAAATTCTTCTTTCTCCAAGGGCTTCTCTACCATATCCAAATAATCAAGGGTTGAATCATTAAATTCGCAAATATGAAAAGGCAAATGACTTACCAAACCCTTGTGCTCCTCAAAATCCATGATGATGACCGCTGGAATGTCCTCATGCAACTGTATCTCCTTATCACCATATGTTTCTCCCAGATCTGAAATATCATGTTCAAGAAACTCATGGGATGAAGAAGAAGTGAAGATCGCTTCCAAGGTTTCCTTGGTCAAGCCCACCATATTTTTCTTTGATATACTTGATCAATGACATCAACCTCTCTCTCCTATCCTTGATATCATCCGAACGAGTATTTGAGAGGTTTCTCTCCCAATCAAGCATTTGGAGTTCGATTATTCATTCTTTATTTTGGCAATCTTTGACTAGGTCCTCAAGTGTTTCTTCTTCATAGCTAGGGTCTCATTTCTTGTGAAATGCTTCAATAAGACCTACAAAGGATGATATTTTCCCTTTGTCCAAGTCTCCAAACCAATCCATTACATCATCATAAAAGGAAGCTATAGAAAAATTCATCAAGGCATCCTCATGGATAACATCAAGATCCAACATAAGCTTCATTAAAGATGTGGTATGTAATGTAGTTGAATCAATTTGCCAATGAAAACTTGTGCCATGCTCATCCAAATCTACATGATCAAATTCATTCAGATACCTAGGGATACCCGAGAAAATCAATGAAGGATAAAAACCTTCATCTAGGGATGATGCCATATTTCTTCACTTCAATCTTCAAAATGAGGTGCTGATATGAAATCTGAAAAATGCATAACCACACACCTCATATGGAAACTATAGGGTTGTCAAGTGCAACTAAAAATTGCCTTCAAGTCTTGTTGGATGGCCTCACCTCTACAAACAACAAGTTCTTCAATACTGGAGTTGTCAGATGAGAATCTAATCTTCAAATAAAAACTCTCATCAATCAATGTAGTGGATCTACTGAACAACGAGAACTAGACTTTGTACTCAGCAACGACACCAAAATGTTACCGCCCAAACTTGTATTCAAGTGGTAAGGCTGGAAAACACAAGTGCAACATTGAGGAAACTATGAGCCCCTACCCACTATCTCCACGGTAGCTCCCTCTCTCGCTTTAGGCCGACTCTCCTCCAGCATAGGGGGTTATCCCTAGAATAGGGTTGCTAAAGTTATGGAATGGAGATTCAAGTTAAAATGAATATTTAACTTTAGAAAAACAGAAATTCTAGTATAGGTTTTTATAAATAGAGTAGATGGAGGACCTATTATCCACTAAAATTGCACTTAGGTGGATTTCCAATGAGCAATCAAAAACTTGAACAATTCAATTGTTCATCACATGTGTTCAAAAGTCCATCAGGCCATTTTTTAGGCCCTTTTGTAAAATTTGCATGTCCAAACCCCAGTGGGGGAATTGTAATAAGTTGGTCTAAGCATGGTATTTTTTGTAACAGGCTTGGCTTGCCTTAGGTTTATCTATCAGGGTAATACTCTAGAGTGTTTTTTCCTTAGGAATTATGTGTTGCGCTTCAGTGGCGTATAATTCCTGAGTTTTTCACTCACACCTCCAAAGCTAAAGTATTTACCATGGTGGTCGAACCTTAGGAGGTTATTAAAGCCTATGTGTCTATGTAATTTTTACATGCTAGCCATCAATAATGAGTCGTATGAACATGTACTAGGTCCCCTAGGAGTTTGAGTCAGTTCCGGCAAAAATAATTTTTCCCGTAAACTTAGGCTATTTTTTAATAGTTTAATTGGGAAATTTAAAATTATTAAAAAAGTGTGGTTAGGAGGAAGAATTAGACATGGAGGTGCTAGTTTTCTAACTTAGAGCACCCACTTAACCCCTAAACCCACTTTCCTAAGTTTTCGAGTAATTACTTATCTTCAAAATTGAATATTACTCGAAAATAGTAAAAAAGACCCAAAAAATGGAGAAAATAAAGAAACCGACAATTTATAAAAACTCAAAATACATGCCGAAAGTGAAATTTCTAAGTTGGCAAAGCAAAGTAGAAACATTCCTAACATTTCTAAAACACATTTGAGTGTTTTTCTCGGCAATAAAGGAAAGAGGATGTTTCTCTATCAAGTGGGGCACATTTCCTCATGAAGAGGGCACAACTCCCAAAAAAGAAATAACAATTGTAAGATAAAGCATAGAGATGGAGATGGAAAGTGGAAAGAAGCTAACAAATAGTCTTTTCCAACTCATTACACCCCACGCCAACCTGTTTACAACTCACTCAATGCACCTCTCTGTTGGCAAGTGCGCCCCCCCCTCTGGCTCTCTCTTTTTTTCTATTTAAGCAAGTTCTTGGCTCCTCATTTGCACATGAAGGATAGCACAGAACCTCTGCTCTTGTAATGCTTGTGGTTTACTGAGTAATATATTTCAAAAGGGTTTGGAGGTCTACATAATTGTCTGTTGTTGGCCCATTCTTATGCATGCATTTTGGTTGAGGTATATCTAGTGTAGTTTATTTATGCTCTTATGTTATAAACTGTGATTTGATCTAGCTTAGAAAGGCCTTTGAGCTTGTAGAGTAAGCATTCATTGGCTTTGACTTGCCTACTTATATTTAATTATTTAGAGATTTAGAAGCAACACATGTAGTCAGTTATACTAATGCCCTTCTTGTCTCTTTTGATTGATATACTGGATTTAATCACGCTTATGTGTAAGTGTTATTGAGATTGTGCAAGATAGAGTGCTAAAAAAAGGAAGTGGATCTAGTTTGACTCTTCTTCCAAACTTAGCAGCTGGTCATACCATTTTTTTTGTTGACATTTTTGTTTTGTAGACACCTGTTATCACACCATAGTAGCAGGGCTACTATTCTTGCTTAGCAAATATCTGTACATTCCAGAGCTTCCATTATTCAGAGCTTGGCTATGATGATTGTACATTTTGAGATCACTCATGATCAGAGCAGTGTGTTATTCAGACTTATGTTAGACCTTGTGTCAAGGTTGAGCCTTGAGAGTTCAGATTTGATGAACGATGTGACCCCTTATCCCATACAGTTTCAGTTCAGTGCCTAGAGATGTATTGCAGTAGTGTTTCAAATGATATATGATGATTACTCTTGTGATGATGTTGTATGACCTATGGATGTTTTATCATTGACTGTGGATTATTATCTTGTTGATTTAGTCATGTTCACAACATCTGCTTGGTATATTATTCCTGATGTGGCAAACTATTTAAAATGAACTATAAATTATAAAATGGACATTTACTTGCACATTTAAGTTGTTTGACAAAACTCACTGGTTTACCACCTTACATAGATATGGTCTTTCTTGATACCACTTGTCTGCTAGTTTAGGCTCCATATTCACTTGACTCCATCCATACATGACTTTCCTTATTTTGACTTTAAACCTTGACCTGTCTCATTTGACTTTCTCATACTGAGGACTTCCCCATTTTCTACCTCTGTGTTTGGACCGCATCCCTGTATGTTCAGTGTCTCGGCTCTAAGTTGGTGACAAAACTTACCTTTGGTGAGTTGGATTGTAGGCCTAAATCATTCTGGTCGGTTGTCCCGATGTTTGGCATTGGCTCAAACTCCCCCTAGTCACTTGAGATGTTGTTGGCTAAAACTGAAAGCTCATGTACTACTTATGGAAACTTATAAATTTGTCCATGGAAACTAAAAAGGGCAAGAGCGATGAACTGCTAAAAATACTCCTTGGAGAGTATAAGAAAGGTCCAAAAAGCAATGGTTCTTAAAAGCTATATCTAAACAATTGTTGACCTTATATGTATATGAAAACATGCCCTGGATGCAAGTTGCAACTAGTTGTGCTTATCAACACACCTGAGATCCGAAGGGTTATGTAGGCCAAAAAGGCCATGAAATGAAATTGAATGATCCTAATGAACCTGGATCAACTTGATGTAGACATGATGCCTAAGTTGAATAAGCACTCTCTAAACAACTTATCCATTTGTGAGGCACAGCCATTCCCCGTGTTATTTTGTCCAGCACAGAGTTTGTAGCTTTCACCTTCTCCCAGTCCAAAATATTTTTGAGTTGAGTTAGACAAGTCAACCCCTTGGCCCAACCTTGTTCCTAGCCTTCACCCTTCACTAGCAGTTTGACCATGTCCAATGGGTGAGTTTGTCATTTAAACTATTGTGCAAGTAATTTCATATAACAAAGGAATATGCTAACTTGATTAATGCCACTGAATGGATGTTATACTTTGAGCTAAGATGTGAGAATGATTAGAGGAACATGTCTTAGTCTACTGATATGATTTTTCCTTGGTTATATATGGACCTAGTCAAACCTAGTTTGACGATGGTCATTTCTTGGGATCCGTGATGATGTGGGCCACATATGCTTATAGATGATGATTGATGGACCCACATACTCTTGATGATGATGCCATATGATGGATATAGGATGCAGATGATGATTAATGCAGTTCAGCAATTTTATTTATTACTTTCTATCATCAGATTATACATTGTCCATATATGGTGGACCCTACAACTGGCCCATTAGGGCAACCCATGGTGTATGAGTACACATTCCTAGTTGATTTGGGTCTTCTGGATCCAATGAGACACTTATCTTTCAATTTCGGGCACTTATGACAGTGATTGATGCAGTTTTACACTTGTTGACCAGATTTGGGGCTAATTTCCTAGCCTAAGCAGTAGGGTCCATGAGAGGCCAATTCACCTAGGGTGTTGTATGAGGAGGGGGTGGTCCAGCCACTTGTTATTACCATTTACCCCCCTTTCTGGAGAGCCCGGTGGGCTCAGTTGGACAGCACAGATGCCCTAGGAAGCAGTTTTGGCACTTTCACAGTTACAGAGGCAGTTAAAAAATGGGATAAAGTGGTCACTGAGGAATTCAATTTGGGCAATTGAGGCAAGGTTTTGGCACTTGGTTTTCACAGAGGTCTTCCAGGGTGATCCCACTATCTTCCAGCCAGTTTTCACCATGTGGGTAGGCCCACAGAGATCACAGGAGGTCTTTTACTGCTTCTCTGTCACAGATTTTGAGGACAGATTGGGTCATTTATATTATCTTGGACATATTTTATTATTTTATTGTGCCTTGGGGATGAGCTAGTAAGGATTGATGCCTCCTAGCCCCACCATGTGCTCCATATGTCATGTCCTAGTCATTATGAAGTGGATTTTGGTACTTTTACCCCCTCTAGTGGATGACGTCACCCTCCATGATTATTTTTAGACTATGACGTCATCACTTTATGAGTGATCCATGTGTTATGTTATATTGGTTCATCTTAGCCATTGATTGTATGTTGAGATCTTTTAATCTCAACCACTCATTTGATGTAGTATTGTAAAGTGGTATAGGGTTTTGGTCTTTATTATCCTATATAAGGAGGAGACCCCCTATTGTATAGCTGACCTTTGGAGCTCTGGAATATTGGAATAGAACACTTCTTTGTGGAGCATATCTCTCTTGTCTTGTGGATTCTCTTGCATCTTGAGTATACAGTATTTCTTCTATGTATCATTGTGGGTTTTGGTGCTACTTCTAGTTTTCTTGTAGGGAAGTCGAATTGGTGGAGAGGGCAATTTCTTGAGGGTTATTGTTGGAGGGATCCATATATTCTCTCTTGGGTTGATCTTGTGACAGGGAGTATCATTATTGTATCTTCGTGACATAGTTGATGCTTTCTATTACATCTTTCTATCATTTTCATAATCATCTTGCTTGACTTGTTTCTCTTGATCTTGTCTTGTAGGAGGAGGACGATTTGGCTTCTTTGAGGAGGACGTTTTGGTTTGGAGCAACAAAATTGCACTCTTGAATATACACATAGGAGAATGCTATCAATTTGCAAGGTGGCCATAAGCAATTGAGGTAAGATCTACAAGGTATGTGCCTCTTTCCATCCATTCTTTCTTCATTGGTCACAAACCTTAATTAATTGAAACCCTCATTTTGGTTTTTCTTAGATCTACTTAGATCTAGCCTTGCCTTTGAAAAGATATTAAAAACCCACATCTATAGCATCCACCCCTAGTTGGATCTATAATTTGGTGGTGATTGGGTTAAAATTGACACACTTTTCAAGGCAATAAAACCCTCTTGAGCCAAATCGCACTTCCTTGGAGAGGCTTGTTTGGTTAGATCTAGCATATGGGTAGGTGAGATCCCACTTGATTCATAATCTACACACTTGACAACCTACCCCTAGACTCTTACTTTGGTGATTTCTACCTTGTGGGCACCATTCCACATTTTAGGGGACTAAAACCCCATTTTGGACCATTTGACATCTTAAAACTCAGATCTAGTAAGATCTAACCCTTGGATTGTCTTGATTTTCTAGATCCACATAGATCATTGCCTGAACTACTTGGATCTACAATTTGTTGGCCATTGGACTTGTTTTGACACACCTTTCCCACCTTTTAGCCCTCCTTGAGCAAGGTCGCACTTCCTTGGATGATTGAGTTTGCCCACTTTGAGGACGTGGGTAGTTGAGATTTTTGTGGTTTTGGAACGAGCATAACTTGAAACCTAGGTCTAGAGTATCATTTTGTGACGATCTGCTTTGGGGGTAGCATTCCTTAATTTAAGGGATTGTGGTCCACTTGGGTCATATCATGAAACCCTAGATCTAGCAAAATCCAACCATTGCATCCCAATTAGCCCACTTGATTTGCATACTTGGTGTCCCGATCTACACTTTGACATATCTTTTGACTCCATTAACCCATCCAACAAGGCACTAGTCTTCCTTAGGCAAGTCGCACTCCTTGGGAATTGTGTCAAACCTTAGATCCCATATGTGGGTATTCCTAATTTCAACTTAGATCCATAGATCTAATCACTACATACCCCTTAGTACCAATTTCATCCCTTAAAGTCCACCTTGTGGGTCCCATTTGAGCCATTCACATATCCCGGGGAAGTGGGTCCCACTTGTGTAACACATGGTACTAGATCTTGTCTTTTTAGCTCATCATGTGGCCTAAATCATAGATTGGTTGAAACACTAAACATCTCTCAAACCACCTTCAACCATACTTTAATTTCTAGGTCCACTCTACCTTGCATTGGTTTCCGTAACATACCATTAACTCATCCCTAGGAACCTTTGCTTGGGTCCAATCATCTTTGATTGGTAGTAGGGTCTCCCCCTAGGTCTTGATTTATCTAGATCTAAAGTGAAAAGTGCCTCGGTTGACGTGACACCCACCTTGCATTGGGAACCGTGGCATTTCTTGGGTCACCTCTTTAGTTGTCTATCTCCTCTACCGTCCCGGATGGGATACCACTAGGGACAACTACAAGTTGTGTGATAACAACACCATTGACTCTCCAAATCTTTCAAGCTAAAGGCTTGGTTTGGGCTTCTTCTATCTCTTTCAAACAAACAAACTCTTCTTTCCCTTTTCGTTTCTTTTGAAGCAAGTAGAATATGTTGGAATTTGTGCAACTTTGGAAGATATTATTATTGTATTTTATTGTACCTCCTAAAGGAGTTGAACTTAATGTAATCAATCATGTAAACCCTAGAAAGATCAATGTAACCCTTGGGGTGATGAAAAGCAAACAAAAGAAAAGATTAAAATTAAATTATTTATTGTCCCCCAAGAGAAGTCGGCCCAGTTAACTAGACAAGTCGGACCAATTAGGGAAATGGCCAGTTTGGCACTTGTATAAATAGAGGGAAAGTTCACCTCATTATTCACTCATCCACTCAAGTGAAGTTTACATCACCAAGATAGAGATTCGCACCTGCAGTAAGGAGAAGACTATTTTTGGGGTTTATACTTGGAAAGTGTTTCCTTTCCTTCTCTTTCATTATTGTACTATGATCTCGGAATCATCATCTCTATATGAAGGTTGTTGGGTTTTCTCCCGTTTGGGTTTTCCAGGATAAAACTCTTGTATTATTGTTTCTGTGCTTTGTCTTTCTTCTAGTGATCCTATTGAATTTATGCAAGTAAATTATTATGCTATAATTGTATGAAAAACTAACATGGTATCAAAGCAGTACTAGAAGAAGCCATTACCGGAACTAGGGTTTCATCTTTCAAGGCATTCACTCAACTTTTGGCAGAAAAAGAGCCTTGGGAATTTCGCTCTAAGGAGGGCGCATCTTTTGGTGAAGGAAGAAATCAATTCTGAGAATTTTCAATTTTTGACCTAATTTTGCAGTTGCAGCAAAAATTAGGGTTTCAACTTTTGACCGATTTTCTCCACAGTTTTGGCTCAGCCCTACCTCTTCTCAACTCTCCTTGCTAGGGCGCATCTACCTATGGAGTCAGTTTTCCAAAATTTCAACTTTCATTTTTGACCTAGCTCCTGCTAGGGTTTCTAGTCCAGATTTGCAGTCAAGATGATTGGTATGAAGGTTGAAGATCGTCTGGAAGGGGCTTCCAACTTCATATCTTGGAAGTCTAGGGTTCTTCTTCTACTAGAAGAAAATGACCTTTTGTAGTTCGTCAATGAGAAGGTTCCAAAACCAGAAGCCGAAGAAGACAAATCTCGTTGGAGGAAGAATGATGCCAGAGCAAGAAGGATTTTAGTGGACTCAATTTAGAGACCATTTGGTTCCTCAAATCTCAAGTAAGAAGACTGCTAGAAAGATGTTAAAAACCATAAAGAAGTTGTTTGAACATAGTAGTATCAATGTATCCATTACATTGAGAAATCGGCTATCAAACATGAAGATGTCCAAGTCAGAATCTATTGCCTCATATTTCATGAGGATTACAGAACTAAGGGACAAGCTTAGTTATAGTGGAGATCCCATTGATGAAAAGGAGCTTGTCATCACTACCCTAAATGGTCTCCCACCATCTTGGGAGTCTTTCATCCAAAGTATAAGCGGTAGATCCAAGCTACCCAAATTTGACAAGCTATGGGCAGATTGCACTCAGGAAGAGATAAGAATAGCAGCAAGACAAAGACTTCATGGCACCCAACCTGAGGAGAATCAAGCATTCGTATCCCATGCCAAGAAAGGCAAGGGAAGGGGAAGAAAGTTTTAAAAACACAAGCACCAAGGGAGGAGATCAAGTCCACCCCCAGATCAGAAGAAGAAGAAGAACTTATCTCAGATACAATGCTATAGGTGCAAAGCATATGGTCATTACACCAGTAATTGTCGAAGTTCAAACAAAAGGACTTCAACTGCTAATGTAGAAGAAGACCATCATCGCAAGAAGCAAAGGAATGAAGATCGTACCAAATTCTTCTTCATACTAGCTTTATCAAGTATTGTTCCCACCACTAGTGATACTTGGCTCATAGATAGTGGTGCTTCTAGACACATGACAGGATATAAAGAAAATCTTTCAGAATTAGTTGAGAAAGGTTCTCATATCCGAGTTGTACTTGGAAATGATGCTAACTACACTGTGAAGGGATCTGGGGCCACCTCCCTTCAGCTAGAGTCTAGTGATACACTACACTTGAGTGATGTGCTTTATGTACCTGGTATGAAAAGAAATCTTGTCTCCATCTCATCCTTGGAGGACAAGGGATATAAAGTAGCATTTTCAGATGGGAAAGTGCTTGCTTGGCATAAGAACTCAAGCATGGATACAACCAAGGTAATTGGTGTGAGAGAAGAGAGCTTGTATAAATAGAGGGAAAGTTCACCTCATTATTCACTCATCCACTCAAGTGAAGTTCGCATCACATATAGAGAGATTCGCACCTGCAGTGAGGAGAAGACTATTTTTGGGGTTTCTACTTGGAAAGTGTTTCCTTTCCTTCTCTTTCATTATTGTACTATGATCTCGGAATTATCATCTCTATACGAAGGTTGTTGGGTTTTCTCCCATTTGGGTTTCCCAAGATAAAACTCGTGTTATTGTTTATGTGCTTTGTCTTTCTTCTAGTGATCCTATTGAATTTATGCAAGTAAATTATTATGCTATAATTGTATGAAAAACTAACAAAATAGATCTAAAAGCTTAAATTTTGTTATCTCTTGCTTCTCAAATAGATCTAGAAAAGTCTTATTTCAAAGCTAAACTCATAGATTTAGATCTAGCATTTATATGCTTGAAAACGCTCAATAGTTTCCAATATATTTTGCAAATATAGATCTTGTAATTTTCATGTATTTTTATGTGTTCTAACCATTAATCTTGTAATTTTAGCTTGCTGGTTTTTAGCAGCTCTAAGAAAAAAGAGAAAGAATCTCTGGCCGATTTTCGCCAAAAAATACCAAAAATACATTCTGAGGACCCTCTTTTATCAATATTTCATTTTCTAAAATTGTAAGCCCTTAGATCCGAGTTTAAAATGACTAAGAGGCACTTCTTCATGCAAGTATTGTAAAACTTATTAAACGAGAGCAAGTGGGATACACAACGCCCACATCCCATCCCCCCTGGGGGGTTCGCGTTTTTTTCCTTTTCGTGGTGTGAATTTTTCTAACACTGTGTGCAGGTGTATACTTTGATTAAGTAGTTAAATTTTATTTCCTTTTCATTTTGCAAATAATTAAATAAAGCCAAGCTCGTTGCCACAAAGTATGATCTCACCTCCACACAAAGGCATTGTCGATTAGTGGTGGTTGATCAGAAAGTGACACATAGATTTGGTGAGTTTATCTATTTCTTTTGTCCAAATTATTGTTGTTTAACTTTATCTACTTCAAGCACTCAAATTTGAAAGAACATTTTGCTGTCTCTTGAAGTATGCTTTTTCCCCTTGTAGGCATTGGCATGGTCCTGGGGAAATCAAAAAAGAGCGCATCAACTTATTAATTCTTAAAACATTTAATAAAAACTCACATTAATAAAATTAAGAACCCTCAACATAGTGAAAATCCGGCACTCGAATATTGAGTAACGCGTGGGGAAATTTCTCAAAGGAAGTGGGAACCACTGGAGAGTGACCTCAGGGCACCGTTAGACTACATCTTTGTTGGTGTAGTGTTGAACACGCCCTCTAGACTCCGCTCCAGCCCACACGTCTTTGTGAGGAGTCACCTTTACCTAATTTCCGGACATTACTCCTTGTACCTCACGATATATCGGGAGCTCCCATTTTCCCTTTAATTAACTCATCCCTTAATAATTCCTAAAATTGACCAAGAACACAATTGCAAAACCTTTACTTTTATAGCAGCATTTACTTTGACTCCACGACACTGGTCCTTGATATTGGTTAGATGCATTGAGTTATATTTTGTCGTGATATTTATATTTATATATGTTGCACAGTTGATTTCATCTTGCAATAATCTTGATCAATGTTTTAATTCCAAAAACTCCTAAATAACAACTTTCATCCAAAAAGAACTAAGCACCTAAAGCCATAGTAACGTTAATAGGGTCTACCCCCCTTGGCTTCGTTAGGAGTTAAGCCTGAACGGAGGAATCAAGATCAAGTGACAGTACTTGACTCGGACTTGCCCCCAAGGACACACCTAGCAGCTTGAAGATTTCTGTTGCGTTAACCCCAAGTACGTAAGAGGCGGCAACAGGACCAAGACCAACCTATCCAAGTTAGGCAAATGGAGTCCATAAGGGAACCAAGAGGGTTGAAAATAAATGAATGGGGACAATGAGAAGTGTTGTCTTTACATGCAAAATCCCACGTATGGATGTTTGAATAGATTGTTGGAAATGAAGAAAACGTATGCCCTTACCAGGTGCTCTATGTATGCACATGCTAGGAAACAAAAAGAGATCCCATTCCAAGCTTAAGGACACCGTGAATTCTTTCAATGAAATGGCATAACTTAAACCCGGACCTATTAAGCACCCAGAGGGATCCAATTTCTTGAGGTGTAGTGAGGTGCTTACAACCCAGTATGGGGGAAATATTGTCATATATGTCACATTACATAGCATAACGTTCTCATGTCGGCTAATAACTTATCAAAAATAAAAGGTAACTAAAAAAATCCATGCCGGCTCATAAAATAAAAAAAATTAAAACCAGCATAGATCCATCTTAAACCCAGAAATTTTTTCTTGATGTGTAAAAAATTTAAGGAAATTGGATCCCTCTCGGTGCTTAATAGATCCAGGTTTAAGATGGATCTATGCTGGTAAGACATTCAACTAAGATCGAGGGGGGATCTCCTAAAATCCAACCATGAGAAACAATGGACAAAGCAAATCCTTATATAGATTTGAGCTCAATCTCCCTTACAATAAACAAGTAATATTTCTTTCTAGATCCATTCTTTTCTCCAAGGGATGATAATAAAATATATTATCCCTCAACCTACTCAACAACTCTCCAATAAGATAATAATAAGTGGTTTTCAGATGCACCAATTCCTCCCAACAAAACAATAAAGAATGCATCACAAAGAATCCTAATGTCGGCGCTCCACAACAAATACTAAAATCTGCATGGTCAATGGTTATAAATAGGTCTACTTCAAGCCAAAACGCCTCGATGAAATGATATTGAAGTCTGGTCACTCCTTATCCAAGTCAACAAAACCCCTTCAAGGTGGATCTTCTTTGATTGTGGACCCTCTTTTGGGAAAATGTGCAATGCAATTGAATGCCCTCCTCAAAAACATTCTTTGAACATGTCAAGAGCCAAGATATCCCTCAATATGTGGAACGCTCCTTTAGAAGGCTAACTACTTACTTTATATAAAGGCCCCTTGGTGGTTCCAACCACCTCCTCAAAATATGGCTGCCTCAAAATATGGCATAAATTCTGCTTGGAATTTTGAATGATGCCAAATGTTTTTTTCTTTCCAGATTAGGCTTTCCTCAAAGACTGTTAACAAATTCCCAAAATAGTGGTACACTTCCCTGAATGATGACCTTTTGCCCATATCCATAACAAACTTCTTTTAATGCTCTCCAACGAATGTGCTGGCTGCTTCCTTAAACTGTTCCTATGCCATACGCTTCCTCAAACTACATTCCTTCGACCATGTCAGAGGATTCTACAGCTCTCTCTTGTCTTCATTAGATAGGACATCTTCTAAAGATATCCAATTATGGCCATAAAATACCCCAGCTAATGGAGTGTTCTTCCTCCCCGGTTAATGAACCCTTTGAACATGCAAGCAAAACTTTCAACTATTCTTAAAATGAGAGACGTTTCTCTATTTCCAGCATACTTGCACTTCTGAATCATAGATAAGAGCCTGCTGAGATGAACTAATAGACTGTTCTTAAGGATTTGAGGTCAACACTTGACTGGATATATTCTCATTTGGAAGTAACTAAGGCTGCCACTACAATGTAGCTATGAACTTTTGGAGGTCTACTAGCCCAAATTGTTCCAGATTTCTTTTCTTCTCAATTGACATCAAAACAAAAGGTGTATGAGAACCTGTAGGGAGGCCTACCACTACCTTATTTGCCAATAGTTGATATTTTCCAGATCCCTCAACTCTTGAGTAATACTTATGGTCCTAAGTGTCCTCCCGTGGTTGAGATTTGCTGCCAGAAAACAGCAAATAAGATCTTCAACTAATCTTCAAATCAGGCTTTAAATCTGCTTCAAATAATTCTGATCTTTATGCTAAAAATATTCTACAGGAGTTAAGCCCTGGAAAAACCTGCTACAGGTCTTCAAGTTATGCTTCATGTATACCACCCTTTTTCTTTGCTCTTTCAAGGCATGCCCAATCACCCTATTTACTTCCTCGTAGAATTTCGAATTCTCCATTCACTCCACTGAATTAACAAGCATTTGGAACCTTTGAAAAGAGTCAAGCATTTGGAACCTTTGAAAAGAGTCGAGCATTTGTGGCTTAAGGGCAGATTTTGCTGGTTAAGATCCCTAACAGAGCAGCACTACAGAGCACAAGCAATCAAAATCAATCTGCCATTAATCACCATTTCGTTTTGATATGCTATTCTGCCCCTTCATGGCTCTTCCTCGGTATTCCTCCTTGATAAAATCTGGAACTCTCATTCAAGACAGATTTTTTCCCTCAACAATTTTCAAGGTATAATAAGCCTGTGTGCTTATGGATATATTCAAGGCCTCAAGCAACATCAAAGCAGATTTGAAATTCTTTGATGAAGGATTAACACGAAATTCAGGCCCCTCTAACTCAGGTTGCTCCAAAGGTCCTGTTGTCACAACCATAGTAGCTGGGCTACCATGATGCAGAGCAGCCTGTCGGAGGCATGAGCCAGTCCTTAGTACATGAGTTGATCTCCTTCTTTCATATTTGATCATCAGTGGTGGAGCTATATTTCCAAGCTATTCAGAGCATCCAGAGCATTTTCTCCAGTTCCCCCTGTCATGACCAAGCCCTTCATGACCCCATTGAGATGTATTGGTTGGCTTATGGTTCACTGGTCAGAGTAGCAGAGCAGCAGTTGATACGCTTTCCCATGCCCTCATGCAGTCAGAGTGGTTCTTCATGGTTATTTCAAAGACAAGTATATGATTGAGCCAATAGACATCTTGCATTTGGGTGTTATCATTTGTCTCCTTTATTTCTATTAGTAGCTTTGACTAGGCAGTTAGTGACTGACAATGGTGATGTTATTATTATATGCTTTTGGTATTTATGGTGGACAGGGACTTGCCATCATGAGTAATTGAGTGGTCTTGATTCTTAAGCCCTTAGTATATGCTCACTAGTATTGCCTACTTTGTACAAACCTGACCATTACCCCTACTATGACTGGTACCATTTCTCACTCCCTCCGTTGCTTCCGTACTTGTGATTTTGTCCTTGGCTTATGAGTCATGACCCAGACTTGTGAGATTGAAGAGCTTTCCCCCAACTTTGACCTCTGTGCATGATGGACTCCATTTTTTGCTTGTGTCTCGGCTCTGGAGTGTCTGGCCTGGTTATGGATCTCGTTCATCCCCTTCTGCTTGTATGATGCCTTGTGGATTGGGTGCGTCTATTGAAGTAGCATGTGTCACTGGGTTGTCTCCTTTAGTCCTCAAAACAAGTACTCCCTAAAATGCAGATGTGGAACAAATGCTACATCAAAATGATTGCAAAAAGACCAGCTACGATTAGTTGTGTTTCTAAACACTAGGCCTAAGTGAAATCAAGCAAACCTTTATGTAGCTAGTCAATGGACAAGGGATGAGCACTCATCCTTTGTATGATGTAAGGCCAATTGCCCCCACAGGGAAATAGGGTGGTCACTGCATCGCACCTATGGACGGTGGCTGGAAATGCAGATAAGATCGAGCCATTATCTGGGACCCACAAGGCTATTAGGGCACCTACCCTTGGAGGTTGGCTGATGAAGGAAAGATTATCTTATCAAATAAATGTGAAACGTTATGAAAGTCAAATCAATTGGATGAAAAGGATGCTTGTCTAGAGTCTACTGGTGGCAATTCAAACACTCTACCCATACATGAGACACCTCCCTCCCCTAGTGTCCTCCATCCTACACATGTCACTGTGGCTTCCTTTGTCCCCTTTTTCTCTAAGAGATCACATGGTCAAGGTCAAATAAGTCAACCCCTCTAAACCTAAGCCTCGTTATATCCACCTCACCCAACCTAGCAAGATTGTCAGGTTTGTAAGTGAGCATATGCCTAAGACTTCATGAAGGACTATAAAGTTGTTCTAGTACAAGTCTATTTTTTATTGTTCATGGTCACCACTATATGAGTTACTTATGTTTTAGTCCGCTGCTAATATATATAAAAGAGCATTATTAAACCCTTATGCATGCAAGATCAATTGGTTCTTAGCTCAATCATCAATTTGACCAAGTTTGACTCGGTCAACCCAGTTTGACCATGGTCAACATATGGTTCCCGGTGATTTTGGATTCGATGGTTCGATTTTGTGTTTTTGACACCTATGGGCATCCACTACATTATTCTGACGCAAGGTCACCCCGACAAGGGTTCTTGCTTAACAATTACACATGACGCTTACACAGACTCGGTGTAAAACAGGATGCCAGAAGTGGCTTCTATTACTTCAAATCAATCGGTTACAATGCGAAATGCAAGGAATGTAAACAAATAACTAGTCGGCCTCGGCCTATTACAATACAGAAGTAAATGGTGTGCTCTCTCTGTGTGTCGACCTTCACCCTCTCACGGCCTCTGCTGAATGCAAGCGCTCGCTGAGCAATGGATCTGATCTCTGCTTTGTTCTATTCGGTTGATGCCTGGCTATTCTCTCCAATCTACAGATCAACTCCGAACTCTGCTCTCGATCCTCTGTTGATTGAACTCCCTCCTCTGTGCCCTACGCACTGGTTTTCTACCCTGCTGCTGCTGTTCCCGAGATCACTCCGACCCCCGAGACACGCTTCCTCTGTCCACCGAATCCACCAGATCCTGCAAACCTGCAATTGTCAGCACCTATCCCGTGCTGCACAACCTCCACCTATGGCGACATCTGTCACAATCCCAACCACCTGCAATAACTTCTCATAACTTCCTTAGCAACCCCGAACGGCTACTAAGTACTCTGCTTGAATTCTGCGCGTCCTTCTGAAACGCTACAGTAGTCGGTCCTGTCACGACATCGACCATACTGTCTTCCATCAGCCTTCGACTTACCCGTCGGCTTCACTTCGCACTCAAGGCTTTTCCAGTCCGCCCCTTCCTCCTCGCTTGGCTCATGCCTAAAACCTGTCGGTGTCATGGTTCGGCAACATGTCGACCTACAACGCCTTCCGCTGCAACCCTGTCGTTTGTCGACCTTGAACATGTCGACTCTCGACTTACTCCTCATGTCGACATACCTCAACAGCTTCTGCTAGACTTATTTACTTCCACACCAGTGGTCGTCGGCACTCCCTATGGTCGGCCTTCTGTCGATCATTTTCGACAATGAAGCACCACTCGAGAGCAACTCGCGAGTCTCCAAGAGTGGGTCTCTGTCCCGGGTAATCGCCAAACACTCATCCACCAACTCGCGGACTCGACAGACTCGTCCACTCGTCCGGAACTTGCAGAGTCACAGTCAACACTCGCACAAACTCATTCGGAAACTCCACAAGAAGCCATTCATTTCAGCTCATTCCCGATAGGCAGAGGGAGGAATCGCTTATCTTGTTGCATGCTTCACTCGGACAATAAGTAGGTAATAGATAGTAGCAAGAGCGAGACCAAAGAAAGGAAGGGATGTTCCCACAGACAAAGCCCGCGGATGACATCGCAATCGTGGTAACTTGGTAAGTTTGTTCTTCGTTTTTTTGTTTTTTTTATGTTATAAAATATAAATAATATATATATTTTCTTATGTTATAAACTTATATAGTTATACTATATTATATAGTTAATCTATCAATTTGCGGGAATCTGGGTTCCATTCAAGTCTTGACTGTTGGCTGCCAATATTCAAATCTGAACTCAACGCGTCTTCGAAAACGATGCCAGGTAAGACAGCATCAAATGCGTATAACTAGATACGACCTACTCGGTGAACTGACTGGATGGGGCAAGACTTGTTGATTTTTAGTGCAGCTGCGAGACCCATTCTCAGAGAGAATGGTACCCTAGTCATTTAACTAGGGTTCCTAGTCAAGTTAACCAGGCAAAGTATGAGTAAGACCCTAGAAGGTACCCTAGGGCCCCCAACTGTCTCCTGGGGTTCTTGGTCGAGGACCAAGCAGGTTGATGCCATGGCAAAGTCCCTAGCATGTGGCTAGGGCCCCTATTTGTCTCTAGGGTATTCTGGTCTAGAACCAGACAGTTTCTTGGTCACGAGGACCAAGCAGATCCTGCAGGTTGAGACAGAGACATCCTAGGTCCTACAGATGGTTGATCAACATTCAGTCTAGGACTAAATGCTCAGCTTGAGGCTGAGGACCATTCTCTGGGAGAATGGAGAACCTGTTCATGGACAAGATGGTTGATCAACATGTCCCAGTCTAGGATTGAGGCTCAGCCTTGGGCGGAGAAGCCATTCCTTGAGAATGGAGGCACTTGGTCAGTTACCAAGATTATGATGTGTGATGTCCTCTTCTCCTAGGTCTTCGAGATGGATGAGTTAGTTGGTCTTCTCAAGGGACTGGCCACCCCTTGTGGAAGCTACTAACATTTGACCTAAGGAGCAGTTGAGAGGACCACATGATCACATCATCTGTGTGAACCTTTCCTTATACAGTGATGATGAACTTTCAGGTTATATGGAACAATTGTACATTTGAGAGAGAGATGACTAGTTGTACCTTTCCACCTTGGGTGATTTACTTTTGGTCCTTACACCTTGTTGTTTATTGGTCTTGTGGTACCTTGTCTTTGACTTGTGGTTAATAGAGTCATTTACCCACTTTGAGTTATCTTTTGATTTTCACCACTTTTGATGTTTTTGGTCTTATGGGTACTATGGTTGCTTGACCACGTTCAAGGTATACCCTTGGTCCTAAGGGTTATGGGTCATGTACCCACACCTTTGTTATTTTTGGGTCATGTACCCTACTTATGGTTTAAGTTACTAATTGTGACTATTTTATTTTTTATTTTTTATTTTATTTTTATTTATTTTTATTTTATTATCTTTACTTTTACTTTTTATTTTATTTTTTTATTATTTTATCTTTTATTATTTTTATGTCATATTCTTTTATTATTTTTATCTTTTTTTATCTTTTGATTCTTTCCTATATTTATGGAATCCTAGTTTAAATCATTAAATTAATTATCTCTCTAGAAGATCAAAATCCTATATATATTCTCCTTTTTATTAATCATTCACATCATCGCAACATCTTTTATTTTTTCAGCTCTGCTCTTTTTTTTTTAAGGGTTTCTTTGCTGCTCACTTTTGAACCTTCCAGACTTTATCTGAAGGTAACATTGAGGGTTTTTTTTATGCTCCTAAACTGAGCCTTCCAACTACCCGTGAGCTCTACTAAGACAGGCCACAATCTGCTGCTGATTTGCTTGGCTAATTCATGCCCTGGATGAGGTCCGATCTGTTTTACTGAGATCTGGTCTACTTGTTGTGACTTGCCTGGAATCTGATCTACTTGTTGAAAGAACCGATTTGCTTACTGTTGTCTTGTTGAAGGTTATTCTGGCACCCGTGAGTCCATCCAGCCTGTTGCTGGTCTGTTAGAGAGTGACCCGTGACCTGATTGGTGTGACTACAGTCTGCTGCTATCTTATTTGTGAGGGCCGTGAGCCCTGTAGAGTGTGATATGCCTGCTGGTGGATATTGGTGGTGACCGTGAGACCTGTAGGGTCTGCTCTACCTTTTTTTTGTGTGCATTCTTATGAAGCCCGTGAGTCCTAGTGGCTAGATATTTTGTGTTATGATCTTATTCAGGACAGATCTTTTGTGATCAGACCTTGTTTATGCTGAGACCTAATTAGGGTCTGATATATGTGCTGAGATTTTTATCTGTGGACTAATTGTTTGATCTGATCTACTTGTTTGTAGTCAAACATTTGTGATAAGATTTACTTAGACTTGTTCTTTTGTGCTGAGTCTGGTTTGCCACTGTGTTTTGAATGTCATTGACCTTCATCACTGCAACTTGTCATCTCTCTCTCTGGTTTGTACTACCCTCTTAGGGTCTGCTAGTTCCCAGATTGGACTGGCCTCTTTGAGGCTCAGTCTTTTACTGAAAGTAACTCTTCTGAGTATTCTTATAGGAAGGGTTTCACACCCAGGTAAGTATCTTCAGCTATACCTCTTTAATTATTATGTGATCAATTTATATATTTACATTACATGTTACTGAAGTTTAATTCAGCAGTGATCTAACTGGTAATGTTAAAATTACCTTAACACAATGACCGACCTGATAGTGCTAAAAGTGTGAAGTTGAATGAGATGAAAATTATGTTATGTTAAATTTTACTACTGCATTCAATGTTTGTAAATGTTTATTAAATGTGTTTCTGCATTAAAGTATATTGATTTATTATTCTTCTGCATATAACCCTAACTTGATGAAAATTTAACAAGACTTGATTGGGTAGGTTGACGTTGTGTTGTAAACTTTTTGTAACGTGTAGCTGCATCTTGCAGAAATTAAAGCTCTATTTTAAAGGATAACAAAACTATGCGAAAGACCTATCTTCGTTGAGTGACTTTTTCCATTCTGTAACCAATGAATTGCAAATTCTTTTAATATTTATTTTGGTTTTTATGTTTATGTAAATTTGTACTTTTCTTCGTTTTTTATGTATGTTATAAAATATAAATAATATATATATTTTTATTCATGTTATAAACTTGTATAGTTATACTATAGTATATAGTTGAAGTTTTTTATTTATATAGTTAAACTTTATAATATAAACTGATTTATTTATATAGTTAAAGTTTAAACTTTATGTTGTAAACTTTTTTATTTATATAGTTATACTATATAGTTAAACTTTATTATAGTTAAACTTTATATTATAAAGTTTAACTATATAGTATATGCTATAGTATAACTATATATATATTGTTTTTATTTTATTTGTGTTATATATTTTGATTTTATTTAATTTCTGTTATATATTATATTTTTATTTATTTTAAATTTTTATTTATGTTATATATTTTATATTTATTTGATTTATGTTATATATTTTTTATTTTTTATTTTATTTTATAGCTTATATGGATTGGAAATGCTTTTAACTTTTTTTATCCAAAATGTACAATATTTTATTTTTTTTTCTATTTGTCGAGTCTGTCCCGAGTCTATCCCAAGTCTATCCCAAGTCTTTCCCGAGTCTTTCCCGAGTCTACGAGTCATATGCTAGCCGAGTATTTGCCGAGTCCGAGTCGTGCAACATTGATTTTCGACTGCTCTGCCTAGGACCCGATGCTCCTGCATCAGACTCCCCATGTGAAAAAGACCTCGACTGCTCCATCAGTCTCCTGAACTCTTCTTCGGAAATCCATGTCACCTCCTGCAACTCATCATCCTTCCATCGCACTAAGTATTCTTTCCTTCGCGAACTGCGCGTACACCCGACTTCGCGTTCCTCTATTACTTCTGCGATTTCCTCCCTGTGTGGATCTGGAATGTGCATTGTCTAGTCGATGTTCAACACTTCCGCGCTTCCGCTGCTTGAACCTTCTTCGAACTTGTACATATCTGAGACATTGAACGTTGGTGAAATGCTCAAGTCCTTCGGCAGCTCCAACACATAAGCATTGTCCGAAATCTTCTTCAGAATCTTACATGGTCCAATCTTCTTCAGCTTCAGCTTGTTATATGTTCCTGTCGAAAATCTCTCCTTCCGCAAATGTGCATAGACTAAGTCTCCTTTGCTGAACGATTGTAGCCTCTTCTTCCTATCGACTCTCAACTTGTATGCCACATTACTCTTCTCTATGCGCTTTCGCACATCTTCATGCACTTCTTTCATATGCTCTGCGAATAATTCTGCATCCGCGATTTTCCTGATCTCTGTTGGTAACTCAACCAAATCTACCACTCCATGTGGGCTTCGTCCTTGAACAATCTGGAATGGGCTCAAACCTGTCGACCGATTCACAGAATTGTTGTATGCGAACTCTGCTTGCGCCAACACGTTCTCCCACTGCTTGGGTCTATCGGTCGTCAAACATCTCAGAAGGTTTCCCAAACTTCTGTTCACCACCTCGATCTGTCCATCTGTCTGCAGATGATATGCCGAGCTAAACTGCAACTTCGTGTCCAGTTTCTTCCATAGGGTTCTCCAAAAATGCCCCATAAACTTGGTATCTCTGTCCGACGTGATACTCTTCGACAACCCATGCAATCTGACTATCTCCTTGAAGAATAGAACAACAATGCTTGTGGCGTCACTTGTCTTCCGACACGGAATAAAGTGTGCCATCTTCAAAAATTTGTCGACTACAACAAAGATTGAGTCGCTTCCTTGCTGCGCCTTCGGCAATCCTAGCACAAAATCCATGCTCAAGTGCTCCCATGGGGTATTCGGTATAGGCAATGGTGTATACAACCCCGCATTCTAACTTCTTCCTTTTTGCCAACTGGCAAACTCGACACTGTCGTACCCACTTACTGACATCTGTCGTCATTCCTGGCCAATAAGACTTCTCTTCGACCAATGCCTTGGTCTTGTCGATGCCCAAGTGACCTGCTAATCCACCGTTGTGCAGTTCTCAAATTAGGTTCTCTCTTACGAATCCTCTAGGAATACACAACTGTTGTCCCCTGAATAGGTATCCCTCTTGGATGAAATAATCCAAGTATGGAGTTTTGTCGACATTCCATGGTTCACAACAAGCCTCCCATGCTTTCGCAAAATCCTCATCGGTCGCATACTCCGTCTTCACCGACTCTATTCTCGTCGCTTGAACTGTCGTCGTGTTCAGCAACGCAACTCTTCGACTCAGCGCGTCGGCAACCTTGTTCGACTTGCCCGACTTATGTCGCAACATGAAGGTGTATCCTTGCAGGAACTCGACCCATTTCATGTGCAACTGATTCAACTTCGACTGAGTTACCTTAGCGCTTGGTGATCTGTGTACAACACAAATTCCTTGGGCAACAAATAATGCCTCCACTTCTTCAATGCTTGGACAATAGCATAAAACTCCTGGTCATAGACCGAATATTTATGTTTCGCATCATCCAACTTCTCACTGAAGAATGCAATTGGTCGGCCCTCCTGGCTCAACACTGCTCCAATTGCCATCCCACTCGCATCACAATCGACTTGGAAAACTTTGTCAAAATCTGGGAGCGCTAACACTGGGCTCTCAGTGACCTTTTCCTTCAACTTGTCGAAAGCTCTCTGGGCAGCTTCCGTCCACTTAAACTCCCCTTTTTTCATGCACTCTGTCAAAGGTGCACAAATCCGACTGAATCCTCGGATGAACTTCCTGTAGAAACTGGCAAGTCCATGGAAACTCCTTACTCCAGTCGCACTTGTCGGTTCCGGCCAATCCAATATTGCCTTCACCTTTTCTGGGTCCATCACTAACCCTTTACCCGAGATTACAAATCCCAAGTACACCAACTCTTCCTTCATGAAGAAGCATTTTTGCAGGTTCACCATTAGCTTCTCTTCCTGCAACTTTTGCAATACCTGTCGAATGTGCTCCAAGTGCTCTGTCTTGGTTCGACTGTAAATCAGAATGTCATCTAGGTAGACTACGACAAACCTCCCCAAGAATGGCTTCAGTACCTCGTTCATCAATCGCATGAACGTACTAGGTGCATTAGTCAATCTAAATGGCATGACTAACCACTCATACAGCCCTTCCTTCATCTTGAATGTTGTTTTACATTCATCTCCTTCTCTAACCCGAATCTGGTGATAACCGCTCTTCAGGTCGATCTTTGTGAAGTACTTCGCTCCACTCAGGTAATCCATCAAGTCGTCCATTCTCGACAATGGAAACCGGTACTTGATCGTGATCCTGTTGATGGCTTTGGAGTCTGTACACATCCTCCATTCTCCACCCTTCTTCGGCGCTAATATTGTTGGTACAGCGCACGGACTCAAACTTTCTCTGATCAATCCTCTGTCCAACAACTCCTGGACATGTCGATTGAGCTCCTAACCCTCTGTCAGAGTCATTCTATGTGGTGCTTTGTTCGGCAAACTCGATCCGGGAATCAAGTCGATCTGATGGGATATGCTCCTCATCTGTGGAAAACCCGACGGTGCCTCGTTGACTACTATGCTCCTGAACTCGTCGAGCATCCTTTCGACTTCGACCGGAATTCTCTCCATTGTCGACCTCTCGACGCATGGTCCTTTCGGAATGATGGCGAAACATCCTGACTGCCTTTCCTCCTCCGCGAGGAATTCTTTCACTGAGCACATCAGCACTCGCTTCTCCCAATAGTTTCTCTCGCCCTGCTTACAGTCGGCTTGTTCCTCCTGTTTCGGCTTTAGAGTTCTCCGCGTGCCATTTTTCCACACTGTGACTGTGTTGGCTCGACCATCAAAAATCATCTTCCGATCATACTGCCATGGTCTCCCTAACAACAGATGACATGCATCCATTGGGATTACATCGCAGAGTACACTGTCCTCAAGCTTCCCTACCTTGAAGTTAATCAGGCACTGTCGTCACCTTCACATGGTGTCCTTTCTGCAACCAAGAGATCTTGTATGGGTGTGGGTGTTCTCAACACCCTAGTCCTGCTTTGTCGATAACCTCTGTCGACACAAGATTCTCCATACTGCCACCATCAACTATGGTTTTGCAATACCAGTTGTCGATCCGCACTCTGGTTCGAAAGAGAGCCTTTTGTTGCGGTGGCTCTTTCTCTTCGCGTCGGTCGTCCTGAACCAACGTTTTCCTAGTTGTCATGGCGCGACTCTTTCTTTTCCCACATTCACTGCTGTCGGATGTCGACTCCGCCCTCTCGTCGACTTGCTCATCCCTTCGACGTTTGGGTTTCGACTCCTCTGCAGCATGTAGGTTCTCAGGGCATTCATATGCCTTGTGTCCAACTCCTTGACACTTGTAACAAACTATAGTTGGTCCGTCAGCTCCTTTTCCGTCGGATGGACCACTTCGACCATACGCACCTCGACCGCGGTTCTCACGACCATTGCGTTGATTTTCTTGCGTCTTCTTGCTAGTCGATGTCCCTTCTGTCCGTCGGTTATCTTCGACGGATTCCCTCCTGGTTCCGCTACTTTGGCCTTTCACGGAAACAGTCTTCGCACCCCGACCAGTCATCCTACCTCTGGTCGCTGCGGATTTCCTCGACAGTTTCTCTTCTGCCTTCAGAGCTAACTGGTAGGCATCACTGACCGCTCTGAACCTTGACAGGCTCAACTCGTCCTGTATCGCATACTTCAAGCCGTTCACATATCTAGCGACAGCTTCTTCTCCTTCGTCGGTTTGTCCCGACCGAATCGACAGTCTGTAGAACTCTTCCCTGTACTCCTTCACGGTCATCTCTTTTTGTCGAAAGTTCTGCAACTTCCGGAACAAGGAAATCACATAGTCACCCGACAAGAACTTCCCTTTCATCTTGGTGACCATCCTGTCCCAAGACTTGATTTTCTCCTTGCCTTTCTTGACTCTGTCAGCCTGTACATTGTCCCACCACAATGAGGCATGACCCTTCAACCTAAGACATGCAGTCTTCAGTCTTAACCCGCCTGGGATCCTCGATCTGCTCTATGTCGAAGTATTTCTCCATTTATCTGAACCAGTCGATCAAGTCTTCTGGATCCAGACTTCCCGAGTAGGTACGTACATCTATATTTGTCCGACCTCTCATATCTGTCAGAAGCTTGATGAGTTTGTCTCCTGGTTCCTCGATTGCCTCTTCCCGTGCTCCCACCTCTTCGACCTCCTCGTTGTTGTGGTCTAACGCATCAAGAATGCATCCACGTCTCTGACTTTCCATGATTGCTGTGACTTCACTAGTCAAACTTCGCATGAATTCGTCGAACATTTCACGATCAACTGTGACTGCTGCGCCATGCGCTCTTCGTCCAACTCCTCGGACATTAACGCCTCTATGAGCCATTTTCAACCTCAGCTGAAACTCCCACTCGTCCAATCGCAACCGGACTTCTACAAGTCGTGCACAACTCTACCCAACCGCAGTTGGAGTTGTTCAACGCACTTGACACTGGTTCCACCTCCAATGTTGATACCACTTGACCTAGTCGGGTTGATATCACCACCTTTCTGCTCACAGGATTCTCCTCCGGCTCTGATACCACTTGATGCAAGGTCACCCCTACAAGGGTTCTTGCTTAACAATTACACATGACACACACGATGCTTACACAGACTTGGTGTAAAACAGGATGCCAGAAGTGGCTTCTATTACTTCAAATCAATCAGTTACAATGTGAAATGCAAGGAATGTAAACAACTAACTAGTCGGCCTCGGCCTATTACAATACAGAAGTAAATGGTGTGCTCTCTCTGTGTGTCGACCTTCACCCTCTCACGGCCTCTGCTGAATGCAAGCGCTCGCTGAGCAATGGATCCGATCTCTGCTCTATTCTGTTCGGTTGATGCGTGATTTTTCTCTCCAATCTACAGATCAACTCCGAACTCTACTCTCGATCCTCTGTTGATTGAACTCCCTCCTTTGTGCCCTACGCACTGGTTTTCTACCCTGCTGTTGTTGTTCCCGAGATCACTCCGACCCCCGAGACATGCTTCCTCTATTCGCTGAATCCACCAGATCCTGCAAACCTGCAATTGTCAGCGCCTATGCCATGCTGCACAACCTCCACCTGTGGCAACATCTGTCACGATCCCAACCACCTGCAATAATTGCTCATAACTTCCTTAGTAACCCTGAACGGCTACTAAGTACTCTGCTTGACTTCTGCGCGTCCTTCTGACACACTACAGTAGTCAGTCCTGTCACGACGTCCACCATAATGTCTTTCATCAGCCTTCGACTTACCCATCGGCTTCACTTCGCCAGTCCGCCCCTTCCTCCTCGCTTGGCTCATGCCCAAAACCTGTCGGTGTCGTGGTTCGACAACATGTCGACCTACGACGCCTTCCATTGCAACTCTATCATCTGTTGACCTTGAACATGTCGACTCTCGACTGACTCCTCCTGTCGACATACCTCAACAGCTTCTGCTCGACTATTTGCTTCCGCACCAGTGGTCGTCGGCACTCCCTCTGGTCGACCTTCTGTCGATCATTTTCGACTACTCTACCTAGGTCTCGATGCTCCTGCATCATATTCCATACTTCAGTTGGTCATTATATACCATGGTTTGTGGATATTTTTATTATTATCATTTATTTGGACCATATTTTATATGATGGACATGGATGAGCTTACAGATTGTTCTATAGGTGAATCCATGGGGTGCCAATAGTCACCGACAGTGGATTTGAGGTCTCTGATCTCATTTATACATTCAAATTGATGATCCGAGCAAGGGAAACGCATGATATGGGCAGATTTTTCACTCAACAGCATTATTGGAAAATTAATTAAATAATAAAGTGACCATAACCTAGCCAAGAAATCGATTTGGCTAGTGAGGTGCATGAAAATGACTTGAGATGTTATGTTATGATGTATTGTAGCCTTAGGGACCATATTTCATGTTCATATCATTTGATGGGGCCACATGTTATTTTCATCACCTAGAGAGGGTGTCTTCTCCATGGGGGCGCACTTGGTGTCGAGATCATATAGTTATCATATTGTATTGTATTGTTATTGTATATGGGGGTGCCTTAGGGAGACTTAGACCCCTAGGCGGCCCCCCATCTCACATCTTGATGTTATATTATATGCCATTGTGTAACACTTGGGCACACTAGGGAAATCGGCCCCCTTATTTTGATAGCTAGATGTGGTTATGATGAGACTCTTTCCACCATTGATTTAGTTAGTTATGTTTTGATCCTAGCCGTCCATCTCTTTGGGGCTAGGGATTTTGTATTTGGAGTTCTATTTATTTGAGAATTCGCTCATTGTAAAGGACTTCGGCTCTTGGATATTCGACTATTGAGAGAGATTTTGCAAAGATCTTGAGTCTTCTATGTGATTGTTCTTGTATGTGATTGTTCTTGTACTTGATTGTAAATCAATTCTCTTTGGCATTCGAGTAGTCTTGTTGTGGTTGCATACAATATTTGTGAAGGTCGTGTGGTTGTTGCAGGATAGCGAGTTCATGAGGGCGATTTTGTGTGGTTTCTCCAACTCGTTTCTCTTGAAATCGTGACACAATCAGGGACTTTTCAATTGTATCTTTGATCATTGTTATGCTCTTTGATTTTTCTTGCATCCATAGTTCCTTTTTCTTGTGAATCAAATCTAGCATTTGTTGTTTGTGTTTTCAGGAAGAGGGGCGCACTAGCTCAACTTGGGCAATTCGATTTCACTTGGAACTTCACCAAACTTGCTCAGAATTGATAAAAAGTGGAAAAGATCATCATTTACTTGGCATCTACAAGATTTCCTGGTAGTCTCTGCTCTATTCTCTCTTGTTTCGTTTTCTATTCCATAAGTCACTCACAAATAACTAAGTTAAAACCCTAATTTTTCATAAGTTTTGTTTCATTCATCTGTCATAAATTTGATTCAAAACCCACGTAGGAAATCATCTAAAACCCCTAGGGACCAAGTTTCATTTGATTCTGACTCCATTTGCTCAACCTTAAGCACTGGTCTCCCTAGGTGGGATTCGCCCTCCTTGGGTATCTCCACGCTTTTCCATTTTGGTGACTTGGGTAATGCTTGTTGGCTTTCTATTTCACATATCTTACACCGAGCATCAATTTAGAGTGCTAATAATCCATCGAACTACCAGTTTGTGACCATATCCAAGTTCATGGTAAATATCCTAAGTGTAGCAAATTGGGCATTTTCATTAGCATTCATTTTATCTTGGATCCGGTACTTTGTAATTGTAGCTATTGGGATATATTTTATTGGCTGATAATCTTTCATTACTAAACCTCTCAACCTATTCATCAAGGCTCTATCTCAGTAGCCATTTGTCAATCCAAGGTGTCAAGTCAAGATACCATTGTTTGTATTTGCTATCAATATCCGTTTGTGTCTTGTCTTCATATTAGCCTTTTTGGGCTAGCTAGGGTCTCCCCCTTGGTCTTGCTCTTAGCTTGGCCTAAAGTGAAGAATGCTCTGCCCAGTGTGACAACTACATCAGCTGTAGTGGTCAGAGTACTCTTGGGTCAATTGGTTTAGCTGCTTTTCCTCTACCATCCTGGATAGGATCCCTCTTAGTGGCAGCTACAACTTAGGTTATAAAAGGTCCTGAATGGAAGTCTGCAGTCTGCCACAGATGTAAACAACCCTCAGCCAAATGGACAAAATAATTTCTCAATTGTTATTTCCTTGGCATAATGTTCATGGAAAGAAACCACCTGAATATTCATGAAAATAAATTTTGAGGGGTAACAAGGGCAATTGAGGGGAAATCCATTACCATTTTGGTAAAACCTTCAGATCTCCTCGTTTTCCTCGGGCATAAACTTCAAGCCAAATTGCAGATCCCTGTGGCATTTCAGTGTTTACTCTATGTAGGTAAGCAGCTGGAGAATCTGCTCACACTGTCTGATTATATCATTTATAAGGATTCTACCATTTGTTTGGTCTTGCAGCTATGTGGGGGTGATGGGTTCTGGGTTACCTACTTCCTCCAATCCCGTTTCTTACAAGGATGCAGCTCAATCCAAGGCATCTCCTTCAGCAATGAAACACCCTCTGATGCCAAGCCCATACATTGTTGATAATGCAGATGAGGTGCCATCTTTGGAGGTCAACCATTCAGAGGTAGATGAGTTCTTTTTATCTCTTAAATCTGAGGCAGTAAAATGTCGATTTAATGGATTCTGGCCATGGTCAGCAGATCTGCACCAGTGGATATACTCTAACTGACCAAGAATTGTGAGATCTTTTTGTGTTCTCAAGGTTTCTTTGTAATTCAGTTCTATTCCTAGGATGATTACCAGAAAATATTTGAGAGACTTTGGTTATGGCCCATGGGGAAGAACAGGGCTCTTTATTACCCCATGGTTTCCGTATTTTGATTCAACTACCATTATCCAAAATGCCGATCTGGGTCCAGCTCCCAAATATGCCTCTTCCCTTTCGGCACCCTTCAGTGTAGAAACATATTGGAAATGCTCTGGGCAGCTATTTAAAGTATGATTCTGAGGGGGACCAGCAGGCATTGTTTACATATGCTCGTATTAGTGTGGAGATTGACCTTAGTTAAAGGTCTTCCAGACAGAATATTGTTGAATCGTGGATATTTCAAATGGACCCAGAGTTTGAATTATGAAAATCCTGCTTTTAGGTGCCAGTACTGTCATCAAACAGGTCACCTTCAGAAACCTGTCCACAAGCAAGAAGTCAAACTCAAAAGAACAAGGGGCAATTTTTCAAATCTAAAAGTTGGTAACTTGGTAGCCATATGATCCTCCTCTTTTGGAGGATGAATAAGAGAGCATAACAGATTTGCCCAATTGTGAGGCTGAGAATGTCAATAAAGAAAAACAGAAACAAAGAATGATGGTATAAAACAGACAATAGGGGTTCTTGAAGATAAATAAATATTGGGGATTCCTCCTCCCAAGAGTTAGTTTTAAATGATGCATCAGGATGAGGAGTTAAGAGATCATGTGAATCTGAAAATTCCGACTCAAGGAATAGTCCCCTCTTAAAAATTCAGAATTGCATAAATTTGATATACAGGTGGTTCTTGCTGAACCTCCCCAAAGGGGTTCAATAGTGGTCAAAAAGAAGGGTAAAAAAGGCTAGATTGAGGTCATTGCCACATGGAGATTTTCTTTTACTATTAGTGTCAAATTATGGTTGGATGTCTATGAATGCTGTCAGAGCATAGTTATGTAACGTGCTATATGATTATGCACCTGAAGAATGTGATTTCCTTTCTTTCTATCAATAGAAATTGAAATGTTTTTCAGTGGATAAAAACAAAAACAAAAAAATGCATCTCTCAAATAAGATGAGGCTGGAACAGGTAAGGTACTCACAAGCTGTTGATGCTAAACAATGAACTCTGTAACATTGACCTCGCCCTGAATGATATCCATGAATATATACTGGAAACTAACACTCAGATTTATGAAGGCAAATCTGAGGTTAATGGTTCTCTCTATTTGAAATTTTGAATTGATATGTTTAAAGTTCAAAGGTGAAACTTTGGAGATTAAATTTTGAAAAAATCGAAAACATTTCTAAGTATAATTGTGAATTTTGAAGGGCATTGAAATCCTGCAGGTAGCAAGCATAGAAAGAGGTCCCTCGATGCCTAGCAAAACAATTCACAACGACAAGACTGAGACAATTGCCCAAAACTATTTCAAAGCCCATCATAAATATTTTGATGACCTCCAATTTTTCAAAGGCCATGGCAACCATTTCATATCCTGTGAAGGATCAATTCTGAAGTCCATAAGGGAGATAGCACATCTTTGCAAACACTAAAGACACAACTGCAAGAAGATGTCCTTGTCAAGGCTGAAGCATATTTGCAGAGACTGAAGACACCATTGCTAGAAGACATCTTTACAAAGACAAAAGACGCCATTTCAAACTGAATGAAGGGCAAAGAAGATACAATTTGAGGCATTGTTGCAAGCAAAAATGTCACATAAAGCTTGAGAGAGCAAACATCACAAAGGAAGCCCTAACGTTGTACACGCTCAACGTGAAGACAAACGCATCAAGCAACAAACTAGCATGTTAATTGTAACAAATATTAAATAATATATTAATTATTAAGTGAAAGGGTGTAACCTTTCACTATGCACGTTTAAGCCTATAAAGGCGAGCATCATTGTAAAATATTACCATCATCAATAATTCATACTTTTATCAATATTTATTTATCTCATTGAAGATGGAGCATCTTCCCCCTTAGTATCCGAATACGGATTCTCTTTACACTCGGATACGGTGTAACATTGGTATCAAAGCCCCTTCTTGGGCTTGATTCCAACCTTTGGCTATCTTTTGGCTTTTAGCCATTACCCAGGGTTTCCCTGAATTTTGGTCTTTGACCATAAAATCATCAATAATTCATACTTTTATCAATATTTATTTATCTCATTGAAGATGGAGCATCTTCCCCCTTAGTATCCGGATACGGATTCTCTTTACACTCTGATACAGTGTAACATTAATAGAACCTGAAGTGCAAACCACTTTTCAGAACATACACCCTATATTTGAAGGAGTGCTAGGACACATCAAAAAAGCTCAATGAATTGTTAGAGTTGTGAAACAGATGGACACCATTAAGACAAGAAATCATGATTAACATGGAGGAAATCTAACAAAGTTAGAGAGTCATGGTTTTTTAAAACTGAAGACTAAAAGATCTGGTTTTTATGTATTTACTGTTTCATGTCAGATGACTAAAAAAAGTTTTGTTGGGTGTTCTTGAAAATGATATTAGTTTAAAATAGAAGCTTTTGTCACAAGATATGGTTATTGGATATCTGTGGGTCACAAGAATTTTGAAAAAGTATGGTTCATAGCTGTAGTCTTGTTCTTGACATCAATTGAATGATGAAGGTTGGCCATTCTAGCATTAGGCAACAAATAGTTGACCTAAGCAAAACTAGGCAAATAGTTTATCCCCAATAGACAGTAAACACTTAAAAGTGAAAAAACAAAACAAAGTGTTTTCACCTGGAATATGTCAACATTGCATTTATAAATTTACTTTTAAGAGGAGTAAAACAAGGAGGAAAAGAGTGAGATAAGATAAAATAAGATAATTGTATTAATGTCCATTGAATGCCCACAAAGTAGGTCAATGGGACTAGAGGACACATCCAGTAAGAGTACAATGTGGGAGTGCGAAAGCAGCTCCTGGAGAATGCTGAAAGCAAGATAAAGAAAGATACATGAAGTAAAAGTACTGCCTAGATAAGCATCTGACTAAACTAATCACTAGGCCTAGCCAACACCAAAAAAGTGTATATAACAGTATCATAGGTGCATTAGTACAAAGTGAGAGTGTCCTCGACTAAACTGGACAACTCAATACTAGTCAAGAAGGGGAGAGAGAGAGAGAGAGAGAGAGAGAAGATAATTTTATTAATGTCCAACAAATGACCACAAAAGTAGGTCAATGGGACTGTGTAGTACGAAGGAGCAATATAAAGTGGGAGCATAAAAGTAGCTCCTATAAAAAGATAAAAAGCAAAACTCAAACAAACCCTAGTTCTATAAGAGAAGTGCCAGTCTCGGAGAAAAATTTATACAAGGAGATAAATTATGAGAGTTGGTCCAAAGAAGGAGAGTGGATCCAAGAACTGTAATCCGAGAAATGGTGATGGTGAAACTGTCAAGGGCCACTAGAAGTACAGGAAACACTGAAAGCAGTGGAAGCATTGGAAGCATCTCTCCTATCATCCGAGGTTAACTGAAGGAAACTCAAAATAGTACTCTGGAGATAAAGATGGGGCCAATGATGTCAAGGTCTCCTGGGTCTGATGATCGAGGGTGATGGGGATGACTGGGGCACTGGCTCGCTCTCGGACTCCTCTAGTACCATAGTAGGATCCGTCTATACGACCCTGGGGGGATGTAGAAGCCAAGAAGCATTCTCCTACCATCCAAGATCGAAGGGAGGAGGCTCTAAATAAATATTTGGCGGCTCAGTTGGGGGTGGGAGGTAATTTGACAGATGGGGAGCACCCTGTTCTAAATCTATCTGGAGTTGATCCCTCTGCCATTATGAGGATGTGTGATCCGATATATTGTCTGGCACCTTCGAACTGACCTCAACGATATCTGTCGATCTCCCGGAGAGAGGGGAGGCTAAGGGGAGACCCGAGGTCTCACCACTCTACTATCTAAAGTACTCTGGAACTTTGGTTAACGCTTGTTGTTCCAATCTAACGGGTCAACATGAAAGTATGAGGTGATCCCCCTGGTCATCCCAAGGTGGGGAGGGTGTGTAAGAGTTGAGATCTGTAACTGAATATCTCCTTGATGAAGAGAGCTAGGCATCTCTGATCTTAATACCACCCTCCTCAACATCTCCCCATTCACAATATCAATGATGTTGAGGAGGGTGGTATTATTGATGACAAAGAAGATGACTATGGATGATTGGCTCCTTAAAAGTTAGCCTCTTAGGCAATCCTCCTATTAAGGGGAACAATAGAGGGGTTGCTCAATGATGGATGGTTGTTTAGGGGCATTCGACTGAATTCTACCTTCACAATGAGGGTGATGGCAAACCAATGGTGGGTTCCAGATCTATAGGAGGAGTGTTATACCTCAATATTACACACTGAATCCTAGTGTCGCATCCTTACACCAAGCGACCTAAACAACACTTCCCCTTAATGATCATCTGGACACCCAGGAGTGAAGTGTATTGCCTGAACACTGAAGACAACATCTCACCTACCACGTGTCACCCAAATTGACCCAATCTGCAGGAATTATCGTGCTCTGCACATCTATGGGGGCGCGATAATTAGGGTTACCGCACTATGCTCCTACCCTAGGGCGTGATAATACCGCGTTATGCTTAGACCTGGGGGCGCGATAATCCAGTTTTAGCCTTTTTGCCATGGATCTTGGGATCTTACCTTTCGAGAGATCTTACTGGCATTGCCAGCTTTGATTCGATCCCAACCCCTCTCTCTGTTCAGTAGGCCTGATCCACGAAACACTCTCTAGATCCATTTTACTCTCCTTTTGGTTAACCCTTCCCAACACTATAAAGGAGAGGCCTTCCATGGACCAAGGGGAGGACTTTTGGGGCATCAAACCTATGATCATAAGCCTTTTGCAGAGATAGCTAGAGGAAGGACTTGGAGTTGGAGTTGGCTTGGACATCAAGCAACCTTTGTAAGAATCTTCAAGCTGTAATAAAGTTGACTTGCCTTGTTTCCCAACTCATGTGTGTTGATTGTATTTCAATTTCATGATTTGTATCTATATGGATTTAGATTCTAACTTGTGATTCAGAGATATTGGAGAATTGCATATGCTTGTGTATTGTTTGACCTCATCAGGTTCATCGCAAGGACTTCGCGATCGGAACAACAAGCGGGACAAAACATCAAGAGAGAAGGTGAGTTACTTTCTCTCATTCTCTTCAATACAAGAACTCTGAAATGCTTGTTTAATCTAGGGAACAAGATCACATTTGTTTCATTTTTGTCTTAGTATACAGTTAGTCTTTCTCACTTTATCCTAAGAGGGCTTCTTCTTATCCGTACGAAGAAATCTCTACAACAAGGAGAGAGGCAGTAAAAAGTCTATGCAATTACATTTTCTGTTGAAAGCATGACATATATCTAGGTGGCTTTCCTGGAGAACTAGCCAGCATTGCAGCTATAACTTACATGCCTCAGTAGATGGAAGTGTACCCATTTTCGGTCTTCATATCATTTGTAAAATGTTGCAATCATCTTATAGTTGTTGCTTAGATGATTTGTTCATCTTCTTTATATGGGATGTTAGAGAGTAGAAATTTTATTTTCATGTTGAGGGGGGTGTTGGGTTACTATCAACTCTCGAATAAAAAATGCAGTTATGTTTGATTGCAAGTATTAAGGTTAAAAATTACTGATAACTTTTAATAGCATGTAGACAATATGTAACGATTAATATTAGGTGGTTAACCATCCACAACCATATTGGGTAATACAAATTGTGTAACAAGCGTGATGTAGGTTAGAGAGTAGTATGTTCAGCATGCCTTGGGCTAGCCCTGTGATGTTCTGCAGCACTCACATATGAAACATATATTATTCTCTCCATGTTATGTGTTCATTAATATATGTGTGTCTATTAGAAACTGACAATTAGTATGTACTTGATCAACATCAGGCAAAACAATTTTACCATAAAAAGCAGTAACGCTGCTCACAATGAATTGTGTTTCTTAATTTTACAATTTCATGGTTAAGGTACTTACATAACATGAGAAGTTCGAACCCTATCCAGCAAGAACAAGAAACTTTAATTTATCCACATTTTTTAGGCCTCCTAAACCAGTGGATGTATGTTCTTCCCTAAAATTAAAGCTAGCAAAGGGACAGCCTTCTCTATCAAGCTTCATTTACCTTTTACTTTGTGGCATGTGCACATAATTGCATCTCTTTCTAAGATCATTATGTCCATTTACCTTTTACTTTGGCAAGCTTATAATTTTCGACAAGAAATTGTTCCTATTTGCAAGTAAACAGGTCTATTTTATTAAATAGTTCTGGTATGCGTGTGGCATATTTTGCTATCTTTCGTCCTTGTGCAGACAGCCATGCAACTCAGATAAAAATATGCTTATAAGCCATAAGAGTGACCTCCATTCATGACATTGGGCACAGTATCCTGTACACAGCTTTCAAGCTGTACGTTAAGCATTTACCATTTTAAACATAAATTCAAGAGGTAGGCATTTTGCAAATATAAAAACCATTTTAGTCGATGTACCCAACAAGTACCACCAACCTGCATAAATGCAGATGTGGCAATCAAAAATCAAAAAGACATAAGCGAAACGCAACAACCCCACCCCTAATGGTGATATGCTGGAGCCTGAAGGCCACCATTTTAAGGTAGCAAGCACCTTGTAGTTGTCGACAGTCTCGGCCCACACCACTGTGACCATTGTCACATATAGTCATGCATCCAGTACAAGCATATAACCAGAGTTGCTTGCAATAAGTCCCCAAAATATAGTGCTTTCACGTTTCGGAAACAAAGCACTGCAGAGTTTTGGGACCAGAGTGTGCCCTTCTGGATGAGCTTTGAGGCAACATTAATGGAAGTAATAAAACCCAATTCCACATCCAGTCAAATGTTTTGTATAGACTCCCCATATAAGCATGAATTGCTTTTATGTTATTCCAACTTCAGTGGTCAACTTGATAGGGCGAGGGATGATAACTAAGATTACCCCGACTTGGTTTAATCATGCACCAAGGGTTAAGGTTTTGTGAAGGCAGTTTGGGAACAAATAACAGTGGCATCCAATTCAATTTACGATTTCCGTGAATGACAGAACATCAGAAAATAATCTCTGAAAGACGAGGTGAATTACTCACAAATTGACATATTGATCTTTATAATTTTGACATCTTCTTGGGTAAGCCCCCTTTCCTTATCGAGCGGATGGACAATTCCTACCTTCTCCGCATCCAGAAGTTCCTTGCTGCAGAATAAATATACAAGCATTAGTTGCATGCCATTTCAATGCCGGGAATTCAAGTAAAGATCGAAAAGAAGAAATCTGCTTTACCAATGAGAAGATGTCCAAAAATTAGCTGCCATCCTGCAACCGCTTTCGAAGAGAGGAGAGAAAACAAGGCAGATAGAACTGTCAGATTAATGGTGTCTGCCTTGCGTATCTGTTGTGTTGTTTAATTTGTTCTGTACGTCAGTGCACGCAATGATGTGTAAGTGAATGTTGGTGTATTTTAATTAGTTGATAAAACCATGTCATGTATCATTTTGCAAATTTTGTAGGGATTTTGATTATATAAATTTATATTTAGGGGTTTTTTCATTTCAATAATTAGAATTATATAAGTTTTTAAACAATAAATATTTAAGGAGAACATCACTTTTTATAAATAAAAAAACTAACTTCATTGCGTCGAGAGGCGCTCTACAGTCCAGTATGAGGGAGATCTTGTAACGTGTATGATGTAGCGTTACATGTGTGATGTAGCGTTACATCTAATAGTAAAAAGTGATAATATGAGGGAGATCTTGTAACGTGTAAGATGTAGTGTTACATCTTATAGTAAAAAGTGATAATATGAGGGAGATCTTGTAACGTGTATGATGTAGCGTTACATGTGTGATGTAGCGTTACATCTAATTGCACCGAGTGAAACGAGATGCTCTACAGCCCAGTATGGGGGAGATGTTGTAACGTGTGTGGATGTAACATTACACACGAGTATGAGGGAGATGTTGTAACGTTACACAAGTAAAAAAAAGAGTAAAAAGTAATAAATTATATTATGTCGACCAGAGATATCAAATTTCTTGAATTTAAAATTTTTTTTAAAATACACCTCAAGAAATTGGATCCCTCTCGATGCTTGATAGATACGGGTTTAAGATGGATCTATGTTGGTTAACTTATTCAATTAAAGTGGCATAGCTCATTGTGGTAAAGCCCAAGATTAATGATGTAAGAATTACTTTAATAATGTCATTCATGATTATTAGGACCAATAGATGCAAGATTTGTTTTAATAATGTCATTCATGATTATTACGAGCAATAGATGCAAGATTTGCTTTAATAATGTCATTTATGATTATTAGGAGCAATAGATGCAAGAACAAAATTCTAACTTGGCAGAACTTACAGAAAAAGGGGCTTTAATGGACAAGGCATTTGTCAATTGTGTAAAAAACATCCAGAAGACATTAACCATCTCTTTGGGAGATGCTCTTTTTTTCAAGGGATTTGGCGAATGCTTAGGATACACTCTCCTCATCTCCTTGGATGGGACAGAAACCAGTTCAATGGAAATATGGCAGTATGTTATAATCTTTTGTAGGTGAACATTTATACTATCTTTTTTACTATATGGGAAGTATGGCGTGCAAGAAATGGAGTGTTATTTAGGGATAGTAGGCTTAATTCCGAATTAGTATATGCTCATATATGTGCATGGTCACTTTCTGAAAATGATCCTCCAATCAAAATTATGAATAGGCCATTATCTTTTGATGAAGCTGTGTATACCTTCCCTATTGGTTACTTTGATGGAGCTGCTCAGGGGGAAGTTTGTGGCCCAGGCATGGTCTTAAAACTTTCTTCGGACCATTACTTTCATTTGCAGCTCAAAGCAGGGAGAGACACCAATACTAGAGCTGAGCTTTTAGCTCTTTGGGGGCTTCTGTGGTATGCCAGGAAGGTGAACATAGACACTATTCACATTTTTGGGGACTCTCAATGTATTATTGAGTGGGCAGCAGGTAAAGTATGCTTGAGGCCTTTAATACTAGATCACTAGATGCAGAAGACGCAAGCATTGATTATGGCCTTTACTGAACTCTATTTTTCTCATATTTATCGATGCTTTAACAAGGATGTTGATGTTCTCTCAAAACTAGCTCTAGGTGATATGGATGGTATTCTTCTAGTCAAGGAATATAGAGGAGCATTCCTGGTTAGAGAGAACATATTGGAAATATGTTAAATGATAGCGTTGGGGCTTTTTGGACAGTTTTTTGTATGAAGTATGGACACTATATGTGTTATTGTTTTATGTTTTTTCTGTGTATTGAACAATTTTGTGAACATAAATTTTAGAAAGATGAATTTTCTGTATTGATGAATGGATGACGGGTATTGAGAAGACATCTCGCTTCTCAAGCAATGTTTTGTAATGAAGACACATCTTTTTCTCTTAATATAAAGGTGTTTTTTTTCGATATGAAAAAAAAGGGTCATATATGATCTCGAAGCAAATTGAGTTTGTTTAAGGGTGGTATAATATCTTTCTCTTTATTGTTGATATATTTTGGGTTTGTTGTTGATATATTTTTTGTTTTCTTAGTTTTGGGCTTTCATCAAACATTTTCCCGACACGTTCTCATGCCATTGTAATGACCCATGCTAAATTTGCACTGAATTTTGAATCAAATACTTTGTATTTTTGGTTTAGGACTTTCGTCAAACATTTTGACAATTACTGTTCAGAGACCATTAAAGGTCCCCACGTACTACTAAGATGAATTAATGTTGGCTACTAAAATATTTTAGTGTATTTCTAGGTTTACGATTTTGTCAAACAATTGGTGTGCTTAAGTGTCTACTGTTGATCTAGGACTTTTTACCAAATTGTTTGAATCCAAAACAATGATGTTGACTTGCAAGGTTGTTTTCTTTCATTCAATCACCAAGGGAAAATCAAATAAATGAATGGAAAAAGGTAACAACTTAACACAATTTTTATAACAACTAGTGAACCCAGTATTACAGATTTGATATAAATGTTATTTCTAACATGTAGATCATGTATTGGAAACCCTTTAATGTACAGATTTGACTCCTTGAATCCTTGTGACATCAACAATATTGTTGGGCAATTTGATGGGCAAATAGAGAAGATAATAGTGTTGTAGATTATTGTTGTAGATTATTGTTGTAGATGTTGCTCCTTGACTATTTATTGTTGTAGGTGATTGTTTGTAGTTGTTTCCTCTTGGACATTGTAACAGCCCCCTAACAAACTCTCATTCTATTGTAAATGGCCCCATGCCCCTGTAGGATGACAACGAAGGAACTCAAGACTAATGGCAGCTTTCCCTCAAGCTCAGTTTGACAATAGATTATGTGTTAGTGTTGTCCTTGGTAACCAAACCCCTCCAAACTATGATGCACCCTTTGTAGATGATGAGATCGCCCCCTCTAATAGCCACACACTCATATCTGAAATCCCACACTTGAACTCTTAGCCACAGGAGGCGAATCGACTCCCTTTTTTACAGTGAACAACAGATATGGCAGGAAAAGTCTATCTTGGAACTTGGTTCTTCCCCACAACCAGTGCACCCCCTCAAGGAATGTCTCAAACTTAGCAAAAACTCCACAAATATGTAAGTAAATATGTTTCCCTTCCATGGCATTGAAGCACAATGGAAAGATCTGAATGATCTTCCCTCTCACAATCAGCTAAGGTGGATAGTCTCACCACCCAAACCAATGTTCTCTTGAGGTTTCTATCCAAGAGCCAAAATCCACAAGAGTTCTCCAAATCTTTTTTCAAAAATGAAATGTCATGAATGCCTGAGAGAATGAGCCCAACTCCCTTTTATAACTTCATATGTCTTCCCCCACCTTTTAAAATTATAAAATGACTTTATAAAGTTTTTTATTCACTTTTCTCCGAAAGCCACTTTATTAATTTATTATGCCTTTTTACTCCAAAAAGTAATTTATTTCATTTTAAAACAATCCCAGGCATTAAAAGCCACTTTTCATCCTCTCCAACATGTAAAGCTCTTCATCTGGGTTCCAACTAGCTATTACACCAATGTACCCCTCTTAGATTATTTATTAAAATGACAATCTTAGTGAATTCCATTAAATAATGCTCAATAATAATCCTAGTTTGCGAGAATGGTCGACTTGCATCGGAATCGAAATCTGACTCACTACAACGAAAAGAGCCTGTAGCGGAGGTCATAGCGAAGGCTTTTAGTGTTGCAAGATTGGCAAAAATTGTCAAAAAAACCTCCACTACAACCTCCCCCAATGGTAGCGGATGTTTTAACGGAGGTTATTGCGAATATATTTTATAACTAAAAAAACTCAGTGACCAGATGTTTGAGCGGATTTTTTTACCAGTGCGCTTTGTTTACATTGTGCGCACCGGTGCGTGAAGTAACACAATGCACCGGTGTTGTATGATGTAAAAATATGCATCGATGCACTCAAATAGATCAAGAACCGGAAATAACCAAATTTCAAATCCGCACATGTGCTTGCGTTTAGATTTTACGCACCAGTGCTTATGCACAAAATAAATGCAGTGATGCGATATGTTACATCATACGCACCAGACAATTTTTAATATTTTTAAATTCTATCGGTGTTGTCCATTTATAAGAGCACACCAGTGCATTTCATTTTCAAATGCACTGGTGCTTACAAACTATCAAAATAACCCGATGCATTTAAACAACTAAAACGCACTAAAATGCTTAAACACAAAAAAAACATCGGTTCGTATAAGCTTTGATAGTTATCGGTGCGTATAAACCATTGACATGCACCAGTGCGATAAAAAAACAAAAACACACTGGATAAGTCGTATGGCACGTGGACATTCTTATTTTTTTAAATTCAACGGTGTGTTTATTTTACATTGGAGTGTCGGGCATGTCGTTGACATAAACGCACCAATGCATAGAGTTCGAGTAGGCGCATTGGTGTGACATCGATTATCAAAAACACCGCATATGATTCTTTGAACAGTGGCTACTAACATTGGAGTCAAATATATATTTTTTATTTTTTATTTTTTTAATTCCATTATTCATCTGAAATTGAAAGATTTTTTTTATAGTACTATTCATTTCAATTTTAATTATTGTGTTTGTTTGTATTAAGTTCTTATATCATAGATGCAAACATCTATTGTAATATTTAATCATCCATCCATTTAATTACCAATGTACCATTTCACATGTAACATTTGACAATAACATTGAAGAATGCAATAGAATAAAAAAATTTATTTTATTATATCAATATGAGTGTCTTTGTCATACAAAATATGACAACATAGAGATAACAATAATCAAAATGTCAACATGTATGTAATTGTTACACTTATTGGTAACGTGTTATTTTTCAATTCGGACACTATTTCCACTACATTATTATACAAAATGTCTGATTTTCACAGACAATTATTTCAAAATATACAACAAGCTACAATAACTTGCATTAACATCAAAATTAAATATGGATCATCATTCTTCGTTGGAACTGTTATCGATACTCGAGTCACTTGCAACAATTGGGTTATTTGGACGAATGTTTTGTTGATTGGCTCAATTGTTTTCCTCTTCTTCAGCTTCCATATACAAACATAAAAATAAAGTGTACTGAGTGTATCTACATTGACGAAAATAATGAAAAATAAAATAGATTTATACATGAATGCAAATTGAAAAGCGACGTACCATAGAAATAATTGAGTCATGAATGATACATATTCTTTCAAAACCAAATCACATGCCTTCTATCAACAAGTCTTATGTTGGCTCCACTCCATAATTTGTTTCCTACAAGTTTTATGCCCCGTCACAAATCATAGAATTAATATAAAGAACTTGTGTTGTTTTATTAATTATAAAATTAGAGAAGTAAAACAATATAGGTACTCACAAAATCCACAATTAATTTTTGATACGCCAACATATACTCACAACACTTGCTTAACCCAATGTCAATTAATTCTTCTGATGGCTCCTCTTTGTATGTTAACACCTGTTTCAAGACATCCAAGGATTGCCAGTGAAAACAAACAAAATTAAATATACAAATCACAACCACTACAGAATCTCAATTTTTTATAAGTAAATCACAAATACTCACAAACTTTGCTATCAACCCCTTTTTTCCTTATCGTAATGTCTTGTGTGATGACTAGGCTCCATTTTGTTTTTTCTTATGCAACAAAACAATTGAAAATTAATATTTAATGTTGAATTAATTAACGATATGTACATAATCATAAAAATCAATGATTTCATACATTTGAAGCGCATTGTTGTTGAGATGGATCCTCCTGGGATGCAATTATGTCTATTTCCTTGACCATCTCTTTGTACGCTTTTTTGGACATCCCTACTAACACATTCCGCATATCACCGCGTTCATCATTTGGGATTTTCATAATCTTCCTGGAAATGTAAAATGGCATTAAACTATTTTTCTGTTGATATGAAAAATAAATATAACAAAATTAAAATTATTGAAGGAACGAAGTTTTGTAGTAGTTATAGATACATATTCTACATAAACATGCTTAGGAATATTACTTTTTGAATGATTCTTTTTTGTTGTTGTATGTTTTTGCTATTGCAAGTATGGCAGGTCTCATTGACCATTACTATGGGAATGAATCTTGTAGTTTACATATGACTCGATTATTCGAATCATTTGATTGGTTTCTGCATTGTAAGTGAAAAGTATGTCTGTGCGTTCTTTCCACTCTATCCCTCGTAGTATTATAAAATTCTTTGTCCCTTCTATTAACTTCCAACACCACTCCAGATGACCTAAAGACCAATTGATCATCATTTGCATCTTACATATTTTTTTTTCTTATGATGACATTGACTTATGTTGTTGTCAGTCCCTGCATAACATTCAACATATATGAATTAGATTATTTGAAACATATTAATGATTATTCTTAAGTACATTATTACTCAAATTTGAAGAAATAATTCATATTGACTTATTTTTATTCACCCGATTCATCTCTCTACCACTTTTCCATTGACGTGTTACACTCTTATGGACTTGGATTGGTAAGAATCTTATTGAGCTTCCTCATTTTTTGGCTTTGCATGTCACACATTAACCAATACATATTATTAGTTAACTTTACAAATAATTCAAATAAATTAATTTAAATACAGAAATTAATTAAAAACACTTGCCTTCTTCGTAATTATGGATGTGCTCCCATGACGTTGACTAAAGTTGTTGCTCATTGAACTAATACCATGCATTTTCTATCAATAAACAACCTCGACCATTAAATACATAAACTATCATATATTATGCAAATAAATTATAGACCTTCAAAAAAGAAAACAAGTCTGGTACCGGTGTTCTTTATCACATAAAACGCCCCAGTGCGTTTATGTACATAAATGTGGTGTGTTATATCAACACAGGTGCACCATGAACAGATGAAAATTATTTAACATTTTATGAAAATAAAAAATTATGCATCCCTGCCATTAGTGGTGCGAAATTCATATAAACACACCACGAACAGAGAACTGAGCAACGAAAAATGTTTTTTGCATTTTTATAAAATAAAACACCACGTGCCACATATCATATCCGACCTGCGCTTTCCTTATACTCGCACTAGTGCATTCATACAATACAAACGCACTGATATTGACGCATGTGTTTTTTTATTTAAAAAAAAAACAACAACAAGAAACAACAACAAGAACAACAACTTACCAGGGTCGACATGGTTACGGATTCAACCTAAAAAGTAGCCCCATCTCACCCTACACTTTGTATATATAATCACAAGATCAACAAATCTAAAATCCCTAAAAGGTGAAATCATAATTGTGTATAACAATAAAGAGATTTAAACCCTAATATAAATTTTTGCAACCACATAAAACGAAAATAAGCAACGAGAAAATAAGGGTTGAAACATTAGAGGTAAGTATGGAGTTTTTTTTCTAAATCTAGTTAAACTCTAAATAAGGTAATAACATCAATAGTGATATTTACATAATTGAAATTTTTACTATGTAGGGTTTTGTTTGATTCACCATACCTAACAAATTTCGATCCTTAGAATAATCCATTTGCTCCAAAGTCCTTCCACGTAAGTCTCTCTTCCAAAACTCTCCCGTGAATTTTTTGGCAAAATAATGAATTAATATTTAGGTTTTTTGCTTTTAAACACTATTTAGAATTAGTTTTCGAACTTAAAATTGTCGCCCTTTTTTCAGTTTAGGGCAAAAATAGCTTGTGCGGTCTTTATTTTTGTTTTTTTTCAACATTTCGATGTGCTTGTGATAATGTCGCACCAGTGCGGTTATATATGAAACGCACTGGACCTTTGAATTTCGATGCAACACTAGCAACATTAAATTCAACAACTTAAAAAAAATTGCATGCCATGGTGCGTGTATAATTAGGATGCTCCGATGCGCTTATGTTTACGAAAAGCATCGGCATGAAACATGTTGTAAAATACATATATAAATATCCACTACCAAATGTAGTGGATATTTTCTATTGCGGGAGCTTTTACGGATGTTCTTTCACAGTGCGTTATAGTTGTTATGCACCAATGCGTTTGGTATATGTGAGCACACTGGTGTTTGTATATTTGAATAGATGCACTTGTTTAATTTGTAAATCCCGTGGTTTTATGTATCCACTTAAAATTATATATTCATCTCAAATGTTCTTTTAGTATTTAACCACACCACTTACAATATTTCATATTATATATATGTTGCTTAAACTCACTTTAGTCTTACAAAATGGTTTTCAAACTATATTGGAAGTTAGATTGTAATATAGTTCTTGAAAAAAATTTAGGACTGTAGAGACGTATATTGATTGCTGATTTTGCTCAAATGTAGGGAGAAAAGTTTGTAGTATCAAATGGCCAATTCTTCAGATTCCAGCTAATTACATCTTGTTCAAAGTTCGACGAGTTCAGTCTTTCCATCGCTAGTAAGTTCGGGTTTTATTCATATTTTGACTATTTATTTGAATTTATGTTATCCATGTGAAAATATGAATATCAATTTATTATTTATTGCAGGATCCTGATTCAGGTTCGAGTTTGGATGCACAAGACATTCCACCAATTTCAAAATGTCGTAAGCTCTTATCAGGAGCAAGATATCGCAAGCAGTTTGTATATGAAAATGGGCAACCCCTTTACCCTGCCAATTGTAACATGCCATCTTCAAGCCGTAATCCTGGTTCATCGATGGTAATTCGTCGTGAGCTAGAACTCTTTTATGACACCCTAGTAGTTTGTGGTTGTTCAAAATGTCAAGGGTTGAAGGAGAACCCTCAGCGTGTCACACTCGCCCATTACACCAATGATAGATTACCCAATGTTGATGCTCTAATACCCCTTACTAAAGTAAAAAATCCAATAGGTGATATAGAAAAGACACGCAGGAACACTTCCCTATGCTCGTTTTTGAAAAAGTTGAAAGCCAAAACAACTATGACTCATCCTAAATTAACAAACCCCTCTGCTTACGTTCGATCAACTGAAAGTTCTAGTGATCCAAAGTATTATATGAATGCCACCCAACCCATCTCTACTAGAAGATCAAAAAAGTTGCATGAGTTGAGAGAAAAACTGTCCAAGTACACACTAAGGTTCATCCAATTGTTGGAATGTAGCAATGATTTCTCCCTGTCTGTGAATTTGCAAAGTAAATATCAAACTTCTTACAACTGCGCTTTGTATGGCGCTTAGTCGTCTTCTTTACCTGTACTTGATGTTGGAACCAAATTCTCCTTTTGTTGTAATCCTTTTATGATTTGCAAGTCTAATATAGATGCCACAAATCTTGGGTTATTTATCCTTTCACATGTACTCGTTCCTCCCAAACAATAAATAGCACTTATGCCATTTTGTGGTCCTATCTATTATCGGTCTAATTACTTGAACATTGTTAAATACAAGCATAACATTTCCATGTATAATATGTGCATGAATGGTTATTTTTTGGAAAATTTAACAGGAAGAACCTGTTATATATAGATGGTCGTCCACGCACTCATGGGAACATTGCAGGGTTCATAAATAGTTATAGGTGCTCTTTATTTTCTGCAAATTGTTTATTTGAGGAACACTTCAATGACCAAGAGTTCTTTATGAAAAGGAAAACATCTAGATTTGTTGTTGTACATGCAATATGTAGTTTGTCTCCTAGTGACGAATTGTTAATAAACTATAACTTTTGTAGACCACCAACCACTCGTCAGATATGTCTTGCATTGGGATTACCCTTAGATGTTCCCTTGGGGTGTAAGACAAAAAAACATCGATTAATTGTATTTGTTATTTTTTCAATGGGAGTCATGTTAATGTATTGCTTGGTTTGAAATTATGTTTTATAAATTGTTAATTTAATTTATAAATTCATGAATTTGAAAATTTGTTGTTCAATTTTAAATTTTTATATTTAATGTGAAATTGATATTAATTTATCGCTCAATCTAAACGTTTTCCTTATAATTTTTTTGCAACTTAACTTTTTTGTTGGAAATGATTCTTGTGCTTCTATAATAATTGTTTTGTATAATTCTAGATCAAACCAATTGCATTGTGCTTACTAACATCATCGATGTAATGTTCAATATATATTTTTGAAATCATGATTATGATGATGAGTGACCTACCTACCATCTTCTGTTGCACCTCAGTACAATGTAAAATTGAGAGAAGGCTGAAAAAGAGCACAAATTGGAGAGGGAGCATACCAAGCATGGTTGAATTAACCACCTATTTCATTTCCACTGCGTCCATCCTCACGAATTAGGAATGCCTACAATAACAATAGTTCTTCACATGTTGGCAATGGAAGAAATGAAGTAGACGTTGGTATGGATGAGTTATTATGACAAAGGAGTGCCATGGATGCAATGTTGTTACATACATTCCAAGACAATGAGTTGGGGGATGATGCTCATATTACTGAATCCTACTTATAAAGCCTTAAATTGGATTCCACCACCCCTCTCTTTCAACATGTCCAGTCAAAGTTTACGTAGTTGGGGACAACAATGTTATTGCACAACTTGAAAGCAAAGTATGGCATGTCAAACGTGTTTTTCTCTACAATGTTGAGGTAACTGACCATCAAATACATTATATTTTGAGTAATCTTGTGACAATCATCATTGAAAATTGTCGATTTTATGAACGTTAAATGACATTGTACACTTGTATTGCCCATTAACTGCAAGTTATTCAAAGATAAGGTGCTTCCGAATGATAATTCCTTGCCTAACAGTTGCGAAGAGGAAAAGCAAATGTTGAAAATGTTGGGTGTCGAGTACATTTCATATAATGTGTGTCCCAATACTTGTATTCTATATAGAGGATAATATGTAGACAAAGAGATATGTCCAAAATGTGGGCATGATAGGTACAGAGAATCGAATAACAAGGCTAAAGCACATGGTCCCCCTCATAAGATATTGAGTCACATGCCTATAATCCCAAGGATTCAAAGGCTCTTTTGTTGCAAATAATTATCTATGCTACAGGGATGGCATGCATTGCACCAAAGTGAGGAAGGAGTTATGTGAATCCCAACAAATTCAATAGCCATGAAGCATATAAAGGATACATGGCCCAATAAATTCAAGGATGAAGTACGCAGCCTCCGATTGAGCATATATTTTGATGGCGTCATCCCATATTCCCAACCACACACCATTTATACTGTTTGACCTGTAGTAGTGATCAATAACAATACCCCCCCATGGTTTTCTGAGAAGAATGAACATCTTATGTTGGCTCTTATAGTCCCTGGTAGAATACAAATGAAGAATATGGATGTTTACATACAACCATTAATTGATGAATTCAAGGAATTATGGGAAGGGAAACAGGTATATGATGTGTCCAGACCCATCCCATCAGAAAGGAGTTTTATGTTGTATGGAATATGTGCGTACACCACACATGATTATTCGGGGTTAGGAGTTTGCTTAGGTAAATATGTTTTTGTTTGGTTTGTTTATATTCAAAGCAATCATTTTTGGCATATTTAATTTGGTGTGATTGTCTTGATCTTCAACACTAACGTGCTCTCTTTACTATAACATTACAAGTCTTGTAACAAAAGGATATTATGGATGTAAATGTTGTGGACCTTCTATGAAGGCTAGGTGGTCCAAAGACCTACGAAATTCAATGTGCGACTTCTATAGGGTATACCTCCCAGAAACCACTCTTATAGAAGAGCAAGATCTACTTTTAATGGTAGACGAGAGAGAACCCAAAGGCCTAAAATAATGACACTGGCTGACTCGCGTAGGGAATATGACAAAGAGAAGGAGAAGGAATACACATAGATATTTGATTCAAATGTGAAACCTGTGATCGATGATCCTGAATTCTTCAACACCAATGGTAAGAAAATGCCCAAAGGGATGAAAAGGAAATCGATATTTTATGAGCTCCCATATTGGGAGCATCTTAAGATTTCCCACTTATTGGATCCCATGCATATATTTAAAAATATTTCATGTTCTTTGTGGCGTCACATATCATCCAAAAAAAGTGGCAATTTGCCTGTCAGGAAAGATCTTATTTCTTCAAATACTGAAAAGAAACCTTGGCCAAGATAATAAAATAGAGAGGCTAGCCCATCCTTTTCATTTAAAAAAGGTGATGTCCTATGGATTTTGAAAAAAGATGATCTTAATTTGGAAAATAAAGTTATATTGGGTGTGAAGGATCCTTCGTTTTATGGGTCTACTCTACAACGTTGCTTCATTGCAGATGAAAAGTTGTCGGGTTTGAAATCACATGACCATCTCAACCTTCCAAGGGTACGTATAATGTCAAAAAATTGTTTTTACTTTTTGTTTATATCTTTTACCACATAAGTTCAAATGCAATTAACTTTTTGTGTTTACTTTGTAGTGACATTATTCGTTTTTTGTGCATGGGTGTGTGAACCACGACTTTCCTAATGACCTGTGGCGTGCCATATCTAAACTATCTGCATTTGTACAGTAGATCACATCAAAGGAGATTTACATCACTAGCATTCTGTGGTGGCATCAAGATATAGATGAGATTGTTTGTATGTTTGAGAGGGAACTGCCGTCGAGTTTCATGGAATTGTCAGTTCATCTTCTAATTCACCTAGTCAACGAAGTTGAATTAGTTGGGGTGGTCTCATGTTGTTGGATGTTCTTCTTGGAGAGGTTCATGAAAAAAGTGAAGGTATTTGTTCCACAAAGGGAAAAACCCAGGGGGTAGATAGTATATGAGTCATTCTATTATGCTAGTGAGTACATCAAAGAAATCAACCACACACCAGGCGCAGTGATTTGGGATGATGAACATGACGAGGACAAAAGAGATTCAAGGGGAGGTACTGGAAATGAATGGAAAAATGTGAATGATAAAGAGTAAGTCATTTATCTTTCGATCTTCAAATGTCCACATAGTAACTATTCACAACAAACTTCAAAATCTATATTCGATCCCATACATATTGAATGTGGTTTTGTTTCCATGAATACAACAATGAATTCATAAATTGATGCAATCAATAAATTCATTCTTTACAACGCGAAGGCAACACAACCATGGGTCGCATTGTATGAAGAGAAGAGGAGGAAATGGGACATTGAAAGAAAAGAATTCAGGCAGTTGCACGCTTTTTCCAAATCATTTATAAGAAAATATGCCAATGATTTGTCCCAACAGTTGGGTTGTAGACCAAGTTAGAGAGACCCGAAGAGGAGGATGCGCTAAACATTGGGATTGGGTGCAGAAACTCGGTTATAAAATATTTATGTACATTTCTAACTTTATAATGCAACTTTGAATTATATCATCTATGTTTAATATATTAATGCTTGGGTTATTAGACATATGACACCATCATTTGTTAACTTTTCTTACAGGTGCATTCGTTCCCATCTATATGGGCTTATGGACATCATTTTCACATCGAGGATGCTAATGATAGATGTCTTACACAAGACTGTGGAGTGGAAGTCAAGTTCGACCAATCTAGTTGTGCTAGCCACCGCGATCGAAACCCGATAGGAGGAATGTTGGGTTATGTCAGAAAGATACAAGAGATCATTCCAGTGGACTTCTCATCTTTCCAATGTGTTATTTTTAGGTGCAAGTGGTGGGACAAATACGATCATCATCATTTTCAACACCTAAGAAACATAAATATAAACATCATCATACCATAATAAACATAAACATAAACATCATCATACCATCATCGTGGTCATTTTCACCATCTAACATAAAACATAAAAATCATTGATATAGTATCACAAATATATAAACATAAACATGAGCGTAACATATTAAACATTACATTGCCATCATCTAACATAACACAAGCCACATTATATTATAATATCCATAACCATCACACACATCTAATAAACATCATCTAACCCGAGCTAACATACACACCATCAAGTACATATATATAAACATCAACATAACCATCGACATCAACATAAACATGAAAAATGCAGTATATATATAGATATGAACAAATTTAACATCAAACCAATGATACATGCCAAATAAATATCTCCATTCCAATAACTGCTATGACATATCTGATCCACCTCCACAAGAGGCATCATCAATATCTCTCCCACTAGATCTAGAGGCAACGTCACCTCCACCAATAGAGCCAGAGGTAGTATCAGCACCTCTGTCAGCAGAGCTAGAGGCAACAAAACCTCCACCAATAGAGCCAAAGGCATCAGTAACTCTGCCAGGCAAAAAAACAGCTTAGAGAGCAACATAGATAGGTCCATCAAGTTGAATCTTACCCCATCTGAGCATCATATCTACAATAGAGGCGAATGGAGCAGGAAATGGTGGATGGTTGGGTCGATCAGTAGGATCGGCAGGTCGATCGAGCAGGAGTAGAGGAGATGTTGAAGTAAGATCGATGCCAGGTCAGTCGACTAGGAGTAGAGGAGATGATGAAGGATATGATGGAGGAGGAGGTGGAGGAGGACTTGGTGGATGATATGTCAACGAAGTTGATGGAGGAGGAGGTGGAGTAGTAGATGTCAAAGATGATTGAGGAGGGGGTGGAGGTGGAGTAGTAGGAGGTGGATGATATGTCGATGAAGTTTATGGAGGAGGAGGTGGAGTAGTAGATGTTGAAGATGATGGAGGAGGTGGATGAGACGTCGACGGAGTTTATGGAGGAGGAGGTGGAGCAATAGACATCGAAGATGATGGAGGAGGGGGTGGAGGTGGAGGAGGTGTATGAGATGTCGACGAAGCTGATGGAGAAGGAGGTTGATGGTCATCCCTCCTAGAAGCTAACTGAATGCATGCTTCAACAATATGCTGCATCAACAACCTCATCTCACGGGGAAGAATCCTCCATATCTTTGTAAGGTGAGGTTGTCGAATAATGTCATGCACCTGTACAGGATGGACCCCCTCACCTTCCAATAATGTGGCCAACCTGTCTACCACACCTCGGTGATACCTATCCCGGGGCCTACGTGGACGGTGGTTAGGATGTCTACCTGCCAACTGCGGCCCGATCTGATCGGGCTCCTATATATAATGATCCTCCTAAGAGGGAAGAAGCGGCTTGAACTCACCATCAAATGTGCTAATGTTTGCAAAAAATATGGTACACATGAATAATAATTAGACAACGTCATTAAAAATTTTAATATTTGGAAGATATTTCATTTGCATTAAGTATAAAGAGAATAAAATGATACTAAAATAATTTAAACATAACGGTAATATTACCTCTCTCATTCAATGGATCCTCTGGTGTGAATAAGATCTTGGGGCACCCTCTCCAATCCAAGCCCGCATATGGATATGGCATAATCTCTAGTGCGTGGACCTCCTCACTGCCTAGCATATCGACTACATCTGACATGATCCTAGTCGGGAAGTCAGGTTGCCCCCTCTTCGACATCATCTGCCCCCACATGTGCATACACACCTCTATCATCGGCCTGGAAGGGAGATGCTGAAAAGAGGACCTGGTGGCTGGAAACCTCTCAAAAAATAGACAAAAAATCTCTGAATAGAAAGGGAAGTTGGACCTCCCATCAATCACTACACGACATCTATCCAAAGCATAACAAAACTATTGCAAAAAAATGGCAAACCACCTAATGCATCTAGGTCTCTACACTAAAGAGTCAAAATAATACAATAGAGGGAAACTAATGCATTGCCCATCACTAGTGGAGTGTGTTAGCGTCATAAGAAAAAGAGAGAGGAACCTAACCTCCTCTCACCTGAAATCAGGGGATGGACGACCTTGTCACTAATATATCTAAGAGAGTAATCTATCTGACTCTTTGCTACAACATCGGCTGAGACATAAGGGAACTGGAGAAAACCCTCCCCTCTTTTGGATATCCCAATGATGAAATAGATGTCCTCCTCAATGGGATGGAACCACTAACCAAGACCAACCTGAAATGCTTGCCCCTGATGATCCCAGCCTCGGATGAACTAACACAACAATGAAGAGTTTCCCTTGAAGGATGTAGCCTCCTAATAGAACTTCAAGAGGCTGACAGCCCTTAAGATCTCTCTAGTATGACCAGTAATGGGGCGAGGATACAAATCCCTCTACCTCTCCCTAACCTCCCATTCTCTAACCATGTTGAATTGATCCATTTGTGCACGATCCTGTCGAGCAGCTTGTCACAACTCACGTCTCTGTTTCACATATACCATGAATTAGTGTTATAAGTATATATATAAAAACATGTAATATTTCATTCAATTAAAATCCTATTTAATAACATCAATAATACCTTTTTTCTCTCAAAACAATATTTTTATTAGAAGATGTGTGCCTCAATAACATAGGTGCACTGCTTCCAGTTCTTTTATACACAAACTGCACTGCCAACGATGCATTTATATATAAACTGCACCACCAATGGTGCATTTATATATAAACTGCACCATTTTACGATGCACTGAAATATGTAATGCACACTACTATTATGATTCTATATATTTAAAATTTATTTCAACAGTGAACCAACAACTATACGCACTAGGGTATTTTCTAAACTTTGGTTGACGGTGCGCCTAAATCAAGTGAGCGCACTGAGCATCGATGCACTCATGTGCACTAGGAGCACGGTTAAATTATATTTTCATACGCTCTATTAATGGTGCTCCTTGGGCATGTTAGTGCACCAGAAACAATGCACTTAATTGATTTGAACGCAGAGTTGTTTGTTAAATTAATGTTTTTATGGAAATCAATTCACAGTGCTCCTTAGGCATGTCAAAGCACCGTGCACCAGTGCACTGACGTGCCAATGAAGCACTGTTAAATTATGATTTTTGGGGGTTAAAAAACGATGCTCCTATTGCATGTTAGAGCACTGAAAACTAGTGCATCGACTTGCACTAGTAAACCCATATAATTTAATGTTTTCATCTACAAGTTTTTGTTAATCGGTGTGTTCAATACACATAAGTGCACCGTAAGGTCGATGCTCTTCAGTGTCAAACGCACCGATAAGCAGTTCAATGTTTTAAAATATATTTTCATGATGTAGCGGTGCGTTTGATCTGTTCAACTAGCACCGCCAACGGTGCGCCTTGTAAAATTTTATAGGGTGCACCGTCAGGTGGTGCGAGCTGGAAGGCTCGAACGCACCGTGTAATTTTTTTTAAATAGTTTGAAAGTCAATTTTAAAAAATAATTCGCTAAAAATCTAAATTATGAAGTAAGAATCAATTTACCTGTTCAATGACCCTTCGGGGAGGCATATTGGCGATGTATGGAAAATTTGAATTTTTGTCCACCGTTTGGCAAAATTCAAACTAGAGTTAGCAACCAATAGTAGTGAGGAATTTGTCCACGTGCACCACAGATGCGAGGGTGTCTAGGTGGGTGAGGTACAACACCATTGCAAGTGGGATCAATCACACTAGAGAGGGTAAAAATGAGTTTAACAACATGATAATTTTTTATTAAACCCTGTTTCGGTGCGGTCGACAGTCAGCTACACCAATACGAGCAGGTTTTAAAATAAATTAATAAAAAAATATTTTTTATTTTTAAATAAAATCATCTTTGGTGTGTTTTTGCATTGTTCACGCACTGGGGCATTTTGTATCATTTAACACACCGGTATGAGGTTTCAAAAAAATGCATAGAAATAAAATTATAGATTTTTGTTTTTAATAAAAAATTAAGCAGTGCATTATAATCTATGACATGCACTAGGGCATTTATATACCAACGTGCTGTTATGAGTCTTTCAGTAAAATTTTGTGATATTTTTTGAATAAAATAGTTGTATTATTTTAATAAAATATATATCAGTGCGCTTGTTATGATTAGATGCACCGGGGCATTTAATGTTAACGAATGCACCGAGATGTGGTCTTTACCTATAAAGTTAACGTGTTTTTTAAATAAAATATTATATGGTGTGTTTGGTTCTAATACACACACTTGGGCATTTAGTATTCGGTAACGCACCGTGTATAGGCTTCTAAACAAAATCTCAAGAATATTTTAATAAAATAATAGTTTTTATTTTATTTTTTTATTTTTTACTAAAATGTAGTACGGGTGTTTATGTTTAAGGGAACGCACTAGGGTGTTTATGTTTACGTAACACATCGGTTTAGATTTTTTTATATTTTTTGCGTTTGATGATTTTTTTGGACGCAGTGCAACATGGTATATGGCGGCCCGATGCTTCTATATATGTAATGCATTGGTGCCTTCTCATTAAAATAAGCGCACAGGGAAAAACATCCACTAAAACCTCCGATCGCTTGCCTCTGCTAGTGACCTCCACTACAAATGAATATTTGGACTCTTTTGAGCGGAGCATATGCTATAACCTCCACTAAAGGGTTTTCCTTGTAGTGATGTGCAAGAATGATCCCGATGATGAAAGATGATAAATGGACCTCTAAAAGCATCATATAACTCCTCTAAACTGTCAAAACTCATTGTTAACATCAAACTAACTATTGACACAGCGTCTATCGATAGGGGTTCACTTCGCACTGTTGTCAACAACCATCAATGGACCTCCCTTAAACACCAGCCCAGAAAGGTTTTACCCGTTCCAGCAACACTCGCAGAGTGAGTGAAGTCTCATCCGAGATGAATAAGGGGGCTACAGGAACCAATTTTTCGTAGTGGGGAGAGGATATGCATTAAACCGCACTTTACAACTACAGAAACCAGAGATTATGTCTTCGCATCATGCTAACAATTCATACATTCATTCATTCCCTTCGCATATTCAATGCATAAACACCATTCGCAACAACATGGTTAACAACAATTACCAAACCACAGAGTCATAAACATTTCTCAAACACTTGCATTCATCATTTAACAGAAAGAGAGACAAAAGATATAACCATAATCGAACATCGTCATGCATTCATCAAAACCTTGCGGTATAACCTTCGCAGAAATAGTCAAAACGTCTTATCGCGGATACAACACAGTTCAAAACAGTTTATTCTCTGATTCAACTATGATGCCCTTAGGCTTACAATCATACTCCTATTTACATGAAACTAAATGGTTACAAAACGGTCCACATGACCCATTCCAACTAACTAAACTAATCTTGCGCTTCTCATTCTTAGCGAATGACCCTTTCTTCCACGGATTGTCCTTCTTCACAGCTGTCGGCTTCCGCACTTTATGCAATCTAACCCCGTGCCAACAGGCCCCCAACACAAACTTGTGGCTCACCCTCGAGCCACCTCAGCAGGACACCTCTGGTGCATTCACCTGTTGCTTGAAATCGTCGTATTCATTTTGGATCTGGTCGACCACTTCCTTTACGGATGCTCTAAGCTATGTACATTCTTCCACCTGCTGGTATGTTAGGTGTTCACAATTTTTCTGTTGCTCTTCCTTCAATTGTTGTTTAACCTGTTTCATGACTTCCATTACTCGTACTGCAAGAACTTCTACTTTTGTCTGTAGCTCGTCTAAATGTGTGGCCCTTCGTTGCTGCCATTAACGTGCCTTGGTGACACGCTTCTGCATGCCTTTTAATTATGCACCCTTTATCATCTGTATTAGAGGGGGCATCACTTTGATCGACCCCTTCAGGGATTCCAGCTGCGCTTCTGCTTCGCTGAGTTGCACCTTCAGCTCGGTTAGCTGGTCGTCCTGGACTATGCTTTCCCAAAATTCCGTGACTCCCTCGGTAACTGTTTGGACTGCACTCTCCATCTCCAGGATCTCTCTCACGACTCCCTCGATCGCAACCTAGCAATTCTGAATCTGTTCTGGCGGTGTGCTAGGTATCGCTCTAGCCTGGAGCTTTGCATTTTCTTTCCTTAGCTTGGTGAGAGCTACTCCTAACATAACAACTTTCGCTTCTGGGGGTACATCCTGATCTAGCTCCACCTTTTCACATGCCTTCGCAAGTGCTCTTTCTATGAGTCCTCACTCCTCTATAGCCTTCTATTTCTAGGCTAGTGATGTGGCTTGCTCATCTTGTAAATGCTATGCCTCCATCTCTCTGGTGTGCAGTTGCTTCTAATACTTGACCATCTTGTTATGCATCACGACCTTGTGGTCATGGATCTCTGTGCTTACTGCGGCTTGAATTCAATGTACTGTCAACATTGTGAGTAAATTGAAATTTACTATAACTAAGTCGGACTTCCGTACCTCGAAGTCCACAACCTCATCACCTGTTTTCATGGCATGTGATTTTATTTGTACTATCCACGATTGTGTGCCGACTTCTACTTCGACTCTGGGTGTCGACAGATTTTGTTGAATATCCCCGTGTGGTATGCTTGAGTTTATTACTGCATGTGCTAGTGTGGATAGTAGTTGGCTTATCTGCTAGAAGTGTTTGGTTGAATGTTGTGTAACCTTCACACGGTTATCTTCCACAACTTCTCTGATGTTCTCCAGGAGTCTATTAACCTGCTCTGCAGTGAGACCCTCCCATGTGCTCCCTTCATCACGGTCCATCCTATTCTTTGTCCTTATCTCGTCGTGCTGCGCCTCCAGCTTTGAATCTGTTGGAGTGACTAACGAGGCTCCATTATGACTAGACCCCGTGATTGTTCATTCGCAGGATCATCTCCTCCTGCGCCCTATTGTCCATCTCTGCCTGCTCTTTGTTGTTCCCTGAATGAATTCCTATCTTCTTCTGACTGATTTGCCTGTTGGTCATCCGCATGATTTGATAAGTCTTGGTCTTCAGTTGGGACTTTCCATTCTACCGGACATGCTGCTATGATGGAGTCCAGATCTTCGTTAGTGAGCTTATACCATGTTGGTAGCCAATTCTTCAGTTTGTCTGCTCTCGCTTAAAGGAAAATAATGTGAGACTCAACAGATGTTTTTGTAATCCATCGATACTTCTCTGCTGCTTCTGTTGTGATTCATGGTACTGCTTTCGCATCTAGCCTCATCATGTCTAAAAATAAATAAAATTGCACCACGTTGTCTGCTTACCGCTCTTTATCATACGTTGCCCACAATTTTGTGTACCTTGCATCCTCTCGTGCCCTGGCCTCTACGGTCTCCATACCCTGATAATGCGCTGGCTCCCTCCATCCTACTAGTGCGACTAGCATGAGGAGCCATGAATATGTGAATGGATTTGCTCCCTCCTGTGCATCATAAGCATCCTCCATCAATTGACTTAACAAAAATCTGGACCAGTTCATTCGCGTTCCTGCGGCACATAGTTCCACAGAGGCGATGATGCCGGATGTGCATTCCTTCAGCCTATTCTTCCGCGTCATCTTCACGTCAAGGATCTTCGCTCTGACCCTGACCACTTGGTTCTGAATGGTGTGGATGAGGTATCCTCGGGAGTTTTTATCCACCCCATACTTCATTTTCAGAGCTTGCACGTGCTTCTTGTCATTATCTTTTCCCTGTAAAAATTAGGAGGGGTCGTCACCCTCCTGTGGAAGCCCCATGATTCTGGAAATTAGGTCGATCGTGACCAGAATCTTATCGTGCAACCATAGGTATCCTCCATGGAAATAGGCGAGCAATTGTTTAACACACGCATTCACCTCCGCCAGCCTTCCAAAATGCGGCATGTGCATGAGGCCCAATATTCTTGATTGCTCTAACCCTAGCGCCCACTTTGATGGTTCCTTAGTGACTAGGCTTCCTGGTCCATGCGAAACATCAACATAGGCTTCCATGCACTCGGGGTAATTCATCAGGTCATGATCACTGTACATCAATTTTTGCAGATTTTCGACGATTGTGCCAGCTTGCGCAACCCCTCTTGGTACCGATGCCATTGTAATCTTTTATTTGTGGTTCTTGGGGATACGAACCGCTGGTGTTCCTTCCTTGCTTGGTGGCACATACCCGGGTATCATTGGGCCTTGTTGCCTGCTTCGTGATGATGGTGTCTTTAGGGTAGCTCCTGTAGTGTCGGCTCCGTCCTCCGCCAGGTGTGCTGAGTTCTTGGTCCCTTTCTTCGACGCTCGGTCGATGTCTGCTGGTTGATTGGCGCCTCTTTTCTTCTGAGGGATTCCTGACATAACTTCTGGTTTCTCCTGCAAAATTGGTGTGGGATGTGGTCGTTTGTTACTGGTGCTCGAAATGTAAACTTCCATGCGACTCTGCAAGTTCTTACTTAATCACACGATGCATTCAACTGCCCCTTTGCCTTGTATTTATAGCGTTGGTTGGCTGCATCCAACTGATTTTGGACCATGATTACCAAATCCAGCGACGATTTTCCAAATCCACTGCATGCATTGGGTATTAAATGCCATTTTTTTTGTTTTTGTGGTTGTTTGTTGTGGCTTAACTATTGCATTTATGACCGAATTTGACTCGTTCGCGTTGAGTCTGGCCATGCTGCGATTCCTCAGTCGATCGATGCTGAGCTTCCTCATACTTGTTGTGCTCTACAGTAATTTTTTTTTTACTCCTGTGTTATTCGATTAGCTCCGCTGTGTCGATGCTTCGCACTCTATTTTTGTTTTCACACTTCTTGTAGTGGTCTTTTGTCGCTGATACCTTCTGATTTCTCTTGGGCGTTGTTGTGTACTTCTCGAACTCGTCCGTTATTGATTCGATAATTCCTGCATCCAAAATTGTCTCAAGTTCAGCTTGCACCCGCTCCTTGTACCTTGGATTTAACTGGTAAGGCCGCTGCTTGACTAGTTTCGCATCGGGTTTCGGGGGGATTTTCATTTCGCCTAGGTCCCCGGAAATTCCTTTCATATCCAAGAATTTTGTTGGGAACAAATCCTGAAACTCATGCAATAGGTTAGTCATATTAGCAATGGTGGATTCATCCCAATAATCTCCAATACTTGCAAACTTTAGATTCTCTTCCGACCCAATTTTCACTTTCTTGATTTTCAGCGACTGCTGCAACTTGTCGGAAGGCATTCCTGGTGTGCCTCGACACTATGACTTCCTTCTGATTCCGGTACATATATAGCCCTCGGGTCGCCCTCATCATTCGATTCTCCCGTGATATTGTAGCACTCCATCAACAATTTTGGTGTCGCAATCCACCGAAGTTCCCTTGGTTTCTAAATCGGGATTGCCTCGAATACCTTCTCACGGATCGCCTGTAATGCGCTGTGGATGAAGGGGTTTTCATCATAGAAGTTGAACATTTGGCTAAAACCAATTGTTACTTGTTCCCAAGAGTTCGTTCTGCGTCGTAGTTCTGTTGCGACATACCAACTCCGCGGTACTTCATCCAGCATGTGAACAAATGCATGGACCCATTCCTGTTTCTCCCGTGAGCCTCATTGGCTTTGACATGCGTTCACATGTTCCTTCGGATCTCCTCTGCCATCATACTTCCTTCTGCTCTATCCTGCAGTGTCGTCCAACCTAACCTCCATTAGGTGTCTACATAGTGGCATGTTTGTGATACTAGAATTGTGCGTTGCCCACCATCGCGCGGGAGTAGACTTCAAGACTTCCTCCAAGGCCAATAAACTTTGTGGTTCCGCCACTTTTTCCTCAAATTCGGTGAGAAACGTAGTCAGGTTGGAAAATCCCTCATATGTTGGCAGTGCACATTCCTCTGTGGCTACCCATCACAGTGACTATGTGATCCATGCACACCTCCTGAACGATACTTCATGTAGCCGATTCTGCCAATTCTCGAGCGCCTCATCTGAATCTGACGACGCCAAACTAATACTGCTCCATCCCAACTCTGCATCTACGATGGGATTAATGTAATCCTCAGAGATGTTGTATAAACTATCCCATCCCTCAGTAAATTCATCTTTTGTCGGTTCAACATATCGCTTCCCTTCCGCAGGATCAAGAGGTGCGACAACCCTCATCTCATGATTTTCGAATGACATAGTCTGTTTCTTGAAGTTGATGATGGCCTGGTTTTCCATCACCCAGTCTATCCCTAGCAGCATTGGATAGGGGCTTGTGTTGTCAACAATCTCTATTACATCAAAGTATGCGCATGTCTTCAGTCCCTCAATTTCAACTGGAAGCTGGCACACCTGACCAAGTGGAGTCACCTTACTCTGATTTGCTAATCGCAGCTGTACCAGTGACCCGACTAACTGTGGTTTTCCCATTGTTTCCCAGTTCTGCTTGGTCAGAATGTTGACGTCCGACCCCAGGTCTGAGATGATTGAGTCGACATCAAATGCTCTAATTTTTGCAGACATCCGCATCTCTCATCCCATCTTCCTCTTATGTATGCGAGTGACTGTACATTCCTGGTGTGCACCTTCCCGTCGATGCAAGAAACTGGATATTTTTTCCAATGCATCATGATCTTTTTCCAACTCCAGGAAACTCTCCAAGAAGGCTCTTAAGGTGTTAGCCTTTCTCTGTGACTTCGTCGTGTCAAACGTCGGTGGCATATCATAGGTAACGTCTTCTTGAAGAGGAAACTGCCTCCTCTGTCTCATTGCTTCCCACGCTTTCAAGAATACATCCCTTTAGACTTCCGCATCAAATGTGACGTGCTTCCTTGCTGTTGGTTGGACGATAGCCTGTGACTTGTCGATTCGTGTCATAACTCCCCCTCGTGTCACTACTCCAATCGTTGAAGTATGACTTCTGACCTCCGTTGATATCTTCTGCACTGTCGATGGTGTATTCTAATTCTGATTTTGTGGAGGTGGGGGCAGGTTCTTGGTTTTCCATTTTGCGATGAACTACGGATAGTCTTCGACTCCATGGTCCACAGCGCTGCAATAAGTGAATTGTGGTGATGGATTTGGGAAATCCCTTTAATAATTCCCCTGCTTCCCACAATTGTAACATATAATCGGTCCTCATCCTCGTCCAGCATCTCCTCCTCATTTTGCGCCAACACCTCGGCCTCCACGGAATCCTCCTCTAAAACCTCAACACGGTGGCCCATATGGTGGGTACTGCGGTTTCCCATACTGCCCTTGATCATACTGTTGTGGCTGGTTAAAATGAGGTTGTTGTTGGGTATACTGCGGTTGTTGTTGTACCGCCAGTTGCTCTTCCCCTTTCATAAAATATGTGTCAGCAGTCCGGTATTGGAGTAGGTCATAAGCCCTACAATCTTTTTCGTCGTGGCCAACTGAGCGGCAAAATTTGCAATATAGGTTTATTGGCTTCGACACCATTTTATGTAGGTACACACACTCTTCCAATCGATGTCCTCTGGTCTGACAGATGTGAGACCAAGGCATCCCTCCCCGAGTGAGGGGATTCGGTGCACTTGATTGCAAGTATTCTCAAAACTCTGGGCAATTATCCTTACGGTGTCCTTCTGTTTTACATTTGTTGCACCATATGTCTTCGCGGGTTTCTTTCCCCTTCTTCATATCTTGCAATTGGAGTGTCAAATTGGCCAACTGCGCTTGTGTCCTATCCATTCCTATGCCAGCTTCATCGATTGGTGAAGCCTCTAGATTCATCGCAATCTCCAGGGCTTCGACTTGGGTTGCTACCTTCTGTTGCATTAGTGGTTCACGGATGTTTGGCACCAATCCTGCGATAAACCACTCCTTGTGCTGCATATCATTCATTCAAAAACTTACTTTTTCCATTAATGTTTTATACCTTTGATCAAATTCCCCCACCGTCTTATTCGGGTATTGCTTTATTTCTTTGAGCTCGGTGACATACTGCGACTTCGACTTTGGTTTTCTAAACTCATCGATCATTCCTTCTTTGATCTGCAGCAATGTCTTGCCTGGAGTCCCCGTCGGTACTTTAGTAAAATTCACAAACCAGTCTAGCACACGACCCCTGAGGTTTTTCGCTACCTGTCCCTTTTTAATATCCTCATCTCGGAACTGCTTCACAGTCCATACTGCTTCGCATAGGAACCAATATTGCTTGGGATCTTCAGTGTCGTTCCCCTGGAAAGTGGGAATTTTTGCGTCGTCCGCCATTCTTACGTTCCTACTATTATTGTTTACTGATGCGCTGCTCCTACCACTGCATGTAGGACAACTCTACGAATAACTGGTGTTTCTTCCTATGAAATTCTGAGTAGTGCACAGAGTTGAAGGTATGTTGTAACTTATGATCCGTCCCTCATATGCTTTTGGGGTAGCCTGGTCACCATCTCCTTCATCGTAATAAGGTTGCTTTGTCCCTTGTGGTCCTATTTCGCAGTCTTCCGTTCCGGTCCCTTCAGGATACTCTCTATCAATCCTCCTCCTCTTCTCTGGTCACCGAAATATCACCCCACTCCTCAAGGTACCACAATCTTCCTCAACCTCCCTTAGAAATTCTTCGTCGCTTATGTCCATCTACCCTGCATCTTTCTATCGGATCTGCATTTACGTGATACCCACAACCTCTGCGCACTGATCTTCTACTCGTCGGAAGTCATCCTCAATATGCCCTTTTTGCGGAAAAGCATTTTAATCCACAACTTGAGCAACAGTAGGAATCTCCCCCCAGGTCCTTTGAAAAAACTCCTTTCCACGTCACTGTATGATTTGATTGTGTCAACGACGAACTTGGTAATGTATCCCTCTAAGATACGATCAACCCAAAAGTCAACAGCCCTTGATACCTTATTGTCGACTCGCTTTGGCTGTTGAATTAGTTTTGGGGTCCAATGGTCAGGCTCAATCTTTTGGCAGTGGTTCTTTTGAAACGTCAGGTGCGCCAACCACTAGTGCAACAATACCAAGAATTCACAGAAAAACACTTCATGGATATCTGAATAAATATGATTTTGCAGCCAACTGCTCCCTGTCTGTCCAGGGTTCCGATTTTCTCCTTCTGCGAATTCTTCTGCCTTCTTGTCAAACCACTCTTGAATCTCCAGTTTTGTCGGGTGCCACAACATGTCCTCTTCTTTTCCTATTCAGGTTCCCGGAAATAGAACCATTTGTTGACACAATGACTATCGATAGGGGTTCACTTCGCACTACTATCAACAACCATCAATGGAACTCCCTTAAAAACTGACCTAGAAAGGTTTTACCCTTTCCAGCAACACTCGTAGAGCGAGTGAAGTCTCACCCGAGAAGAATAAGGGGGATGTAGGAACCAAGTTTCCGCAGTGGGGAGAGAATATGCATCAAACTGCACTTTGCGGTATAACCTTTGCATAAACAATTAAAACGTCTTATCGCGGATACAACACAGTTCAAAATATCTCATTCTCGAATTCAACTATGATGCCCTTAGGCTTACAATCATACTCCTATTTATATGAAACTAAATGGTTACAAAATGGTCCACATGACCCATTCCAACTAACTAAAATAATCTTGCGCTTTCTTGTTCTCCGCGAATGACCCTTTCTTCCGTGGATGGTCCTTCTTCGCAGTTGTCGGCTTCCGCTCTTTATGCGATCTAACCCCGTGCCAACACTACCCTTCTGATCAAGATGACATAAACCCTTAAATTCATCCCCAAATACAGAGCAAGGGAACCCGAAAATGGGGACATTATAATCCTCCCTTCCCAAAGATTGTTTGTTCTCAATCAATGCCATCATAACCCTATGATCAATAAGATGAACCAAACTGAAACTGAGAATGATCACAGGGTTCCAAACCAACCTAGAAGATGTGAAGCACCCTCTACTCGAAGCACTATTCTACAAGGTCCTAACACTAGATCCCACCTGAATACTACCGATAGGTAGAGCAATCATGTACTACAAAAACTCAATCAACCCATTAGAGAATGGCTCTTCTAGGGAACCAACCCAATGCACCATAAGAGAAAACTCCTAAAAGTAAGGATCGACTCTCTTGTCTCTATCAATTGTTGAACTGCCAAACAATGTAATCCCAGGTTTCCAAACTAGTCTTATAAAGGAACCACCATGCTAACATTGTGCTCCTCTAATCATAAATGTCTTCCCATCAAGCCCAAATCGCATTCTCCTCTCCTGGAGATCCCATAAGTAATCATCTCCATACCCCAAACTGAAACACCTGTAAGGGATGAAACCCATATCATGAGACATCTCCTGATGAGGTATTGACTGTCATCCTGTATCAACATGATCTTGGGAAACATAAAGAATAGTCTGCTCAACCCAAAAACCACTCTCTAGAAAAAAGAAGTGGGCCAATCACTATCACAATTCTGAAATCTGCCAACCAATAAATTCCTCTACTTCCAATAGTTGTACTCATATCATCGACACTTAATCTCCAAGTGTCAAAAAAAAAGTTTCGAACACACCAAGACACCCAAACCACTGTAATTAGTAAGGCATCATCTGACGATATGCACACTATCCTCATAAAGTATCTGCAGTTCCTGCCACTCACCAAGGCGGAAGTAGTAAATATGGGAACTATGTTCGGAAAAACACCCATAACCATCTTCCCTAAAGCATGCCAAGGCTCGAAATCAATCTTCTCACAAAAGAATATCACCATAACCAATGTGAAAATGTAAAGGCAATGGTAGTCATTCTGAAAAACTACTGAAAACATAGGATAGGTGAGTATGAAAGTAGTTATAGAGTCATATCCTATGATCAAACCATTTCTATCAATCAACTCCAACCACCAGATACTCCATTGTTGATATAAAAAGACAAACCAACATAGTTGTGGGTCGAGATCTAAAGTCATGTGTAGGATGATCAGAAAGTGGACAATGGTGCTAACACTCATTGTTACAACTCCACGAGCCTCTAAAAGATTAATCATAGCATGTGAAAACTCACTATCTTGAACCCACACCGAGAATAAACTATCAAAGTTTACATCACAAACCTTCATAAGATGAACTTTCTGAATTAGGAAGGTTCAAAGTAAACAATAATGATTGTTGTCCAAAACCAAAATCATTGAGGTACAATATGATTTTAGTGATCTACACCAAGGACAACAGTAGCACCAACATATTTCCCAAGTATGAGCATGCGTGAAAGGCATTGTGTTGTGCAAAAAAAACTTAGAAGTGCTTGGAAAACACCTCCAAGCAATCATTGACTAAAAATCCTCACTACCTTGACAAAGAATAGTGTGTTGATTACCCTGAATGAAAGCAAACATGATGTAGAGTGGTTGAACTGCAACCAATCAACAATCTCCAAACTAAAATTATGATTCATTCTTTTCCAAGTGATATTGCCAAGAGTGATCATTCGTTCAATGCTCCAATTCTCACTTAAAATCTTCCTCCAATCAACATGTAGATGAAGCAATGGAATCACATAGTGGCTGGTAAGAAAAAGAGCAACACCTTTCAGTCAAAAATTTTGATCCTTGTCACTCCAAAGGTCACTCTTGTGACTCCCAATAATCTCTGTCAATTCTTGTTGAGAATCCCAAGCATGGATACACAACCACGAATAATCTCCAAGGATAAATACATCCCATGAAGGGAATGCATCTCCAAATACATAAGGAAAACATGCAACACTACTCATCAACTCAGTTAAGGTATGAAATGTCACACTTGTTGGCCAAATTCAAAACTCAAGACCAAATATCATACAAGAATGAAGTAACTCATAATGAATACCAACAAGTAAATGATCCTCAACTGACATCATTAATTTGCATACACAAGTTACCTACCAATTCCTCGTATGGCAAGGAATGATGATGTTTCTCAATCTCATCTCATTCCAAAATCAATCTTCATCTGTCTCCTCCTTTTCACATTTCATATTCGGTGGTCTCCTAGGAGGGTAACCATATTACTCCTCATAAAGTGAACCTAAGTCAAAACCAAGCTGAATACCACACACCAACCCAAGTTCTGAATCTTCTCCCAGATCCCATACCTTATTATTTCTATCAAGTGGAATACTGCACTCAGGAATGACTCCATCATCCAACTCACTAAAAGTGTTGTCAACGTAAGTATATCTCTCCATAGACTTGGTTTGAAAGTTAAATCCAAATCCACTTGTATTAACATCACGAGACTAAGATAAAGGATCAACAAAAGTTGTTTTGATGTCATCATCATTTTTGCTTTCTCCATTCCCTTCCTCTAATACTACATGAGTGAACTCAACACAATCATTTGCTCCATAGGAATCATCAAGGAAGCCATTATAATCATCACTAGTTGAATCTGAATTAGGATCCAAATCTGATGTTTTGACCTTTTCTCATGCGCCACCTCATCCATGGTAGATGCATGCATGACCAAAAGATCATCATGAATCCCTGTCACATAGTATTCATGAGTCAAGGCACCATATCCATCCAAATGTTTTGTCATAATTCTCTTTTTATTTTCCCGCTTCTCACTATCCAAGATCCCCTCCTTTTTGCTTGCAGATGCACATGTGAAATTAGCTTCATCCTTGTTGTCGGAAAATTTTGTAGGCTCATCAACCCCTGATTCATCATAGGCATGGCAACTCATATACTCATTTCTTTCTTCTTTCTTCCCGACTGATAAGTGAGGCTCCAACAACTCGGAGTTCTCTTACAATGTTGTTAGATTCTTCTGATATCCCTAAAATGGCTTGCAAAATTGCTACTATGAGTTCCTGATTAGACATCATCTCTCATAAGCCACTGAATGTTGGTCTTTATACCAAGTTACCACTACTGCAAATAGAAAGGTATAAGTGTTGGTGACTTATCGGAAGCAATATGAAAATACCTTTCACTGATTTCCCCTCGGGCTGGTAGGATGCATGACTCTGATACCACTGTAATATCCCCTCTCCTTATTGTTGATATCTTATGGGTTTGTTGTTGATATATTTTTTGTTTTCTTGATTCTAGGCTTTCATCAAACACTTTCCCAGCATGCTCTGATACCATTGTAATGACCCTGCTAGATATAAACTAAATTTTGAATCAAATGCTTTTATTTTTGTTTTAGTAATTTCGTCAAACACTTTGACAACTATTGTTCAAAGACCACTGAATGTCCCCACATAATGCTAAGATGAATTAATGTTTGTTGTTGAGATATTTTAGTGTATGTATGGGTTTAGGATTTTGTCAAATAGTTGGTTTGTTTAAGTGTCTACTACTGATCTAGGAATTTTTGCCAAACAATTTGCATCCAAAACAATGATGTTGACTTGCAAGGATGCTTCTTTCATTCAATCACCAAGGGAAAAGCAAATACATGAATGAAAAAATATAACAACTTAACACAACTGTTATAATAGTCAGTGAACCCAGTATTACAAATATGATAAAAATGTTATTTCTAACTTGTAGATCATGTATTGGTATCCCTTTAATGTACAAATCTAACTCCTTGAAGCCTCGTGACAACACCGCTATTGTTGGGTGATTTGATGGGAAAATAGAGAAGACAAATAGTGTTGTAGCTGTTGCTCCTTGGTTTTTTATTGTTTAGGTGATTGTTTGTAGTTGCTTCCTCTTGGACACTGTAACAACCGGCTAACAAAATCCCTATTTATTGTAGATGGCCCCGTGCCCCTGTAGGATAACAACAAAAGAACTCAACACTAATTGCAGCTCGCCCTCATGCTCAGTTTGATAGTGCATTATGTGTTAGCATTTCCCTTGGTAACCAAACCCTTCCACACTACGATGCACCCTCTACAGAATATGACATCACCCCCCTTAATAACCACACACTCAGATATGAAATCCCACACTTGAACTCTGTTGATTTATTTGTAACTTCGGAAGATATTCACTTGTATATTGTATTTGTACTTTATTGTATCCCCAACATAGATATATTATTCCTCCGATTAGAAGTGTCGTCAGTTGTACTTGCAAGTGTCGCAAGTTATATTGTAAGTGTCGTAACTTATACTTGATGGGTTATTAGACCAACCTAGTGGGGGTCGGCCTAGTCAACATTATGTTAAGTGGTTAAGTTGGGGCCGACCTAGTTAAAGTTAAGTTGGGGCCGACCTAGTGTATAAATAGAGAGTGTGTCTCTCTCATTTTACACATTCTCTCATTCACTCACTTTGCATTAGTGAGAGAGAGGAGGAGTGCGCGCAAGTGGAGGAGGAGCATGATGATGAAGATATATATCTCTTGGGTTTGATCACGGTGATCCTTGTATTGATGCTTATTCTATCTCTGAGGAAGTTGTGGGGTTTTTCACCTTCTTGGTTTTCCCCGGTGAAATGTTTTGTCTCTTGTCTCTTGTCTCTTATGCTTGATATGATGTACATGTTGTTCTTTCAGTTAAGATCCTAGATATATTGAATTAAATGATGAAAAACTAACATGGTCTCAGAGCTAGCCTAAAGGAAGGCATGGTATGGCATTTATGAGACTTGTTGCACTTGCGACAAATTGGAAGCTAGGGCTTGATATAGCAAAAACTAGTCATCATGGCACTTTCGATATAAATCCATTTTGGCGAAGCTTCAGGTAATGAAACTTCTACAAGTCATAGATAAAATCCCCATGTACCTTGTGTCCAAAGCATAACATCCAATTCGCTGTAATTTTTGTTTTATGACCCGTACAATCTAGGGGTTCCGCCTCTTCCAGATCTCAGTCATAAACAAGTGACCTAAGAAAAAAGGTCACAACTTGGGCTAGGAAGCTCCAAATGAAATTCTGTAAAAAGTGGAAGTAAGGGAACGGATTGTAGTTTCACAGGTCTGTTTTTCAGAGGCCGAAGTTGAACCAGTGACACGTGGAACTCCGTACAACTTTGCTATCCTATTTTATCCCATAAACAGGTCACATTGCGACATTTGGCATATCTCTCTCTCAGAGAATCCATTTGAGGTCAGAACTATGGGGTTGGAAAGAAGATAGGCCAGGATACCACATGCCAAAGTTTTAGACCCTGTAGATTCATAATTTCAGAGATGCACCAGAAACAATAAGGCACATATTTTTGTGAAATAGAATTGGATTCTCAGCATTCTCATTTTTCGCTTATCACTACTGTGAGAAATTAGGACTTTTGACATAAGTGAAATTTTGGAGTGGTATCAGCATAGGATTTCTATCCTTATAAAAAAATGAAATTTAGAGACCAAGATCAAAGTTTTTGGTTGGGTAGAACCCCGAGCATCATCAAACCCTAGTTCGGGATTTTGATCGGAAAGGTGGAAAATTAGGGTTTCTGCAATAGTTGGAATTTTTGAAATTTGTGACCATGGCTAGATACTCCTCAGAAAAATCGAAGCTTAGGGTACAATATCAAACTTTTTGGTTGGGAAGAATACCAGGCTTTATCAAACCCTAGTTCGAGATCCTGTCCAGAAGATCCAGAAGTTTCAAAGGCAATTTTGAGGGGTCAAATTTTGTAGTTTTCAAAATTGAAGTATACCAGCTTGATCATCTCAACAAGGCACATCTTTCCATCCATTCAAAAGTTTGAAATTCAAAATTTGAATTTTTAGGGTTTCTCTGACAAACCCTAATCTTACTCCAAATCCAGTTTCAGCAAATCAAAGTGGATTGGGTTAATCTTAGAAGAGAATGAATTGGACACCTACATAAGTGAAGAGGTTCCAGTTCTAGAGGGAGATGAGGTTAATGCCTTACATAAGAATGCTACTAGCAATCTCAACAGGTATGACTTGAGGAGATACAGTTATGTTTTTGAAATCTGTTCATGATTAAGTTTATGATATGTTTGTCTTCATATTATTGAGGTTAGTACAATCTTGATTAATCTTAGACTTGTCTTATCACCCTAGTAAAAGTATGAATGCATGTGAATGATAGAAGACATTCATTGATTAGGGTTATATGATTGTACTAATGCATTGTGGTGTTGTATGAGGTTGATGTTGTCCGCTAACATGAAAGGTACATCAAGAAAGAAAAATCAAGTTCTAGATCAAGAACATATGACCATGGTGACATGAAGACAAAGACTCATCCATAGCCATTATAGAAGCTCTACTTACGAGGTATGTATATTTTGGTTCTACAATGGTTAACTTATGAGTTATGCAGGTTACTAAGCACAAGTCATTGAAGAGAACAAGAAGACATTGTTTGGGTATGTTAGACATAACTAGCTAACATGATATTCCAGGTATGTTTTTCCTATATCAAGTTAGAATCCTACCTTATGTTAGGATCTTATACTTTTGTATGAATGATAATGATTATTCTTGAAAGTTAGAAGTTTAAGTAATCAAGGGTTTATGCATATTATGTTTCTTACTTTGATTGATGATATGACTAACCAGAAGAGTCCTATGGTCAAATAAGAATATGCATGAGTAAAATAAGTCTTCCCTGAAAGCTTGAATACTAACGCTTATTACCTATGTATGAAATGATCATGACCATACATATTTAAGATTATTTAGAATCATAATGTTTTGATAGTATTGAGATTATACTAATGAATGTATGACTATGTATGAGATCCTGAGGATGAAACAATCATGACACTAGTGCACAATTAAGCATGCATAGTGGTCTAGGATAGATATAAGTTCAAGGACAGGTAATCCGGGAAGCAAAGATCAAGAGGGAGCACACTCCAGTAGTTCCTGCAAGGAAGCAAAGATTGAGAGGGATTCCACCCTACAACTAAACAAAGATAAGTATTTGAATTGTCATATATATGATTACTTAAATGATGTTGTTCAGTCATGTACAGACTTATGTTCCTAGATTTAGGATGTATATTATGCATATTAGAAAAGTTGCATTAATGAACAAGATACTACTAATATGCAAGTAATGGGTAAGTGGCCTATGGTATTGTACAACATTCCATTGCTACTTATTTAGAATGAAACCTCTTTGCTGACATGTTGGGAGTTGTGCACACTCTTAACAATGTTCTAGTAGAGATGGAAGGCATCTAGAAAGTTACGGAATATGGATAAATGTTGTATTGAAGCATTGGCTAAGATAATTGCATGATTGTATGACATATGTCTTTATGAGTAAGAATTTGTTCTGAAATATATAAGATGTTTCTAATCATGCAATTGAACTTGTCTTGTAGGAAAGACCGTGTACCATCACTTACAAAAGAAGGACTACAACATTTGTTCCAGCAACGAAGTTCAAAGAAAACTATCTATTGAAGATATTGAAGAATCTGAAGTTCCCAGGATCTGGGATGCAGTAATGGAAGAATGCCATGATCGAGGAATACCAGTCGATCATGAAGAATGATGTTTGGGATGTGGTCCCAAGACCTGAAGGGAAGTCTGTTGTGACTTCCAAGTGGATCTATAAGATCAAGCATGCTGCAGACGGTAGCATAGAGAAATACAAGGCGAGGTTTGTAGTTCGTGGCTTCTCCCAGAAAGAGGGGATATACTATGAAGAGACTTTTTCTCCTGTATCCAGATACACTGCCATAAGAACAATACTTGCCCTGGTTACAGTAATGAAGTGGAAGATACACCATATGGATATGGTGTAGTCGAAGAGGAAGTGTATGTGGAGCAACCACTCGGTTTTGAGACACATGACAGGGATTCACATGTGTGCAGATTGAAGAAAGCCTTGTACGGTTTGAAACAAACACCCAGTACTTGGGTATGATGCTTTACTTTCTAGGTATGGAGGTGTGGCAGAGTGCAGATGGAATCTTCCTTGGACAAGGGAAGTATGCAGTAGAGATCCTGAAGTGGTTCGGGATGATGGACTGCAAGGCCATGGCCACACCTATGGCATCGAACCTGAAGCTATTGAGTGATGCTTCATCAGAGACGATTGATGTCACGGTGTATCATCAGATGATTGGGTCCTTGATGTACTTGACGAACACAAAACCAGATCTTTGCTTTGCGGTGAATACATTGAGTTAGTTCCTAACAGATCCTAGACATGTTCACCTGATTGCTGTAAAGCATATTTTGAGGTACCTGAAGGGTACGGTTGATTACGGGCTCAAGTATGATGCGAATCAAAAGTTTAACCTGGAGGGTTATGTTAATACAGATTGGGTAGGCAGTACTGCAGATAGGAAGAGGACCTAAGGGTGTTGCTTTAGTATGGTATCAGGTGTGATCTCTTGGTTTAGTAGGAAGCAATCCTGCATAGCACTAAGTACAGCCAAAGTAGAGTATGTCGCAGCTTGTTCGGCCAGTTGTGAGGCAGTATGGCTTAGGAAGCTACTAGTGAGCTACTATCTGAGTTATTTGATCTCCCGTTGGATGCTACCTGTATCTATTGTAACAACCAGAGTTGTGTGAAGTTGTCAGAGAACCCAGTGTTCCATGATAGGTCGAAGCACATCGAGATCAAATATCACTATATCAGGGATATGGTGTAGAGAGGAGCAGTGAAGCTCCTGTATGTTGCGACGGATGAGCAAGTTGTAGATGTGTTGACTAAACCACTAGCCAGAGTGAAGTTCAAGTACTTCAGAGAGAGGCTTGGTGTACTTCAGATCGAGGTTCCTTCCAAGGGGAAGTGATGAGTCCAGATGATGTAGATGCACATGGGATTTTCTGACATGGTTGTAGATGTTTTCTCCCATGGTCGTGATGTAATTGTTGAGCTTTTTCGACATGGTTGTAGATGTGTTCTCCCATGGTTGTGATGTAATTGCTGAGCCATTTTTCACATGGTGGTAGATGTGTTCTCCCATGGTGAAAAAGTAAGGGCTGGAGCCTTCCCCGAATGGTGGTAGATGTGTTCTCCCATGTCAGTGGTGTAAGTGCAGTATGATGTGCATCTGGGATGTGCCTCATGGATGATGAGATGGTCTGAAGAGGACGATCATGTGTGATGAGCATCAGGACGATGCTCCAGATGATATGCATTAGGACGATGCTGTGACGATGACCAGGATGATCATTCGATGATGATATGCATCAGGACGCTGTTATGACGATGATCAGGATGATCATGCGATGATGATATGCATCAGGACGATGCTATGGCGATGATCAGGATGATCATGCGATGATAATAAGCATTGGGACGATGCTATGACAATGATCAGGATGATCATGCGATGATGATGTGCATCAAGATGATGTACTGTATGATGATGATCAGTATGATCATGAGCATTAGGATGATGCTTTGTGTGAGGATGATCAGGTTGATCTTGAGTTTCAGAATGGTACTCTGTGGCCGTGGATAGGTTGTGCAAGCGTAGCATGTAATACATCCTGGAGATTTGGACATGTTGTGCTAGTCACGTAGAAGGCCTCGGATGCTCTTTAGGGTTCTTGCTGACCAAGACACCCTTTTAAGGTTTTGCTAGACCACATGTAATATGTCCTGGAGATCCGGACAGGTTGTACTAGTCACATAAAAGGCCTTGGATGCTCTTTAGGGTTCTTGCTGGGCAAAACACCCTTTTAAGGTTTTGTGGGGACCACATGTAATACATCCTAGAGATCTGGACAGGTTGTGCTAGTCACGTAAAAGGCCTCGGATTCTCTTTAGGGTTCTTGTTGGGAAAGACACCCTTTTAAGGTTTTGTGGAGATTACATGTAATCAGTCCTGGAGGTCCGGATAGGTTGTGCTAGGCACGTAAAAGTCCTCAGATGCTATTTAGAGTTCTTGTTGAGCAAGACACTCTTTTAAGGTTTTGTAAAGGTCACATGTAAAAGATCCTAGGAGATCTGATAGGTTGAGCTGTGTGCTCGTAAAAGGACTGGGATGCTCTTTCGAGGTTTTGTTGATGCACGTAATCAGTCCCGAGGATTCCACAGGATGGCCAGCTCAAAGAGATGATGAAGACCTACAGGAGGTTAGGCCTACATCCAACATGAAAAAAGGATGGATCTGTAGAACTTCCTATGACGAGAAGAATTCAGAGATAACCTAGTGATCGAGATGTCGAGTACAACAACAGTGATGATTATGATGCTTCGTGATCTAGTGATGATGATCCAACTCTAGAATTGAAGACTTGTGCCTATATGTATTGATGACCCGTGTCAAGAGAATACCTTCCTAGTTAAGAGGGGGTGTTGATGTATTTGTAACTTCAGAAGATATTCTCTTGTGTATTGTATTTGTACTTTATTGTATCCCCAACGGAGATGTATTATTCCTCTGATTGGAAGTGTCGTCAGTTGTACTTGCAAGTGTCGCAAGTTATATTGTAAGTGTCATAACTTATACTTGATGGGTTATTAGACCACCTTGATGGGGTCGGCGCTGTAAGAGTCATGTGGGTTAAAGGGTTATTAGACCACCCTAGTGGGGGTCATCCCATTCAACATTATGTTAAGTGGTTAAGTTGGGGCCGACCTAGTGTATAAATAGAGAGTGTGTCTCTCTCATTTTACATATTATCTCATTCACTCACTTCACATTAGTGAGAGAGAGGAGGAGTGCGCACAAGTGGAGGACGAGCATGCTGCTGAAGATATCTATCTCTTGGGTTTTATCATGGTGATCCTTGTATTGATGCTTATTCTATCTTTGAGGAAGTTGTGGGGTTTTTCACCTTCTTGGTTTTCCCCGGTGAAATGTTTTGTGTCTCTTGTCTCTTATGCTTGATATGCTGTAAATGTTGTTCTTTCAGTTAAGATCCTAGATCTATTGAATTAAATGATGAAAAACTAACAAACTCTCAGTCATGGGAGGTGATGAGTCCCAATTTTGGTAGGTAAAATGCATATCTTGGGTCTTAACCATGCAAACAAAGAAGTATCATTTAAAGGATTGCTTACTCATTTTTATGTTGGCTTTGTATTTAATGAATGGAATGAAGATGATAGAAGTGTTTATCCTTTATTTTGTTTGATTTATTTTAATTTTGACTAAAATAGTCTAATGCATGGTATTAACGTGTTATTGTGAACTGCAGAAGACCAAGTAAGGAATTAAATTCAAGTTCCAGTGCTGCCCTGTTTTGAAGATCAAGTCATGAATCAAAATCGAGTTTTTGCATAACTGATGTTAAATCTCCAGTTATGATAAAGCCACAACTGAAGTCCACTACCAAAGGCTAACTAGTACCAAAATTTTTAGATATTAATGAAGGAATGTACAGGCGATGAAGGGCAATTACACTAGCCACCAATACATTTCAAGATCCTAACTAAGTACTAGTTATCTCCAACATTTTTAAAATAAAGGATCAACTGTGATCAAGGTATAGACTTAAGTCAATTTTAGTATTAGGTTTTAGATCATATATTTTATGTAATAAATAGACCTTCAGGCACATAGATGAGGGTTTAGCTCTCAAGTATTTTGGAAACAATCGGATACAAAGTTTTTGTTACAGGTTTTTCCTTATTATGCATTTATGAATTATGAAAATTTAATCAGTTTAATGATAGTTTCCTATTTCTTGCATTTTGTGTGTGCTTAGTTTCTTTCACTCCTGTGTTGTTTTGGGGAAGGGCCCCCTCATCACATTAACATGAGTTATTGGTTAGTTAAAATAGTTCAGATAATTCATGTCCATGCTTGATTATATTTAAATTATTTAGATTCAACCATAATTTTTGTTTTGCTTTCTGTTGTGTAGATTAGTGGTTGTTGTACTTTTGTTCATTCATTATCGTAGTTTTATGTAGAATTGTTTTTCCTGCAAAAAAAAACAGTTTCATAGATTGCCATGAGTTACCCAGTATTCAGTTTTGCAAATTAGGTTAGTTAGACCAATTTACGTGCTTTCATAGATTTGATTTAGTTTTACTTCGCTTGCTTTCATAGATTCACTTCATTTAAATTAAGTTTGAATGATTTCATAGTGTTAATTTATTTCATCCAATTTGAAGTAGTTAGTTTGAATGCTTTCATATAGTTATTTTAATTCATCCAGTTTGCAGTAGCTAGGTTGCTGATATTTTTCAGAATAGTTATTTGCTTCTGAATTAAGTAGTTCTGCTCTCTGCTTTGTAGTTAAAAATTTCAGCAATTTATTCCTTAAATTAGTTATTCTGATAGATGATCTTTCAATTGTTTCCAGTAGCAGCTTTTGATTAATTTACAAAGTTGGGATTAATAGATGAATGATAGTTTTGTTTGATCAACTTCTTTCCCTGTCTTATTTGGATTTAGTTTAGGCACATCATGATCACATTAGTACTCCATTTTCAAATAAAAACCATTCCACTCCCTTAGTAGAATAGACGCTCTTGATAGTTGCACATACAGTGCCAGCGCCTCTTAAGTTTGTATGATCCCAGATTGACAAAGTAAAGTAGGAATCTTGTTTTGTTGACCCTTGAATTGGTTACCATACTAGACATCCACCACATTTCAACACCATTGCCGGGGAGGTGCTAAAAATTTAAAAAGCATAAAAACCTAAAAAATATAATATATAGAAAATCTTAAAAAAAAGAATAAGAAAAAAATTGTTGTAACATGCATGCCTCCACGCCAAAGGGATGAATTCATACATTTCCTACCTAATACCCCTATGTGTGAAACAAGATCAGAAGAATACAGGTTTGGTGAATCCCTTACATCTGACAAATCTAATCCTGACTATAACCTAGATTACAAGAAATTCTTTGCTAACTCTAGTATCAACACAACTATGGAAGACGAAGAAGATGAGCCTAGAGAGATTTTCCCATTTCCCATTAGTACTTCCCAAGAGGAAGCTCAATTGAGAAACATAAACTCTACATGCATGCCTCCACGCCAAAGGGATGAATTCATACATTTCCTACCTAATACCCCTATGTGTGAGACAAGATCAGAAGAATACATGTTTGGTGAATCCCTTACTTCTGACAAATCTAATCCTGACTATAACCCAGATTACAAGAAATTCTTTGCTAACTCTAGTGTCAACACAACTATGGCAGACGAAGAAGATGAGCCTAGAGAGATCTTCCCATTTCCCAATAGTACTGCCCAAGAGGAAGCTCGATTGAGAAACATAAACTCTACATGTATGCCTCCTCGCCAAAGGGATGAATTCATACATTTCCTACCTAATACCCCTATGTGTGAAATAAGATCAGAAAAATACAGGTTTGGTGAATCCCTTACTTCTGACAAATCTAATCCTGACTATAACCCAGATTATAAGAAATTCTTTGCTAACTCTAGTATCAACACAACTATGGCAGACGAATAAGATGAGCCTAGAGAGATCTTCCCATTTCCCATTAGTACTGCCCAAGAGGAAGCTCGATTGAGAAACATAAACTCTACAGTTCTTCCTGCTTTTCATGGATTAACCTTAGAAGATCCAGACACGTTCTTATTCGAATTTGAGGTACTTTGTAGGACCTATGACTACTCATCAAATGCTCAGAAACTTAAACTTTTCCCTTCCATTTTAAAAAATCTAGCATTAAGATGGTTTATGAGTTTAGGAGGGAACAATATTTTTACATGGGATCAAATGAAACAAGCTTTCCTAGAAAAATAAAAGGATTATTGGAAAGCTAAAGACACCAGGGGTGAAATCTTTAGGGGTGGAGGACTATGAACAAAGATTCCAGTTGAGTTATAAAAGAGTCCATACTTCCACCTTAGACAATGAGTCCCTAAAGTTAGTCCTTCTCCAAGGAGTAGAAGAACTGTTGGAAACTCTAAATATTCTTGCCGATGGAGATATCTTCTCAAAGAGATATGAAGAAATCCATCATATATTCAAAAACTACTCTAGGTCCAAAAAAGGTAAAAATGGTAGGAATATGGCCTTTCACCCAGGGACATCAAATTCAACCTTAACCAAGTCTGATTTAGGGAATCTGGTGGATGATATGAAGATTGATATTATTTTGTTTCTAGCTATGCAACTTGATGTTATACAATTAAAAAGGAAACAAGAAGAACCTACACAAGCCATAGCCGTGTTCTGTCCAAAATGTAGGAAGAAACATGAAAGTGACACTTTTCATCATGACAATATAAATAACGACTATACTTGGCATGTTGTAATTTCTCTTATATTTTCTCTATAGAAATTACCATAACATCATTTATCTTACCTTAGTGGAGTACAGTATGAGAAATTTTGGGTTATATTTGAGTAGCTTTGCTCAGTAATTGGGTCAATTATTATGTCTCGAGGATAGTTTGGATGCACCTATTTGACCAACAGTACAATTGGCCGTTATTATTTTCATCCCAACAGTACAAAATTTGTTACATTTTAAATGCATCACATAAATGTTTACATTTTGCGTTTGAATTTCTTATATTAACTTTTATCTATTGAGGGTTTCATGTAATTATAAAGGAAAGACATCCTAGGGCACTTCATCCGGAGGAAGTGCTTCCAGAACAAGTACCGGAAGCTATGAATATTAATGGAGAACAAGTTAATGATCATCACATTGAAGAAGATGATCATACTGCTAACATAGTTGAAGATGATGTTACAAATAATTTGATCCATGATTCATTTAATGTTGAAATGGATGTTGATGATGATCATGAAAATGATGAACATTTTGATGATATTCATGATATACCCCTTCTTGATAAGGCATATGAACCCCTTTATGAGGGCTCCAAGACAAATCTTCTCTCTACTATATTGTTGATAATGAACTTGAAGGTTATGAATGGTCTTGGCATGTCTTCATGAAGGTAATTATTATGGCATGGATTTAATTTTTTTTTTTTCCTATTCCAGTCAATATGCAGGTTGGTATATTTTTTGTTTGTCTACTCTAATTTGTTGATAAAATGAAACGATTTGTATATTATTGTTACAGTATGTTCTACCTCTCTCTATCCCAGAAAATTTCGACAACAATGTCAAGCAAATAATATATAGTCTCGGGAAATACATGAGGTAAGTGGTGATTTTTTCCATGCGCTTACTGTTTTTTTAATTCAACATTGAACTTACATTTGTTTTTCGTTCTCTAATTCATGTTACTTAATATAATGTTTTTTTTTCCTTTAATCTCTTGATTTGGTTGTCATGTCACTTGTAGATGGTTGTCATCTAAAGAATTCCACAAAGAAGACATAAAGTATTGGAGGAGAGAAATTCCTCGTCTCATGTGTGAAATGCAGAAACATCTATCTTCGGCATTTTTCAATGCACAAGAACACTATTTCATACACCAAGTTGAGGAGATTGAACTGTGCAGACCTGTGCACTCAAGGTCCATGTGGATGGTTGAGAGGCACTTGAAATTTATGAAGTGTTTGGTCAAACAACGAGCATATGCTGAGGGTTATATGATGGAGGGATATATGGTATACCAAAACATGATGTATATTAGTGAATATCTTCCTAAATTAGCATAAAAGCTCAATTCACGTCGCATTTGTGATCCATAATCCAATAAGAGTTTCGAAGGGGAGTACCCAAAGGGGAAAGGTAGATCGAGGAAGGTGAAAGGTAATATAACACATTTGACTGGTGATTTTTATGTATATATAATATCATAGATATTCTATTTTTATATTCAATATTTTGCATCAATTTAGAGCGTAATATACTTTGTTAAGTTACTATACATTTGTATTGAATTTTAATTTTATTGTCATCAAACAGTTGGTCGAGAGAGGGATGCTATTCATTTATACATCGCAAACAATCTTGATTGGATGAAGGTATGGATCGAACGATGTGAACAGTTTGGTCATGGAATATCATGGGAAGGTGTGGCTTCATTGGTTAAAGTTGCACATCGCAATGGAGACACCAATCTAACACAAAGGGAAATCGATTTATCAAGAGGTTTAAAAGATAAGCAGGTAAGCATATTAATCATCCACACTATTTCTTTTTGTAAAAATTACTGTCGTTGTACGTCACGCTCATTTTTTTCCTTGTATGGCATTATAAACATGCACTAGTTAATCATAAATATTGGATGATCATTATGTAATCTTTTCATGTATGGCTTGTTGTAGGTAAAACACCATAAGGCTATGTGGTGCAATGGATGTAGATATCGCATCAAAAAGTTGGATGAAACAAAGAAAACATATCATTGTGGGATATCTGCAGTTGGATGACCAATGTTTCTTCTAGAAGTGACAGACATCCAAAATTATCTGAAAATCGATACTATGGGTATCTGGAAGACATTCTTCAGTGTGACTTTAACTCCTTCAAGGTATTTATGTTCGTTGTCAAATTGTACAGGTGTCGATTGAATCAACGTGATCCCGATAAAACAATTATCGAACATGATAATGGATTTACCATGGTAAATACAAGGTTGTTTGAGCCAGGAACGGAGCCCTATGTTCATCCAACCCAATGTGAACAGGTATTTTACTATGAGGTTCCAGGTAGAGCGGGTTGGTCATTTGTTGTGAGACATGATCTAAGGGGAAGGCCGGTAAAGTATAACGTAGATGAAGGTAATGAAGAATTTCTCGAAGAAGAAGACGTCGTTGAAGATGATCATGATCAACATAAGTTAGATGATCATGTTCCAGTAGAAGATGTCGAAGAACTTCTTGAATTAGATGATGTATCAGATAATGTACTCCATGAAGATTATATCGACGATGACATGATGATTGTAACTGACATCGACGATGATGATGATATGGCCAATCCTTACAATGTTAAATCTGGATCATCGGATGATAGTACAGACAATGACTCAAATGAAGAAGATAATGAAGACCATTGAAGTTTAAGAGGTATGCAGTAATAATAAATTAACTATTTCTTAGTGAGTTTCCATTTTCCTGTATGTTATAATCAGAAACATGTTGTATATAGACATTTAATTTTTTTGTACATAGATATTTTTGTCGGGTTATGGGGAATTGAGAGTGATGTGAGGGGGGGGAGGGGCCATAAGAGATTCCACCTTCACGTGGTTGGACCTGTTTAGTAGAGAATATTAAATTATTCTTGAAACAGAGAGAATCTTAGTAAGGAAAGACTTAGGAAAAATAATCAATCACTAATGAATGTGTGGTAGTAATACAAAGACTCGTAAGTTGTATATTTAGACAAAACTTAAGAGGTGGGGGCACTTTCCCCATGAGGGGCTTAAGCCTTATAGACCCAATATCATCAATGGGGACTACTATGGCATCTAATTAGATAATAATGTTTGATATTGGTAGGCATCTAGTGAATTTACTTGTGTTGTATCAATATTATATTTGCAATGATTTTACCTCTCTTTGGTTTCTTATTTGTGTGGATACATTTTGGGTAAGGGTACTACCTCATTACCCTAGACTAGATTCAAAGATGTGGTAAAAAAATAAAACAACATATCCATCTGATTTGAATCCTTCTATATATGCTCAGTGCACATTTAACAAACAACTTGACCATAGATTCAACCTCCCACAGAGTTGACAAACACCAAACAGAACTGTTAGGAGGCGATGAATATCATTGACAAACAACTTGACCATAGATTCAACCTCCTACAGAGTTTGACTGATTTTGTATTTTCCACATCCTGCCTTGCATTTTTTATGTTGAGCATTGAATATTATGCTTTTCATTGAGTTATTTTATATCCATCATATAAATGGTTCGATCATGATTCTTTATACAGTCTCCATGGGGAATACTTAGTCTATAAATGCTACATGGTCATCACTTAATAATTAAAATACTAGGGATGGTTCTTAAGGCTTAGTACTTCATTGCTATGGTCAACATATAAGATTTAAGGAAATACAAATAAATTATATGGATTATCGACTATACATAGTAACCCACACCCCACACATTCCCTAAAAAGGGAATATATAGTGTGCAAAGGAGACGTGGCATTCATTTTAAGTATTAAATATGAAACAAGGATGGTTATTGGAGTCCATAGAATGTTTTAGCACTAAAATCCATAGTCTTAAGACAAAATATTTGTCTATAGGGGATCAATGGCCATATGTGACATCGCAAATACATTGAGTAGGGTATATTTGGCCTATATGTTCAATATGGTGGCCATTCTAAGGTTTAATGCACTAGGGATTGCTTGGATGGACTAATCCATAGGAATAAAAGATATGGTTATAGACCATATCATTTTCCTTTGAGGGTCACGCACTTTGAATATAGAAATAACACCTTGCACATGCCTTGCATCTAGATTATTTCATTAGAGGATTCATTGTCGACAAATTTGAAATTAATCTAATTTTATAGCTACGAGTGGTAGATATGAACAAATTCATTGATATTTACAACCATTATGGACTAAGTCTACAAAGTCTACATGGAACACATATTTCTCAAAATCTTGTCATTCCAAGGCCCTTATTATGTTTTTTCAACAATATTGATAATCACATGAACGTATTAGAAGAGGGGCCATGGTTTTTAGGCCTAGATATCCTCTTCATTAGACATTGGTTTCCAACACTCAATCCTATGACCATGTCTAATACCACCACCCTATTTTGGGTGCACATGTAGAATATCCCCCTATTTATGTGGGGTTTTCCAATATTAGAATAATTGGAAATTATCTAGGGATATTTCCAAAGGTTGACATCAACCAAGTCCAAAAAGGGCATCATTATTTGTCCATGCATTTGTTTATAAAGTATTAGTTTGGGATTTTATTAAAAAAATTAATCAATTCAAATTAAAAAACAATACATAAAAAACAAATTACCAACAAAACAAAATCGTTTGAGATATGGCGGTAATTTGTGATTATGGCAAGGGAGAGGGAGTGACCCGATGAGTTAGCAGTCGAAGTGACCAGACGCGCAAGTAGCGGGACAGGCGGGATAGACCAGTGGATAGTTGGATTTTTTCGAGACCACGCTCCCATTGCAGAGAAGACTTTTGTTCCTGGAGGATATCGAGACCTTTACAGAGAGAAACCCTACTCCCATAGGATAATAGAGGGGATCGATTCACCCAGTGGAGGCCACATTATGGGTAATTTGTGATTGTGGCAAGGGAGAGGGAGTGACCCGATGAGTTAGCAGTCGGAGTGACCAGATGCGCGAGCAGTGGGACATGCGGGATAAACCAGTGGATAGTTGGATTTTTTCGAGACCACAACTCCCATTGTAGAGGAGACTTTTGTTCCTGGGGGATATCGAGACCTTTACAGAGAGAAACCCCACTCCCATAGTATAATAGAGGGGATTGATTCGCCCAGTGGAGGCCACATTGTAGATTAGGATATTGGCGCACCAGCTGGAGGAGGAAGTATAGAGGATCTTAACGTGCCCAAAGGAGGCATTTCGGTGGATACCATATTCGACTAAGAGACTGACAATGGAAAAAAAGGGCTCGATGTATTCGGTAAGGACATTAACCATTCTTCCCTGCAACCCCCTTGAATTTTTGAATTGAAAGAGGGTTTTATTACTCCGCTGCTTGAGACCGCCCAATAGTTGGTTTTATTGATGCAAATACATGAATAAAGGGTTTTTTGTTTTCCTGATCAATAAGATGTTACCCTAACTGTGTAAAAAATGAATCCCCTGATCGATATGACCAACAATAAGAAAACCAACAATGTCTAAAAGTGTGGATATGACCCACTTGTAGGCCTTGACCTAGCTATAGGCATAAGCGTTGGATCAAAGTGGTCAATAAGAAGTCTTCTTCAACATCATTGAACTACTTATCCTAGAGGAGTGATGGAAGGAGCATCCAGCATGGGAGAAAAGAGTTCCATAAACTCAGTATTGGAAAAACCCTAAATAAGGCCCTCAGCATCATCGATCTGCTTAGTAATTAATATATGATTTTTAGGTTCCAATTTGCTTCACTTTTCACTGAGAACATGAGCCCATGAATTTGATCCAATAATTCTGAAATACAAAACTAAGATTTTGTTTCCATACCATATCTCATATTGTGCCATACCTTGAACAAGATGATTATGCGTCTTTAATTGATGACGTGGGTTTCACAAACAACTGCTTCTCCCCATGATTTAAGCTCAATTATGTGTCTTCAATTGATTTGACGTGGGTTTCACAAACAATTGCTTCTCCCCATGAGAAATGTTAAAATCATAGTTGGTATTTTCTCATGAATCATCAATCATAACATACTTAATCATTTCCATGTTTTGATTTTACACTCTTGATAGTGTTTCCCCAACACCCACCATTCATAGAAACCACTAGGGAAACCAATTTGTGAACATCAGCAATGTGCAAATGTATCATATTCTGAAAACTGTTAACACCCAAAAAGTGCTCACTAGCTCATTTCCTTATTCACATGACCCATTTGTCCACTTTTTCACCATTTGAGCCTCTAAAAGCCAACATAAGGTCACCAAAAGACCTTAATACACTCCTTTTCCACTCAAAATGAGTATTTTTCCTAAAAAACCCTCAAAAAGGGTCCAGAATTCCCAAAAATATTAAAAAGGGAATAAAAATAATAAAAATATTCAAAAAAGGAAAAAGGAGGGAAAAAGTACCTAAACCATGTTGGTCAATACCATTGGTTTCCTCAAAACCACAATGGTATTCCCCACCACCAAAACCTATAAAAAGGTGGTAGGGGCTCCTCACTTGAGATCCATCCATCTTCCTATCCTCATGCTGCCAAAATCTCCCATGAGTTTTTGGCCATTGTAGCTACCTTGGAGAAAGGACTCTTTGGAGTTTGGAGCTGCTCACCCTTGGAGCTTCTCAACTATCTTCATCATTTGGAGGTATTATTATTGCAAGCACTTGCTTGCCCCCATTTTCAATACAAAGTTATTGTTTTATTTCTTGTTCTTGTTTTTTTAATTCAAAAGTTTATTATGATATGCACATGCTAGTTTAGTTTTAGATTTAGATTTAGTTTATTGTTTTTGCTTAATATTGAAACTGTTGCTACTAGTTAGCAGGTGCCCATAGCACTAAGCTTGGTTGCAAAACCAAGCCAACAGTTTTTGGCGACTCCGCTGGATTCGAATTCTTAGATCTCAAGTTTTTCCTTTAGATCTTAGTTTTTGTCAGTTTTAATCAGTTTAAATCATAGATCTGCCATCCTAGACAGCAGATCCATTGTTGTTCTAGATCTTGGCCCTTTTTATTGCCATTAACAGCCTGAAATTCCCATTTTCGGGTTCGTTTTTCGTTGTCCGTTTTCGGCTTTCGCCTCCCGATTTTTTGCCCGTTAGTCGCGCGGCTCATCGCGACCTCGCGGCCTTTTTCTGCGCTGCGCGCCGCGGCTTCGCGGCCTTTTTCCGCGCTGCACATCGCGGCTTCGCGGCCTTTTTCCGCGCTGCACATCGCGGCTTCGCGGCATTTTTCCGCACTGCACATCGTGACTGTGCGCTCGAAACCTGCGATGCGCATTGCGACTGTGCACTCGAAACCTGCGATGCGCATCGTGACTTTTAGCCCGAAACCCGCGATGTGATTTTCTGGCAGCGCGGCTCAACTTTCAAACGACCATATCTCCCTCTCCCGAACTCCGTTTGAAACGATTGTTTTTTTCAAATTGGGTGTTTTCGATCAAGGAATCCAAATATCCTATTATATTTAAGAAATTTTTCATAGAAATGTATCTAATCTTTTATTTTAGTGTTATTTATCACTTCAGTTCACCCATTTTGGCCCATATTTTCCAGTATTAAAATTCCTGCATTTTTTACAGCTAGAAATCTTTTTACTATTTAGAATGCACCTTTAAAAAAGTCTTTTTAAAAATTTTCAGAAATTGAAAGAAGGATTTATTTTGCATTTTATCTAGATTAAAAATTTTTACTGTTTACTTCCTTGATATTTTGCCCATAGCAAAGTTTTAAAAGAGATCCA